>VYXH01011570.1:119612-200552 GCA_013397275.1 Burhinus bistriatus | reverse complement strand
GCCCCCGAGCGCGGCGCGGAGGGAGGTTCCGGTGGGACTTCCCGCTGTTGGGCTGCGAAGAGGCTGAGCGAGGAGTTGGCGAGGAAGAAGAAGAAATTTAGGAGAATGACGACGGAGTGACGAGTGCTGGCGTGACGCCTTCGTCTTCTCCTGGGGAAGAGCAAGGCTGGGTGCGGGAGGGTGCCGCTGGCTCCGGGGCTCGCTGCGGGGCGGCGGCTGCAGCTGGACGTACTCTGGGTTGGGAACAAGTGAGCGGGGAAAAAAATACGGCAGCTTTAAAACATACTGTCGTTCTATTGCATCACTGTCTTTAAATCAAGAGTTGATGAGTATGTTCTGGGGCAGACCGCTCCCTCGGTGTTTGCTGAGATGGGGGCTTCGTGAGGGCGTGTTTCTCCTTCCTTGCAGAGCAGTGAGGAGACTTGGCTGCGTGTTGCCATTCCTTATCCGTGATCTACGGAGATGTGCAGGAGCCTCTGCCTGATCTCTGAGGGCATGAAAGGAATGAGCTCAGCGAGTGGGAAGGAACTGGATCCGCCAGGGAGAAGCGGGAACAAACTGTTCTTCATCCTCCAGTTACCCATCATTAACTCCCGACACCAAGGCCTCCTTCCCTGCGGGTGATGGGGCGGTGGGAGGCAGCGGTGGGAGCACTGGCCCTGCTGCCACCCCTCAGTTCAGGGAGAGGAGTGGCACGGAGCCCTTGCTGTGTCCCTCCAGCAGAAATTAATGCTGTTTTCTGAATTCTGCATTCCAGGTACAAGCTGTTTTCAGAGCATACACAAGGTTAAAACATTTTTTCCACTAAACACATATCTCTAGTGGAGCAAGTTTACATGCTAGACACAGTTTTTAGCTTTTTTCCCTAGGATTTTGCTTAGTACTGGGTTGGGAATCCACCTGCGGTTTCCGTATTTAGCAGTCTCTCTATAGTAGTCCTGCAATCCGCCTTTATGTAGGTCAGGAAGTGAAAAAGGCCAGGACCGGGCATACTTCACAGCAAGTGATTTTGCAAACTATGGGTAAGAAAGGTGCTGTGGTTGGTGTCATTTTGCCCTGGAATGGAAAGCTTAAAAAAAAAAAAAAACAAAACAAAACAACAAAACAAACAAATCAAACCCCACAACAAATGGGATGTCTTGGTCTGGCCATTAAATGGTCCTTTGCATATCTAAATAGGTGAGATTCTACAGGACTTCTCAGGATTTGTGGTTGTGAATTTATCAGTAAAGATCCAAACCAGAAATATTAAATTCATACATAGAGAAAATGAGATAGCTGCGTAGCTGACAAAGGCTAAATGATGCACCGCTCTTCAGGGCAGCAAATACGCAGGCTTGGTATTTAAAGGAGAGATACGAGTGATTAAGAATGGAAGGCTGGCAGTAGCTGTTACACACAGCGAATGGAGGAAAACATTTCATTATCTTCTAAACTTCCTTTTCCCTTTATTTGTGAGACCACCAGAGTAGCAACTGCGAATAGTTACACTGTAAAGTATATTTTATTGTCATTCATTGTGCAATGTGTCCTCTGACCAGCATGTGGGGATATGTCCATGTACTTGAAGACAACATTATATGCCCAGTAATTTTTACACAGAAAAGTATTTTTGTATAAATGGCCTAACATATTAAATAAGAAATACATAAAACACGAAACAATATACTATGTTGCACAAATCTCAACTTCCTTGTGTAACAGACAGCTATTTTATTTAAAAGAATTATTTTAGTCCTAAAATCAGACTACTGTAAGTTAAATTTAATTTAAATGTGTCTTCAAGAAAAGTATAAGCCATATTTTTATTCCACTTACTACCTATCTTTGGAAATTTTCTTTTCTGTGCCAGAGAAGCCAGACCCTGCCTGTCTTAACGCTTTGAGGAAGCCCCTTCCCTCACAGGGCTAAAGGTACTGAGGCAGCGAGGGGAAGGGAGTACCTGCTCTGATGCCACATCGCTGCTTGGACTCCTGGCCACCCCGTACAACCAGTTGTGCGTCCACTGGCATCCAATCTGCCAAAATGTGGTTCTGGAGTTGCAGTGCTCAAGAGAACTGCGAGCGAGCATGCTTGCACCTCAAAATTCCCAATGTCCATTCTTGTACATGCAAAAAAACCCGGTATTTTGCAGTGATGCAAAATCCAGTGAAAACAAGAAATGTAAATCTGGTTAACTTCAGGGAAGGGATTTATTCCTCCTAAGTGCCTTAGCACGAGGGTTTCCTATTACAATTGCATGGTTGTCTTATTGATGGTCATAACAAGCAGGAAACTATTTTCAGTTGCCCTGCCATTATTAAAATAGCAATGCTTGTCCTGCCTGGTGATCGCTGTCAGCACAGTTGTGTTTTTTAAATTGTGCCCCTGTTAATCACCCGTTCAAATAATACAAAAATGAAAAAAATCATATATAGTGTTTACTAATGTATATTTTATGCTTTATTAGTGGAAAACATCTTTCAGTTAATTTCCGTGTTTTTGAAGGCTACTGTGTTATGGAATAAAGCTTTCTGTATAGCTAATAACAGAGACGAACTCTGCTCTCTGCCTCCGTTTTCCCCTGGCAACAGTCAGTGCATACTTTATAAACATTAATTCCTCATTTCAAACCCCTTTTGTTGTATACTCTGATGTGTCACAGACTACAGAAAATAGAAATGGGTGTCCAGAACAGCTGATAACATGAAATTAGAGATGTCAGCATTTTGCAGTGAGAAATGACTAACCTTTGTGTGAAGCCTTTGTGTAGAATATTCTTGATTAAGACAAAGGAAAGGCTTTAGAATGCAAATAGCCGTACAAACAAGGTACGGTCAGACCTTTTTATGCCGTTTCAGTTTTACATTTTATCCTTATAGTCTTCATGGTATTAACACTTGCATGTCAGTGAATTAAGGGAAGTGCCTACGTAGACAGACAGACGTCACTCACACATACACATAGAGTACACGTTTTATATGCTCTGCTACTTTACAGCTGAGCATGTTTTAGTTTTCTCTCTGCCCACCCTGCTCACTGTAATGATTCTGCTTAGCTCAAACGCAGATGTGTTTACCAGTAAGACCAATTCTTTTTTAACTGATGGCAATACGGTGAAAAAAACTGAAGAGTTTTTGACCAATTTGTGAAGGTAAATCACTATATAAACACTGAATTGACAATATTGCAAGTTCTGTGTCTAACTCCAAGCATCTAATTAAGGGAGCTGTTTTAAGAATAAGCTGAGGAGTCATACCTTCAAATAAGATAAGCAAAACCAAAAACCGGCAACACTCCATTTCCCTCATCCTCTCAGGCCACAAAATATAGCTGAAATAGCCAAAAGAATGCTATTCAGAGGATGACAGTTGTAAAGAAAATGGACAAGCAGCAAAGAAGGATGAACCCTGGACAGGAAGACTACAATGCAGGAAACAAGCTGACCTTTGCATTAGGTATGAAGCTCCTGTGATCACCAGCTCCTGTGTGTATCCAGTATCCCCAAGGCCACACAAACTGCAGCTGGCACTCAGTACAGCAGAAGCCACACAAGTGCCCAGGCACCTTCAGGTTGGGGCTGAAGATGCTGAGCATTTTCGAGCATCCCACACAGAGGGCTGGGAGCACAGCCCCTTCCTGCCTGTGGCCCGTTCTCTTCCTATCACAGTGGTTTTGCACAATTACATGAATTTTTCTGTTATAAATAGATCAGCAGGCCAGGTGCTAACTGAACACCAGGAAATTCCCATGTAATCTTTTGGGGTTTTTTGGCTTAAGTGTTGGATGCTGAGACACTAGTTCCCATGTCATTAAACTGAGCTATCGGTGAGACCAAAACACTGATGTTTGATTTTTAAGGTGCAATCCTACAGGAATAGAAGATCAATAATTGAGCCAGTTCTGCCCTGCAGAGATCAATTTGAGAACACGCTGAACCTCAGCTTATAAAATAGCAGCTCCAAGTGGTGCCACATGCTGCTGATTCTGACATGACACTGTGTCTTTGCATGGCAGGATGATGAAGCACCCTAAAATTAGCCTTCTTACTATTTCGTAAAGAGCAGGCAGAAAGGTAGCAGCCTGCACTGGGGAGAACAAAGAGGCACAGGAGAGGACCAGAACTGAGGTTCACACACAGGCTGGTCACAACACTTCATGGTGAGCACTCTTGGCTTCTTTGCAAATTTCCATGTTGGATTGTTTAGTGTCGTTTCTTATCCCAAGCAAAGGGTGACCTGATTGTGAAAGAAAAAAGGTGCTCGTGTAAACAGAGGTGGGGTGGAGGGATCTGTTCTCTCAGGGGGCTTGGGAGACAGCAGAGGGGAAAACTAACGGTGAAAATGACGCAGATGATCTCTTTTCAAAGAGGGGTGGTGGGAGCTGGCATTTAATTCACAGAATTAAGTTTGTTGTTAATGGAATAGAACTGGGAACAGAAGAAAAAATAGCGCTGGTATGGAAACCAGAAATACCACCATAAAGCCCCCTCTCTGTTAAGCTAGACCGAATCTTTCCTGATACTCAGTTCACTCTCCACCCCATTTCTTGGGTGATAAAGTCCTTGGCTTTATAAGGAGTAAGATTTGAAAGAAAAAACCTTCCAGGCAGTAGGAAGATAGGCATGGATGTGTTTAGGCATAGGAACAGAAATAGTGAAGGAAAAGGTCCTAAACCAGAAAAACACTTGCAGATGAGGAGAAAAAAGAAACTGTAAGGAAACATTTGAATATCAGAGGGCACAACAGGCACTACAAGAAATAGATGTTAGGGCTGATTGCTAGGAGAGAGGATGACACAGCATGTGTCTCTAGGAAGCAGAGGACTCCACCATCAGCTAGGTGTAATAGCCTGTGGCCCCGTGCCTAAACAATTGTCAGGACATGTTGTTTTCTCTATTCCTATGGTAGGACCCTGTGAAGAATAGCTGGGAAGAAAATAATAACTCTAAGGCGTAAACTGTGACCAGTATGTTCAAACTACGTCCAGCTGTTTCTGCTATTAGTTATCGCTCAAAAATATAGGACTATTTTGCAACAAAGATATTTCTATTTAGTAAAGATGATTGGACAGTACTCTGCAGCTTTTGTGGTTTAATTCAGGATAAGACTCATGATTTCACATGTATTACTGAAACCCAGAAGGGCATGATACTGTGAGATCTATTTTGGTGCAGTTAGCAACTGATAGACATTTGGTATAGCATGGACTGAAATGTGGCATCAAAGTGGTAATGAATCTGTGGCATTTGTATCAACTACACTACAGGACACCTCTGTTCAAAAAGTGGATTAGATATTCACAGTGGGTGAAGACTCTTGGACAGATGGAAAATGAGATTTCTCTTGTAGAGGTTGTTAAGTGGCTCCACAGAAATTGTATGTGAGCAGTCAGGGCTTGGAGTCCTTGGAGGACTGTAACTCTGAATTTCCTATGATGTAAGTCTCAACCTTAGCATTACAACAAAAGATTTTAAACAAAAAATTATATTTGATTTTGGAGACAGAAGAAAAGTAAGCTGTATGAGATGAGCAATCAAATCCTCATAACGGTGTGAAAAATGGAATCACTGCTGCTACATAGACACAATTTGTATGTAGAGAAACCTATTGACTCCTTATGTTCCCAGAGATCTCCTATGCCAATACTTACTAAGCTCCCATTTAAGAAAGAAAAATTGCCACAAACTTGTAATCTTTTGTTTCTGTTTACTGACACTGGAGTTGTGCAAAATGCTGACAATCTTGTTGATTTTTTAATATGAGTAATTTAGAGACTCTTATTTCTCTGCAGAAAATCTTGGGACAATGTTTTTGGGATAGTGTTTCTTTGTTTACTTGGTCTACCAGCATACAAAAAAACTGTTTCAATTTAAAACTTCAAGCTCGTAAAGGGGAGGCCAAAGTTACTATATATCATTTGGAAGCAGAAACAGTAGAGCCACCTGTGCCAAACCTCCATTGCACTTAGCTGTTTGGTTTTTTTCTCGGATAGGGAGGGAGGTAGCAGTGATTCATCACCCATGTCTGACTGATGAAGGCTTTCTTGTCATTAATGTCAGCATGCCACTAGGACACCACTAAATATGATCACTGATCCCAATCAGAAATTATAATTTCAGGGATACTGGATAGTCCCCAGTTAACACACATACATTTACTTTTATAAAAGAACAATACAGGGCTATTTCCAGCTTCTGGGCAGGGTTCTAGAGCAGCAAAGTTACTCTCAAACATACCTACACATAAATTTGAGAGTAGTCCTAGGGCTTGGATCCCTGGAGATTCAAGAGACATTGTTCCTGAGACTGTCAGGAGAGGTAGAGAGGTGGGGGACGATCTCTTCTCCCAAGTAACGATAGAACAAGAGGAAATGGCCTCAAGTTGTGCCAGGGGAGGTTTAGAATGGATATTAGGAAAAATTTCTTCACAGAAAGGGTTATCAAACATTGGCATAGGCTGCCCAGGGAAGTGGTGGAATCATTATCCCTGGAGGTATTTAAAAGCCGGGTGGACATGGTGCTGAGGGACGTGGGTTAGTGGTGGTTTTGGCAGTGTTAGGTTTATGGTTGGGCTCAATGATCTTAGAGGTCTCTTCCAACCTAGGTGATTCTATGATTCTGTCTCAGCAAAAGACACAGCATTTCCACAGTATCCAACCAAGACATAGCAGCTTCTGTTCATCCCATGACCCAGTGGAGACATCCAAAACCAGACAGATTACCAGCAAGGAAGTCAGCTTGAAACTCCAATTTCATCAGGAAACATTTCCACAACATTTTTTAGCCAGTAAGCTTGTAAAAAAATATTGTGCCCAATGTGACAAAACTTTTGCAAATACAATTTAATACAAACAATATTGTATGCTTCTAAGCTCATAGCAAACTCAGCCAGGCAAACTGGCTCTTTAACAGACAGTATAAATATTACAAATTAAATTCCTTTTTATAGTATATAGTATAACTTTTATAGTATATAGTATAACTTTTATAGTATAACTTTTTTTTTTTTTTTTCTTTTAACAAAATGAATGAAAATGATGCTTATTTGGCCTTATGGCCAAGTGGTTGCTTTGTAATAAACAGCATTAGGATTAAAAATCACTTTTCCTGAGAGGCAAATGACATGTGATCTTTATAATTTTTCCTGACCTTTTGTTCAAGTTTGAGCCTCTAAATTGCTCATTACCATTATAAACCTCTTGGTGTTATCTTCTGAGTTTATAATAACCATAAGCATTAAAATAGTCTGTTCATAACTGTAATAATCCCTACTGGCTTCCCTGCAGAATCATAATAGACATGAATCTAGAAGTGTTTTGTTTATAATCTTTACAAATAGTCATAATTTCCAGTGAGTTATATCAGCAATGATCTCTTAAGAACCTAGTATTTGACATTTTCAAGTCGAATTTATGACAATCATTATCTTCTGGCTAAGATTTAGTTTAGAATAGTTAATAGCAATACATACAATTTTAAAGTCCTCACTTGAAAAGTTCCTACACCATTAGTTTTACAGCTAATTTTGACTGGATACGGAACTCACTATTTGCCAAAAAAACACAAAAACAGATACTGTTATTATATTAATTTTCCTGATGTTTTCTAACAAAACCACAGCAAGTTGAAAGAAATACCATTTGACATTTAGAATTAAAATGTTTGTTAAAATATAATTTAAATTTACGCATTTTGAAGTGAGATTTAAAAGCTCAAGAATTACCAAATAAAAGTATGTTTATAGCTATATTTCAGGAAACTTACAGTTTTTTAAATATTTGAAAAATTAAAGATTCAAACACCATGTCTGCCTCTGCCATAATTTCTTTAGATATATAGAGATATAAAAAATAATATACATAAAAAGAATAAAATGAGAAACTAATAATATATTCATCATCACATATTTTCTGATGTAAACACTTGGCTACATCTAATCCTGCATCTCAGGATCTAGACCAGAGAGATCTTCGCATCTCTGCAAAAGAACCAAAGGTTTTCTCTTGCTCCACATAAATAGAGGGCAAGTATTTCAGGATTAGGAAGCATACAGTACATAAAGAGTTTCTTTCCTAAGTTTTTCAAAACCAGGAAAGGAAAAACCACTGCTTGGAGCACTGTTGTCCCTCCTTAATAGTTTCAATCAAAAGGAGCCCATGGGAGTACATAGAAAGTAACTGTATCTGCAAGGTGGAGACTCTTATTAGAGGCCTTGTTCTTGGGAATCAAATTACCCATTGGTTCTTGGATTTTAAACTTTATTATCTTGACTAAAGCTGGGAAAACTCTGGAAGTTCTTCCCACTGAGTTCTTTCTCTTGGCCCTCCCTGGCCAATAAGTTAAAGCCATCACTTTCCCTGGTCCCCTTTCCTCTAGGTCAAACCCTCAGATGGGTAAATTGTTTCTCAATAGAAGTCAATTCAACTAATGTCAATTTAAACTAGCTGAGTCTTGACGGGTTTATATCACAGCTCAAAACCCCACAACTGAGTATGTCAAGGGTGAAAAAATACATGTTTTCACTTCTTTCATGCAGTGCAGGCAGCAAACTGAAATGCATTTCACATAAACTCTATCCATCGCAGCATGATACTAGCAGTTCAGGCTCCCCTTTCTGCTCCAGCCCCCACTTAAACTTCTCTATTCACTCAAATACCTTAACTCCTATTCAACAGCTCAATACGCAACAAAACAAATCTGCTCTATACAGGAGGAATAGTTTTCATATATAATACCCATCATTTATAAATATTATGGCTGAGACTTTCTAAAGTATGTCTCTTCAAAATATGTATTCTGGTTTTTAAAAAATGGTGAGTAAAGATTTAGATGACTGCCTCTAGTCACTCAAATATCAAAATCTTGGCCAATATGAAGTTATATAAACAGCCCAAATGAGAATATAGAACTAGATCTACACAGGTAATCCCTTAGCTTTTCAACAAACATAAGAAAATTGAAAGTATATCGTTTTAACTATTTAATAAAAACATAGGCTTGGTCTTCATATCCTGTCTTTGAATTTCCAAACTAGTAAATATTTCTCTGTAAAATAGATGTTTTCTTGATTTACTGTGTTGTCCTGATTTCACATTAAGCATATACTTTAAGAGCATTATGTCTAAAATTTAGTTCAAACACCAAGTTTCCACAGCCCGACACCATCAATTAAACATGCCAAAAAGGTTTTGTTGTGATTTAAAAGGCCTTTACTAATTAGATTAAATGAAAAATACTCTTACCATAATATTTGCATTTTCTTTCTAAGTGCCACAGTGTGGAGTCTTCCAATATTCTTCCTTTTCTAAAGCAAAAAGAAGTGAGACATTTAAAAAAGCATTTTCAAAGGCACCCTAGGCAGAAAGAAAATTCTTTTTTATAGCTTGTGTGATAGCACATGGCATTACTATATGTCACCGATGTACCAGTTGGTCTAAACTTGGCTTGTAATATGTGTGGTTTACCAGATCAGAATGTATTTTAAATCCTATGATATATCTTTTGACTCCTTCCATTGAGTAAATTGATATTTTGACTGTTTGGAAATTAGATGGTTCTGGTGACTGACAACTACATAAGCAGAACCATTGGCTTAAATGTGGCCTGGGAAAGCAATCACAAACATTTTTCATTATTTATTTGAAATTAATTAGAGGTCTTATTTAGTTTCCTATTAGAAAAGTTATATCCTCCTCTCTATTTCTTTTTCTCTCTCTTTCTCTATCTTATACACTTACAAAAAAGTCATGTTTGGCATAGTTAGCAATTCGCATGGCTAGTCAGAATGGCCAGTACCACCTGCTAGTGTTGCTCTGAGGTAATTTTCTGCATCACATGCCTTACTTCAGTAAGTGAGCTCACATCATTTGAATATCACTTGTTCTTTAGCTAGACAGAGTGATTCTGATACTGCTGGTGTTTAATAAGCTGGTACTATCAAATTACTTTAATTCTCATCTCTGTTCCTTCTGCAAGTTTGCTTGTGTTTTGACAAAAAAGACCCTTATTTTAAAATTACTTCTGTCAGTAAAGTTGTATCCTAAAAGAAACAAGTTCTTTGAAGCTTCTGTAGATACAATTTTTGCAGTGCATCTTCATACAAAGTTTTTACAAATTATGTTATAATGCAAGTCAGTTTAAAATTACAATGAAAAAAGCAACATTTAAAGTGGGAAGGTGACTCAGTGGCCTGAGGGAAGGCATTCCAGACAGATGAGGCAGCGTAAGGGAAAGAGCTCCAGAATCACCGGGAGGGGCTGGTAAACTGATCTCAAGTGTGCATAATGAGGTGACACACCAAAGTGCTGGTAAAACAGTAACTCTTTATCAAATCAGTCACCTAATGAGACTCAGCGTTTGGGAATGATACCCTAGTTATCTTTTCATTACAAAATAGCACTTCCAATACACAGGAGGAAAATTTTAAAAGCTGTAGAATTTTTGCAGAAGTTGTTTTTTTCCCTTGTCTGTACAACCAGAGAGCTAGGCAGAGTCGGTGCTTTCCGAACGCCACGCACAAGGGGTCAAATAGCTAGCACTCATTCTCCCAGCTGTACGCCGGAAAACATGATTCCCCTAACCCCACAGGACATTACTGCGTCTTATTGGTTGGCACAAAGATGGCCATGCTTTTCTGCTGCCACCATGTGTCGAGATGGTAGGTTCCATCCAAGTATGAATACAATCCCTCTGCCCCAGCTGTGGCCCTTCAGACTGACCGTTTCTCAGTTTGTCCTGTTGCACCATTGTAGTACACTATACACAGTCTCTGCTTTCCACGGAGTTTGCTTCTGTCGTATTTTAGCAAACTGTTGTCAAACTATGCTCTCCTGCTACATAATCTATGCATGTCAAGCTCTCATCTTTAGTTAGTTCCTTTGATCACTTCACTGAACAATCATGTTGCTGTCCTCCAAACTGCTTATCCCAGCCTACCCAGCTGAGGTGATCCAATGACCAGAAGGTCAGAGGTGAGCTGAGTGCCGTGCACACTGCTGATAAACCACTGAAACTCTCGTCTGAGCGTGCTTGGAAAGCAAGAGGTCTCAAGAAATTTTTTTTAAAATGTAGACCACTCACAGATGCCCTCTCCTTAGTCTCTTCTAGCAACAATCATTTAGGACATTCTAATTAAGGGCGTATCTCCTGAAGTATAATTTTGGCAACTAAGTTATTGAACTTTTTGTCCTATTAAACATCTGACTAGACCTGATTTTCTCAACAGTTCTAGTTGTCTGTGACAGGTGCCAAAGCCTCTGATGCTCAAAACACCAGCCATTCATTCTGGTTTTGGTTACTCTAAAATCCTCAAGGTCCTGATCTATTCTACCATTAGGCTGAGCTGCCTCAGGCTCTTGCCAGCTGCCTGGCCCTTTGGGTTTAATTTGCTATATCAGGGCCTCTAACATAAAACAAAGAAATACACTGGAGAGCCACTATACCTAATTAGAAAAAGGATACTGAAGATACCTATATTTTATATAAATGGTATATATGGTCTTAGTTCAGACAGAAGGCAAGAACCTCTGAGTATATTTTCCTCATTACCTTGCAACTCACATTAATCAGGTTTCCACAAATAATAGCCAGACTTATTTTGTTCTTTTATGTTAAAAGCATTTACACATGGACTCTCAGTGAAGTCTCTCAGGTCTTTAAGGATTTTGGAATTTCTTTTTAAGTAGCCTGGATGAAATTCTGCTCTCTGTTCTAGATGTACAATGCCATTTAAGTGATAAGAATAAGGACTACACTGTAAATCTCTGTTTGACGAATGTATAATTGGAAATAGAGACTGTGTGGTTACAAAATAGGCCTCACTAGACTGACTCTTAATCCACTTTTAAAAATGCAATCTGTAATGTGTTAATCTCAACCCCAAGTCAAAAGCATTCCTGTATATGACCCTGCCTCTGGACAACAGTAAGTAGTTAACAAAGGCAGACAGTGTAAGGACTGCTTAATATTAACCATTGTCCTGGTTTGAGGTAAAACAGGACCAATTTTGTTCAGTAACTTTACTTTTTAGCTAGGCCTCTTCTAACTGCTGAAATTAACAGCATGTTGTGCAGANTCTCTTTCTCTCTCTCTCTTGCCTCCCTTCGGGAGAGGAGCAAGAGAGAGCGAGCATCTGTCGTTCCACCGGATTGGGCCAATCTGGCCCAAACCACGACAACCATAGAAATAGCTACCATGAGAAAAAAAAACAAAAAACCAACTTTTATTACAATACAAATAAAAGGAGAAAAAGTTCAAATATTCAAAATACAAAGTATGTAATATGTCTTTCACTTTAGTAACATTCCTGTATTTCACTTTCCTTTAGATTTAGGTAACAATATACCTCCAGTCTTTGTACCAGTCCCTCTGACAATCTGCTCAGTTGGTATTAAGTCATGGCTGTAAACATCCTTTTTAGATGTTTTGAACATGTATGTTCTGAAGAAAGGTAAAGAAGCCAATTGAAATGGATAGATCTGTAGCTGCTAGGGTCTAATCCTGTTTTATCTGAAGAACAAACTAGACACGCCACGAAAAAGGGGAGAGCAAAACCCAGAAAAGAACAGCAAAAGTACAAACACAGTGTTTGGCTTAGTGCCCTCTCTTACATATAATCTGATGAAAACAAGTCCATCGTCGTATCAGCTACAGCAAGATCTGGCAAAGCTGTATCAGCATCGGACTGAATTGGTGCCAACCTGTGCTCTCTTAGTTGGAGACCTGAAACAACATAGCAAAATTAGGCTTGTCTGTTAAGCCAGGTTCTTATTAAAAACAAGAGAAGGAAAGACATGAAAGACAAGAAATAAAGTGAGGAAATAAGACAGGGAAGGAGAGGGTCATAGTAGAAATGCAAATATCACATAACACAGAGTGTCCCAAATTAGGTGAAGAGAGTAGAACTGGTATTATCAGATCCCCTTTTATGGTCTGTTTTGGACTAGTCATGCCTTGCAATCAGGACACTGAAATCCTATAGTGTCAGAACGGATCCTGTAGTCTCTGACGATGCTGGGAGTGGTAACCCTGACTGTAAATCTCACACCTTTCAACCAAGCTGGTTTTTTGGTATCAAGGTCAAATCAAGCTTCCTCCTGCTTCACTTGCCCAAAGAAAGTCATGAATGGAACAGCACATCCCCCTGATATTTTGTTCAGTAATCAAACCCAGTTTCTAGGTTATTGATTTCTGATCTTGTGTTTCTGTTGATTACCAGACATAGTCTCCACCAAGTCATTGGATTTCATAGACAGGAGTCCTCATTAGTATTATCTCCATTTTTTCTGTATTTGATTTTTTATTGATTTTTAAAAACGATCTTATATAACAGGTTGCATCAAACTTCTGCTTCTTTGGGCAACCATCAGTCTCTATACATCAGTATTTGCTGTGTGCTCTACAAATCATTGAAGTCTGGTAGCGCTGACCCCAGAAAGAAGGCTGATGAGAGCCAAACCCTGCACCCAGAGATGGTGGTAACTTCAGGGAGATCCTACTCAGCCATGTGAGCACTTCCAGGTAGAGCTCATGCACTTTATATTTGAACCGTAAAGGGAAACAATCCACTTTAAAATTTGAATGCTAGCAAATTAAAGAACCCAGCTGCTTGTAGAATGTTGTTTAGATGTCCTAACTTAAAAAAAGAATTTCCCTTACAAAGGAAGAACATAGGAGAACCAAATAAAATAGTAGCTATACAGGGAACAGTAAAATGGTAGTGAGCAGACACTTTTTGCTCACTCTTTTGTATTACAGGCATCTTTGCAAGTTGACCAAGTTCTTTGAAAAGCTAATATTATACAAGATAGTATTGTACAATGGATAATACTGCACAGGAAAAAAAAGATCATAATTTAAAATAAGGACACAGTGTCCTCCATGATTTTTGAGCAGGGAATCCACCTTAAAGAATCTGACACTTCTACAGTTGAGTAAAAGTTTTTTACAAAAAAGGGATTTTACAAATCCCCTTTTACAATTGTCACCCATAACATCAATTATTTCATGTTCTGGGGATTATCTCTGTGTTTTATAGAAATCTTTATAACACTTTTCAGCTGTACCATTTCTACTACAACAAAGCTGGCTTATTTTTACCTAACCGATTTTACCAAACTGATGTATTTTTACCTATTGATTCATTTTGAAAAGCAAGTAGATGGAACATTGGGTGAAACTGAATGAGGATAGTACAAGAGATTGTGGCTCTGTGTGGATGACTGAAAGACTGCTTTCATTATTGTGGTTAAAACTAACTTTTTGGGAAAGTATGACTCCTCTCCTACTGATGTTAATGACAGAACAATCACTGATTTCATTGGAAACAGCATCACGCCCCATAAATTACTAGTACATTTCATCTAAATAATTAACAAGACTGAAAAATTCTGTAGTAACACTCAGGCAATCCTCACATGAACGCTGCCCTGTTAAATGATAAAGCCTGTTTTGGGCTGGGTGAAAAAGAAATAAGCACTGAAGGAATGTTTCAACATTATTATGTCTTCTACAGAAAAGAGCTCCCATTTCTTTCATCCTTCCGATATGTCTCCACTTCTAAAATTAGAATCTGAGTTAGAATCACACAATACCTGGCAGGCTTATGCTAAGAGATGCACTGCATAATGATATGAATAGAAAATATCCAACTCATATTATCTTACACAAGGTTTGCAAATCACTATTGAACTAGCTTTACCAGTAAGATCCAGAAAATTGCTACTGACACTTTTCTTACCAAAGGAATAATGGCCTCAAGATAATTCATTACAGTCTATCATCTAAAAGTGAAATAGGGCTTGCCACTGCTGTTCAAATTACTGGTTCTTTAAATGTAATACCACAAGCAGCAACTAGTCACTGATGTTTGAGGAAAAGACATCATTGCTATTGTCCAAAGCTGCACAGGTAGGGAGCAATTCACCACCCTTGGAATAGGCTAGTATAACAAAAGGCAAAGTGGGTACTTTGTGAGTCAACATTCATATTCGAACAGCAAAATGGTTACAGGTCTGCTAAACCTCTCTTCTGAAGTTACTCCTTCAGCCCATTACAGCAAACTTGTCTAACTTGTGGACGCTTTCATACTCCACGTTAGAAAGAAATGAGTTCAGCCTTGGGATGAGCAAGACCAGTGGCTGGTGGGATGCAAACCAGAAGTGGGTAGTAACCCTGTGCTCCACAAGGCTCTGGAGAGATCTGCAAAATCACTACCTCACTAGCACTGGACTGCAAGGAACCTTAAGGAAGCTTTCAAAGACATGGAACATTTAGTATTTTGGTTACAGAATTTCCAATGGGAATTTAAAAAAACCACAATCTAAAACCCTATCAGAAATCTAAGACTAATTACAAAGACAATATTAATTTTTTTGACAGTAATTGGGAATCGGATTACAATCACAGGCAAAAACCTGGTCTTGTAGAAAATCTTGCTTAGACATGGTGAGATTTTTCCCTCCTTTTCTAGTTTTCCTCATCTTTCCACATTCTCTGTTTGTGAGACAGTTGTATAAACACCATCTTCCTGCTCTGTATAATGGAAGGTCACATGTGGTAGTCACAAGAACACAATGATTATTGCTGCTATTGTGCATATTTATGGGCAGTAACAGAGTCTGCTGTTGTATTGTATATTGGGTGTTTCCCAATCATTGCTCAGAAAAAATCAAATAAAACTGGTATGCAAAAGTGGGGTTTATGTCTTTTCTCAAAACTTTTTTCTTATATATGAAAATTCAAGATACAAGTGTAATTATTAGTATCATATCACTGTTTTTTTGAATGTCTTCTCTTTTGTAGACTGGGCTTTAATAAAGTCCATGTGAAACCTGTAGTTAAATCTTATAGGGAGTAAGTATTTGATTTTCAAAAGCATGTACTGTGTTCCTCTGAATCTAGAGCAAATTTCTATTGCATTACACGGTACCTTCATCAGCTTAGTGGCAAGGATCACATACACTTCTGTGAACTCATTTGTGACAGCATGGTAAGAAGTTATTACAACATATCTGATACCAGCTTTGGCAGTTGGAGCCCTTTGGATGTGAATCCCTTTGTCAGTCTCGAAGAGACAGTGAGACATGAGTTTGCTGACAATCCAAACACTGATGTGTTATTTCTACCATTTGTGCATCGGTTCCTGGTCTCCACACAAAGCTCCTGGACGATCTTCATTTGTACATTCCCACCAGTAATTCTCAGAATATGCAGACTTTCTTCACAATAATATATAGTCGAGTTGTACTTAGGTGTCCTTTTAGAGCAAGAAAATTGCTCACTGTTGCGTGAACGATAGTCTACTTGCTTTTTGCAATGTAGAAGCAGTGCTGGACCATAATTTTCTTTTTTTGTTATTTTTTTGCCAATGTGATATACAGAATATATCAACTCTCTCTGGATCTGCCTCAGCACTCTTGCCTGCCCCTTGCAGAGGCAGACGTGGAGACAGCAATCTGTATTTACCCATCTGCCAACACTTCTAGTACAGAATCACAACCTGCGACATGCACATCATTGCCCATACCTTTAATCATACTGCAAACTCCTTTTATTGATTTAAAAATTAAGCCAAGTGATTGATGAGCTGTAAAACAGAAAACTCTCCTGTAGACACTGGTGACGCTTTAACACAGAATAAACACACTGAGCGCTGTTATGTTCTTCTGAAATAATGACAGAACAAAGGCGAGATGACATTAGGATGAGCTTTCATTACCAGAGACACTTCCATGTGAGGCAGTATCACAAGCTACTCTTGTAGACAAAGATACCTGAATATATCCAGATGCCTTCAGGTGACAGATGCTTATCTGAAATGTAGGACAGGCTGTGAGGACCAACAGCAGTTCTGGTTATACAGGGGAGCGAACACTCTTTCCATGGTGACAGGGATTGCTGACAGTGACTGATCAGCTCCTGAAGGAAGCATAATTGTGGCACGCTCTTTGACTTGTGCTTCTTAGATCTCTTTGTGACTTCAACATCTTTTCCTGATTCTGCATGTTTCTTGACCGGTGTGTCCACAGTATGCAATTAAAGCATTCATAAATGTACATTTTCCCTAAAAATTCAGATCAAGTTATAATGGTTGAATGAGTTAGGAAGCATCACCTGAGCTACGGTACCATTTTGCATACTTGCCCTTAAAGAGTAACAGTAGAAACTCTCACTACTTTGATCTCCTTACAGGCACACAGACAGCTGCTGTGTGTAAGCTGACTGGAGCTGATCTGAAAGTGGCTTGGTCTAGTCCAGTTGAGTTTGAGTAAAATCAGAGTCACTTCACAAACCAGCTGTTAAAACATGTTGCCAGCAAGTTTTTCTTTGTGGAACTGATGCCCTCTTTCCTGTGAGTTGCACTGCTAATGTTCAGCTTGGTGCAGGTTTTTTTCCTTTCTTCCAGACTGCCTGAGGCTCAGTCTGGCTCCATGTGTAGGGTCACTCAGCTGCCTCCCAGTCTTCTGGTCCTGCCTCGTCCGCTCTCTGTTTCCAGCCTAACTAAACATCATCAGCACTCAGTTTTATGTCTTTGTTCTAAGGTGGTATTCCTGCTCAGAACACAATTTTGAGGTTTGTCCAGCTGTTTTTCATCACTAGCTTCTGTGATAAGTATCTAACTAATCAGGATGCCCTGTAATATATGTCCCAAAGCTTACTGCCAACTTGCAGCTGTCAGCACTATTTCCAGCACTAACCTCTAAAGCCAAAATAAGCTTTAGTACAGACGTAATTGTGAGCTTGAGGTAGCTTGAATTAGAGAATTTCTTATTCCAAATTAATTAAGCACATATCTGCTATGTGCTAGGTACATGATACTGACCTCTACGTACTATGGTCTTAATTGTAACCTTCAAATCCCTGCAGCTATGGCAAGCCTATACCCTAGAGAAGTGCTCATCTGCCTCAGTTACTCTGGGACAGTAAGCTAAGCCCTGCTTCTTCTCTGAGCTGTTTCAAAAAAAAAAAAAAAAAGGTGGGAGATCAATGTTGTAAAGGATAACAACTTCTTCAGATCTTTAGGTGCCTCTAAAACTCTCCAATACTGTACTTCAGATGGCTTCTTCCAAACCCAGCTGTATTCACAGGCTTACTGTCAGGCCGGACAATGTGTGGTATTAAGGGATGCCTTCAGATGGCCCCCAAAAGACAGTACAGACTCCTCATGTAATTTTGGGCAATTCACACAGATGTCTAATAATTGTTCTCTACCAAATAATGTGTAACCCGTCTCATTTCTCAATTAATGGTCTAGCATATGCCATTAATAGGATTGTATCAATTTCATCCTAATATCTATAAAATCAAGACTTTTCCATTTATGATAAATCCTGAAGGTTTATGATTACAGTCTGATAATCCTACTGTGGAATAACAGCCAACCAGCCAAGTACAAAGTTCCATTTTAAGGCTCACTCCTTCTGCTTGTAAAAGTACTTTGGGCTTTGACAGACAAGATCCGGAAAGAATTAGTGCTCTTGTAATTTATTCTAGGACATTAGAGAGGCAGATGTTCCCTTTTGCCAGCCAGCAAAGACAAAAGGACATAAAGCTGGAGGTCATGATACCTTGAAGTGTTTTTTTGGTGCTCAGCAGTCAAAAGCCTCAATTCACTGTGTTCTAAAAAAGAAGACAGAGGAGTAACACTATTTTCATGAGCTTTATGCTGTTATTTGCAAACTAGTGAATCTCAAATTCTCTGATGTTGCTCTATCAAGACGACAGCTCTACAAGACCTGGCACATTTACTGTGTATGCTCCAAATTCTTGTGGTTCCTGGAAGTTTTGTCCTGGTACCACCTGCTGTTACAACAGTCAGTCTGTTCGCCACAGTAAAGGCTCATAACTTTTCTGGTTTCTCAATGCTGTACTTTCTGCATAACCCTTAGCTCATTTGTTGCACAGATTATTCAATGATTTTGCAATTCTAGCATCTTATATAAAACTCTCTCTTAAAGTGCAAAATTTTTGCAGATTTTTTGGATCAGATTGAATAGTCACTTTAGATTGTTTTATTTTGCATATCATGCACAAACAGCAGTTCACAGCTCAGCAAGACTCCATGCACATTTTATAATAATTGCATCTCCACAGAAGTCCACATAGATTTACAGTTATTTTATCAGACACAATAGACTTTATTTTCAGGCTTCAGACTTTGTAGCCTACAGATCTACAGATACTGTAATGTCCAAGCCACAGTAGCATGTGGTACAGTATCAACACTCAGTTTCTGTCGGCACTGTATGGCTCACATCTACTGTTACGGATATTATAAGGAACATATTAGATCTCTGTTCCAGGTACAAAGTTACGTTAGACATCACCCAACCCATAAAATGCCTAACCTGTCCCCAAAAGAAGGGCTGACTTCACTTTACAACTTTCCCATATCACTGAAGAAACCACAGTGCAAACTAATCCTCACAAGCTATTCTGACAATGATATTTTACAAAAAGAGAGAGAAACAAAAGGAAACTCCCTGCAATGCATGAGGAAATTTTTCATAAAAGAATTGCCTTTACATCTGAGTTTTCATACTGTTATGCCTCATAAAATGTCTTTCTGAAGAGCTACATCCCACAGAAGAACCTCTTTTCTAGCAAAGGCTCTCACTCGGCAACTTTTTAAGACAATTGGGAGAAAGTCAAAAAGCCAGCTAATTGCATCATTAGCTGTGGGAAGGGCTATATATCAATTCCCCATAATAAATGCATAACATTTTAGTAATCTTTTAAAATTGGAATTGTAATGAGCATTTTTAATAAAATAACATATCAACAATCAAGCAGCATTTTTGGTAAGCTGAACTGTTTAGAATTACAGATTATTTTCTGTTGCTGGTGTACAGGATGAGTAGAAAAGAAAATCTAGTCTCTACCTTTTCCAAGTGATCATGATCTGGTAGGTTTTAGTCATTCACAGTTTTAACCAGTAGCTCAGTTTTACAAAATAAAATCCTTTATAGTAACAGGGTTTCTCTGTGTACTGCTTAAAATATTTTGAAATTATTCCACCTATGTTTATATCTCAGTTTTATTTACAGCTAAGTTTCACTTGCCTCTTTTAATTACTTTTCCCCCAACAGTTTATTTCTATGTGTTCAATCACAAGCTTAGAAGTTCTAGCTTTTTGAGGATTTGTAGTTACAGGCCATCCTTAAGGATTTCCGCATGGTTGCACTGTGTTTATTAAATGGAACACTTCAAAGAAGTCAGGAATAGTTTACTATAAAATCACACGCGTTTGCTGAGTTTGCCTTTGGAGTTGCAAAACTTTTACATTGTTACCAGCTGATGGGTTTCCCAGTGACTGTGATCTTCGAGTTCTGATCCAAACATAAAGACAATAGGAATAACTAGTAATTTTAAAAGGCTGAAGTCTAAACCGGCTGACAAGAGTAATACAATGCCACTCCAGCGCCTCTTGGATGAATCAGCAAAACCCGCATAAGCATCTATAGGGGATGTTTCATGAGTGAGGAGAAGGCGCTCGGTGCCCATAGGTGCTGTCAGAGCGGTGGATTCCCTGTCCAATGAGGTGGAATGCTCCCCGGGCACATGGTTTACGCTGCTCAAAATAACTTGGGACCTGCAAACTGACAAATGCTATTGCTCCGGTGGTGACAGGTTGTCCAGCTTCTTACAGCCATCCTCATAATAACGAAGGTTAACTTACTTCACTGTATGGACTCCTAGCTGTTTCTGTTCCTGAGGACTCGAAGAATTCCCTCGCTTCCTTAACTTTAATCTCACACTTCTGGATAATTGTCATCGCTACTAACTGCCAGGGTTGGGCAGCAACATCTGGAGGAACTAAAAAAGGTAATCCCTGAACTTTAGATCGGTCTACATTTTGATTTTGCAGCACAGGTGCAGAAGGGTTTGATGAGCATGTATATTTGAATGCTAATTACTGTTGGTAAGACATGTAAAGGGAACAAATCATTTTTAAACTGACTTAAATTGTGCTGAGGCATGGGTATTGCAGTGAAAGAGAAACAATGCTCTGCAGCTTACAAAGGGCTAGAATAGCATCGGTGGGGTTCTCAAAACCCCTCGGGAGCCAGTCTGACTCCTCCAAAGAGTCAGCAGAAGATTGTAACAACCTGAAAAGTTTCTTGCCGGGACTGTATTCTTCTTCCCACTTATTTTGCCTCCATGTTCTGAATTATTTACATTCTGGTACTCAGCCTTAAACCAAGACGCCATAATTTGGATTTCCTTCTTAAGCAAAATCAAACCTAATTTAATGTGACCCCATAGTTAAATACTTTCTATTTATTTATTTATTTATTTTGTCGTGTAAAGTGACCCCACTGGCTATATTTAGTGCTGGGAGATCTGCTCTCTGGATTAATGTACACAACAGCTGCAGAAACAGTCCTGCTAGAAGGGCATAGCTCTCACCCTTGAGCTCTCACTATCTCCCTCGCTCTCTTTCTCTCTCTCAGAAAAGTATTTGACTGTCAGTAGCAAATGTTTGGCCCAATATATTGCAACATTAAGCAGTAATGAGAAGCCCATCTTAAGTTTTACAAAATAATATGTCAACAATTGACAAGAGGACAGAATAGCTCTTGAGTTTACGTCAATAGAACATTACACAAAACATGCTAAAGACACCGATTACTTTACCAGTAGTTTTGTTTTGGTCATGACGTTTACATTTGTGAAGATGCTCTAGAGTTCAAGAGTGGAAACAGCAAATGTTAATGGAACAATTTCATAAAGTTCAACTCTGCTCTTCTCCCTCTCCTACACCTCCTGAGGGTTCCTAAGGTCAGGATCTTTCTTTCTTTTTGTCTTTCTTTTTTTCTTTCAGAAACAGCTAGCAAAATCAAACAGCACTAGGAAGTGTGTTAGTTCCTGTAGCTGAGCAGAATGATATTTATGTATCAGAAATTATTTATAGTCAATTCAGGAGTTAGTTAAGTTTTGTATTTGACAGACTACCAAAACTGAAGGCGAACTGTGTGCTCTGTGCTGGTTTGCTATTCCTGCGCATTCTTTAGAGATTTTACAGCAGGTCTTGCTGTGGTACTGAAGGAATGTTTCTTATCAACAGCTGCTAAGAATTAGCAGTCTAGGTATATTTGCACATAAATACAACATTAAGATGGTTTGTTAAAAATTTACACAATACCATAACAGCAATTGGACAACGCAATGTAAATCGTAATCTGAATCACTTGAAAAAAAAAAAGATAAAAAATCAGTTTACTTTTCTGTTTAAAACTTAACTGGTTTAGTACTTGTTTTCATAAATTGTAATCTACAGGGATGAGCAAATTCCACCTAATATAAATCTTATTTAAACATTGTAGTTTGAAAATATGATTCAAATGTGAAGGCTTTTATGTTACAGTGTTCTTAGGAAAGACTGATAAAAAGCATAAAAAAGACAGAAGAGCGGACAAAAAGAAACAAATACAGTGAGAATGTGAAAAAGGAAAGGCACAACTGAAAAACCTTGGGGGGAAAAAATGCAAGCCAGATTTCTTTTGTGTCTAATTTAAGGCTTGAGTTCCCTTTTTCACTAGGAACCAGTATTTGTATGAAAACTGAATCTCATTTTAAAAACAAAACAGCTTGGAGATTTGAAATTACCAGACAAAAAGATAGGCAAATGCCATGCAGTTCGCATACCCCTGCTTTTCAGGGCTTTTCTTTGTCCAGTTTGTGCTTGTTCAGTCTGGCTACACAAGCAGTCGGTTGTCCAGTCTTCAGATAGATGTGTGTGATTCCCTTAGCATTGGTGCCACTTACACGCATGGGTAGAATAGAGAACTTCTTCGCTCAGTGTTTTAAGTTGTGCAAATTCTCATTACAGTACCTTATGCGGTGTTGTAATTTGTCAGTCTAGACTGAGCCCATGCAATACATAAATTACTTTTTAACATTGAGAGCTAAGCTGTAGCTTCAGTCTCAAACTGAAACTTTACAGTAGTCCTCAGCTGCATGCATTTGTGGACTTCTGCACTGCTCACGCATACTGCTAGCAGGAATAATAGAAATGATGTAGTTTAAATCATTTGGGTCACAGTCCATGAAAGTGGATTTGCAGTTTTAGCCATGAAAGGCTTGCAGAGTGGTGTGCTTGTGTTTGGACCAGGATAAATGAATATTGTTGATGGTTATATTTTCCATTAAGGACTTTTGTACGTACATTCAGCACCAAATTGCGGACCTCTGCTGTATCTTTTTGGGCCTTTCATATAAACTCTTTCTCGTATGGGCAATCCTTGATGGAAACTGAGCTATATACATTACTTGAATCAATAAAAACTTGTCCTACCTTACGAGCTCTTGAAGTACTGCACTCAGAGCTCATCCTGACATCTGAAGCCTGGCCTTCACAGGCCAGTGGGAGAGGAGGATGGAGAAGCATCCCAGGCAGGCCTCAAAGACAGCCCTCACCTGTTTTCCTTTTTGACCCTTTTAATTTAAAAATCAGATTAAATTTATTTGTTTCAATTTGACTTTATATGGAGTTTCTTAAAGATACTGTTTACCTTGCAGTTCAAAGAGAGTCACTGAGGAGGCAAAGAGAACCCGAGACATGGGTAAGAAAGGGTATCAGTTCTCATTTTGAGAACCACTAAGAGACAATACTAATTACAAAAAACTACAGACCTGTTGTGATCAGAGTAAAAAGAAAAAAGGTCTTTTCATTATATATTAGTGTCGAGGTGGCGAAAAAGCTCAAGAGCTTTGAATGTGCTTTTTCCTTGCAGAAGAGTTGTGTATTTTATCCTGCTTAGGGTGCCCACTGCTGTAACACTGAGGTCACAGGCCAGGGTATGAGTCCAAGTGCACGCAGGCCTCTTGCAGTGCCTTCTGCAGAATGACCTGGAGAGAGGATTTATCCCATGCCGTTTCTGAGATGATGAATCCCAACATTTTTTTCTTTTGGTCGCTGTGTGATTATGCTGTCAGCAGGAAAGGGAAGAGACATTAAGGACAAAACACAGCGGTAAGGAAGAACACATGTCACCTCTCACATTTCTAGCACCAGAAAGACAAATATCATTGTTTGCTTGCAAAATAGGTGCTCTTGAGGCTCATTAAGGTTTCTTAAAGGAAAATAGGTGCTTTTAAGGATTTAACATTTATACACTTTGAGGCGCATTCAAATGCCTGTGGGTGGAATGGTGAACACCTCCAGACAAGAGGAAAAGAGCAGTGTTAGAGGAGACCAACACCACTACAAAAAGCAGTCTAGATAGATCCTCTGCTACAGAAATCTAGACTCTTAAATATTCCCAGCTTCAAATCACTTGCTTGTGGTTTGAGATTATTTACCTAATGTTCATAAAATATTCACATGTTAAATTATATCTCTGTAAATTCAAATTATTTATTACTTCAGCATAATATTTTTAACTAAATATAGATCATATATAACTGTATATAGATAACTCAATTCTATATTCCCTTTCCAATGAAAATCCAGATAGCAATTTCAGTTCAAAACAAATTTAGTACTTTTACCAGTTAAGGCCCGAATCACAAGTATTCAAAAGTTGAGGCATTGTTCAACTCCCAAGCCATTAAAAATTTATTAAAAATGAAGAAACTTCCCCAAAATTCTAAATATTGAATGTTCTATATTTTTTTTCCCCTTCTTTCTTTCCTTTTCCTTCCCTTTCTTCCCTTCCTTTCTCTTTTTTCCCTTCCTTTTAGAAGGGAACTTTCTTGTATAGGTAACAATTTTCAAGGTTTAAGATTTAAGTTTGTAGAGGAGAACTTTGCATTTTACCTGAAAACTGCTTAAAAAATTTAACTGTGTGGCATTTACAAAGAGAGGGGCTGCGAGGTGGGAGTCAGCAATTCTGTTCACAGCTACAAGTAAATCCTGGCAGTGTAAGTGAAGTTGCTCCAGGTCTATCCTGCAATGCATCTAAGGGCAGAAGATGGACTACTAGAGGTTTTATTTACAGAAGAGGGCCTGATTCTACTTACTTTTCTGAACAGAAGCTGTAGTAGTCATACATCAGTTATAACAGTAATTAAAAAATCTCTTGAACAGCAGACTTTTGCATTAAAGCAAAGAGCAGCAGTATGTGAAGATACTTAAAACACTACCATCACCAGTCTTTCTACTATTTGCAAAATTCTGTAACTGTGAGCAAGAAACATCTACCAGCCTCTTTTAGGCTTACAATCAAGTGAGAGTTTTAAGGTCTGGAATTTATAAAATGGATTAGAGATGGAAGAAAATGCAACATATACTTAGAACATTAAAAAGATTCTGTTGAAAAATATACATAAAGAAGTAGGATGTTTCCTAAATATGGACATAACCTTTAGCTTACTTAGAGGGATTTTATTTCCACCAGAAGTTGTTACACTCCTGGGCTTGCAGGTTCTCTATTTTCCATTATTTAATTACATTACTTGGAAATGGGAGTTGAGTTATCTGACTTTCTGATTCATTACAAGGAATGGAATTCAAAGCTACTAATGTGTCTAAAACAGAAAAGTAAACCACCTTCTTGTACATAGCTTTCTAAATACAATTATTAAAAACATCTTACACTCACCCCCCCAAACACACACAAGACCTTAGTCCTCTGCTCCAGCCTAACCTTTCCTATGTCTGGAGTCTCAAAGTCTGTCTTGCAGCAGTTACAGCTTGTCAACAGGCAGTAACAGAAACGGTGACAATGGCAACTGCTAAGTGAGAATTCCTGCAAGCACCTAAGAATGTGATTGTGATCATTTAATGTCTGCAAGACAGATGACTCGTGTCATCTCTTACCTTGTTTTTCATAGCTGTAATCATACAGTTGAAACACCCGTATAACTGTTAGTGTTCCACAGTGTATGGGTAAATGCAATTTATGTGCAATTAAATTAATTGGAAAAGGATATAGCCTCTAATATCTGCTAAACTTGCCAGTCTCCAAACAGAGGTGCTGGGCATACAGGTCCAGAGCCTTGCTGTGTAAAGCCGCCACTATGTAGAGAAAGAAGCAGCAGTCTGCTAGCTGTTCCGATACTGGGGTTTCATACGAAAGCAGTCTCAATTAAAGTAATGGTAGCTTGAAAAGCTAGACAGGAACAATGTGTACTGACTAAAGTTACTCATTTTTAACTGCAACTGAAGGCCAAAGATGTTCAGATGCTTTTTGCATTAAATCTGCTATTTGCAGATAACCTCTTCATTATGATACAGAGAAGGAGTGTTTGAAAAAATCAAGCATTCAAAGCTGTCTCTTACCAAACAAAACAGAGGATCTGCACTCAGATATATCCAGGATTCCCTTCAGCTTTGCTGAGATTTTACTACTGCTGTTTCCTTAGGAAAAACTCAGATTCTTTCAGTGATGACTCGGCAATGAGTCTAACAAGCCTCAAACAAAAGGAAATGAAAGAGTTTGGTGTCACACTAAGCAAGCTTCCTGTGGTGTGATTTTCCTCCCTTCCACATAAGGATTTTCAGGTCAAGCGACTGCCAAAACAAGCTGTGGAAACTAATTCTACCTTTGTGAATATTTTATCCTAAGGATCACTTGATTAATAAGAGAACATTGCCATAAATGTAGGTTCTTGGAAACTCAGAAAGCTTGTGCAATTAGTTCGCTAGTGGAAACTGAATCAGTAGACTGAAGAAGTTCATGCAGTCAGTTTTGTCCACGACATCCTCTGATGCCTCTCAAGATAATAGTTGCCCAAGTTCATTGCTGTTAGTGTCCCAGGAAAGAAAAAATGTTGCCGTTAATGCACCTGTTTGGTGCTGTAGGTAATGAACCGGCTGGAGTCAGTCATCCCATTTTCAGTCCTAAATACCACCAGTTTAGAGCTATTATTTGTAACTAGCATTGCAGTTCCTCCCCTTGATACTGGTTCATTATGAGACAGATTTTTCCAGTCTGCAAAATTATTGGTGCTTTCATTGACACCACAGATTGCTGTCTACTGTGTTTTTACTAGAGTTTGTCCTTCTTACTGCTTATTCAACAGAGTTATCTGCAGTCATCTGCACTTATCTGCTCAAGAGCGATATCTGCGAGTACCGTATTCATTTTGCTAGTTCCATCATACGGCAGTGGTGTGCCATGCTTTGCCACTCAGTGCCAGCGCTGTGTGCGGCTGCGTACTGGGGAACCGTGGGATGGGTTCTGTGCAGCCACAAAGACACTACTGTTTCAAAGTCCCAATCAGGGAAAATTAAAGTGAAGGCTCAAGGCATCAAGACCAATTCCACACCTCAGTCTAAACAATCCAGAAAGTCAGGCAAAGAGAAAGTCTGAAGTCAAGACTGGATCTTAATTTTGGAGCTTGAATTCCAATTTTGGCTATAGAAAGGCTAAATTATTATTAATTATTATTAATCAAACCTGTAATAGCATAGCTGTTCCCCTGGTGATATCTTTTCATTCACTAGAAAGACAGTTTAATAGATATTTTAGAAAATACATTGAATTCAGCCTTATTGCTATCTAGCCCAGAGACCCTGTCAGGCTGTATGCTTGGTCTCATTTGAACAAAAGCTGGTGTCCCCTGACTGTGAAATCTTGAATGGCTCAGCCTAATCAGTGCTTCCCTCAGTTATCAGCCCTCTGTAGTCCTTCAAGAGTATAACTCCATGTAGAAAAAAGAAAAGAAACTGGACATCTCTCATGGCATAAGCAAGGCATAATTAATAATTGTATCTGGATTGCCTGGTATCTTCACAGCAACATTTGCTGAAACTCAACATTTCCCATTTAATTAGAAATATCACATAATTCAAAGCATCTTAAAACTTCCATAGCCAAGCACTGCCTCAAAGTGCTACATTTGACTAGTACCCAACTTCTTCCTTACTAAAAATAGAATAAAAAGTTATCTTCTACACAAGCTGAAAATAGAGAAGAGTTAGATACAATATTCTGACCCTGGGTGACCACTAAAGAAAAGTGACGGCTCTCTAAGGATTAAGAATTTAAGGCATCAGATTCATTCTCATCAATATTTTGCTTCCCAACACCAGAAGGAGCACTCTACCTCTTGTGCTCTTATGGGCACAAAGAAGGCAGCTCTTTGTTTTCTCCCATTCACATCTGCTCAACTGCCCTCAGAGGGGCAGAGACAGGGTTGAAATAGCGATTTGTCCATTTGCTTCCTATACGTTCACTCAGGACTGTGACAGACAAGTGGGTTTTGCTCTTCCATGTATGGCTCTGCTGTCTAGCCTGGTCATCTGAATGGAAGATGCTTTATACAACTGCATTACAGCTAGCCAAAATGAACCACCAGTACAAGGAAGTTTTGATCTGACTACTTTAACTTCCTCTATCATTTTATATTTTCGCTAGGTATAGGGACCCTTGGTTTTGTCATGTTGCTGTAATTTGCATGTAATTTTCCTCCTTTTGCTATCAGACAGTGGCTTCCTCACTATACTTTTTTGCAATCTAGAATTATAAAGCTATTTTGCTAATTGAAACACATCTTCTTTGAGAGCATCTCCTCAAATTGTAGTAATACTCCTTAAGGGAATTAACTAAAATTATTTCTCACATTAGCAGAAATTATTTCTTTCATGTTTCAATGCTTTGTTAAAAAGATAAATAGAAGATATGCAAGACCCAGAACAATGTCTCAAATAACCATATTGAACAAACAGTGGCTTTACTATGGTTATCTGCAGAAAAGCTGCACTGTGATTAACAACCTCTGTTGAAACAGACATAGCACTTCAATGAGAAAATCAAGCAATATCTGTACAACAGAGGAAAATGAAACCCTGAATAGTCACAGTCAGATGATTTTCATATACCCTCTCAACAAAACTACTGCAGGAGTTCTTTAACTTCATTTGACTTCGCCAGGTTTTAATCACACAGTATTATTTCCCTACTTGCATTTCGTCCTTAGGGCATCCAGTGCTCTCTAAAGACCTGCATCATCTTTTTTTCAGCTCTGATGACCTTTAAGACATTGAGATGAAATGAAGATGCGCCATTATGAAATGTTTCAGAAAGAGCGGCCAAGAAATGTGGCAAGCTAAATGTTGCAACCATGTAAAATACATACTTCTCCAACCATGTAAAATACAGCCTTCTGCTGTAGCATCTAAAGCTACACAAAGATACATACAGCTGGATGTTATAATTTAGCCATAGCCACATGCACAGAGGTTAGCGTGCAGCTGCATCCCTCCAGAGGTATTCTGAGAGACTGTAGCTTCTACAACATCCCACTAAAATCACACACTGCTCTCTTTTTGCAGGCTACGCCAGCTGCATGGTGCAGAGAAAAGAGCTGGCTGTGGCTCCGCATCTTCCCTTCTGTTTTTAAGTAGATACAAGGCGGCACATGGGGAGGAGGTCTAAAGCAGACTTGCCCTCTGTTACAGCTATATTCTAGGTCTGCAGTTCATTCCGGTGGGAGGTTTCTCTTCCAGGCTGCAAACTCCTTATGTTAGAATGTATTTAAACTCTTCAGAGTTGAAACTGTAGCTTTAGCTGTGACCTTTACAGCACATAGTATGCTATCAGCACATAAACACAACAATATAACCCCTTAAACACGTTCAGCTTCAGTAAGGTTGCACAGCTGTTTAAGAAGTAAAAGCTGAGCAAGCAAAAGTAGTATCCATAGAGCGGGAACTTTACGCCTCATGGAGACCTCTTTGTTCTCTTAAGAGGTTAAATTACATACTCTGTCCGGTCATGAAACAGCTTACAACATTATCTCATGTGGGCTTCCAAAATCAATGTTCTCTTATGTGCCACAGCTTCACTGAAACACTGTGCCAGATAATTTAATGCCAAGTGTTCAATTAGTATTGCAGGCCCTGGCTCAGTTGCAGGAACTAGATTGGGTGCTTAGAAGCATATCATTTATATGGTATTTTATTTGTCATTTTTTGTACAGGTACAAACATGAATATTTTGGTTGGGTGCCCTTGTTGTCTTACTGATTGTGCTTGTTTCATATTACCAAAATAAAACAAAATCAATAAATCTAAAATGCCAAATATTTACATAGGAAAAAGAATTTCAATATAAAAAATTGTGCCTCAGGCAGAGGGATTAAGCTCTCAAAATGCACATCAGGATATGATAGCTTTATGTTCATTCATTGAAGAAGAATCTAAACAGTTTAAATTGAAGCTTTCCTTTTTGTAAATAAGGAAGAGGGGCTGCCACTCACATTCCAGGAACAAATACTGCAGCGATACAAGACCTCATTCGCTTTTTACCAGCCCTTTTCCAGGGACAACTGTCCCGCTAGCAGAGTAGAAAGACTTTCAGAGCAGAGATACCTTCTTTATTTTCTTCTCTTTCTCTGGCTATGCATGGAAATGGCGGAGGCAAGGGCATGCATGTTCCCTTCTCTTGATGCCACAACAGGAACAGAACCTTCTGCAGTGCGACAAATCAGACACCTTGGGGTAGGAATATTTGAAACCATCACAGCCAAGACTTGCCAGGTCATATATGACATAGGAGAGAGACAGTGTGCACTGCATGTTCTGAGAGACAGATCCAGTACATAGTCATGCCCTTGTTTCAGCCGCTGTGAGGTATCAGCTCTCTGAAAGGTTGTGAAGAGTATTTGTCGTCTTTGTCTTCATATTTAAGTCACCTTAAGATGAGTGTGTTAATAGGCTGTTTGAATCCCTCTACATTCATAATGGCTCTTGTGTAAATAAAAGGGAGAATGTTAGGTAGAAGTACTTACTAAAGTATCAAAAGGGATACTTTAGCTTTGCTTATCAGACATGCAGGTTAAGTATGGGCTTTCTGACACTGTCTTCTCATCTGTGGTACATTTTTTCAGAATCAGGATCACCGGAGATAGTGATTTTTAAAGGCCTGTAGTACAAATGACATTCATAGCAAATAATGACATAATTCTCTACTTACTTTAAATAGCTTATTAGAAATAATGCTTAATTTAAGAAGTGATTGAACATTTAGCACCATTATTGCTTCCTATAATGCAATATCTTTAAGAATTTTACATGGAAAATTGTCATTATAGAATATTTTTGTTCTTCTCTCCCCTTCTCCTTCCTCCTCTCATCCCTCAAATACTTTTGAGGGTTCATTTACTTACTACTTCAGTGTCTTTCATGCTAAATTTACTTAATTTAAAAGTATTGTTACTCTCTCACGATTTTCAGTCCTTGAAACACCCAGCACCTAACCTATCTGATGAGGTTGTTTCTTAGCTAAGAAACACACATCAGCAATGATAAAGATTTGACATTGAAACAGAGTTAATAGCTCTGTAGTTGAATTTTTGCCTGGAACAAAGTATAAATTACCACACTTGCAGTTGCTTTAGCTGTGTAAGGCTACCAATGATAGAAAGCAATAAAAGATGAATTTTACTGGGTAAAGACGATAGTATCTGAAAGTACGCACAGAAGCAGTCCTTTAAAACATGGCCATACTTACAAGTTAATATTCAGCACACAGATGCACTTTGAAAATGCTGTGTTCTGCTTTTCAGAAGCCTGTACTTGTGTGCAATCAAAAAATTTGCTATTGATAAGGTGTGGTCCTATTTGTCCTTTTTGTTGGCAGCATGCAAGACGACAGTTTAGAATCCTCAACTTCAATATCTCAACTTCTGAGAGAAAGTTATTTAGCTGAAACTAAACATCAAGGGAAGAGTGAAAGAAGCAGATCAGAACCAGCTTCTCATCATTTCCATTATGGCAACGCTTCTGGTGATTCAGATGAGGTAGCTGCCCAAGATGACCTTCCAGATCTCTCTGCCTTTTTGAGCCAAGAAGAGCTAGATGAAAGTGTTAACCTGGCAAGACAAGCTATTGATCAGAATCCATTGGAAACTAAACAGGATGAGCTTCAGGCACATTCACAGCATCCCCCAGATCATCTGAAAAACACAGGAAAACACAAACAAATGGCCCAGTCTACAGCTTTGAAAACATCAGACAATGGCCTGCACTCAAACTTTTGTCAGGACCATGTCAGAAATACAAAGGGCTCCAAAGGGAGCTCTCAAGATCTAAAGAAACAACACCTCCCTTCTGAATCAGAATCAAAAAAGGAATTCCTAAACAAGGCGGCAGATTTTATTGAGGAGCTCTCGTCACTTTTCAAAGCTCACAACTCTGAAAGAATAAGACCCCGAACGTGCAAAAACTACAGGAGCAAAATTGATTCTAAGAATAAGCCTGCTCAAAAAGGCAGCTCTAGCCTATGTAGCACATCAGAAAACCGAGAAAGGCTTTCCATTCCAGTACCTCAAGACTTGGAAAACAAAGCAGAGAAAACGTTTGAACAAACAGATGATCAACAGGCGGCAAACTTGGAATCTATCAATCAATTAACAAGTGCAGAGCTAAAAACAGAGTCAGAATCTGCATCTGTATATTCTGATGAGCCTATTGGACAACCACCACGCTTTACTCAAAAACTGAAGAGCAGGGAAGTTCCTGAAGGAACCAAAGTGCAATTGGACTGCATTGTGGTAGGAATCCCAGCACCTGAAGTCAGGTAAACATATTCTGCACTTGTCATTTTGTATTTCCGTAACAGTAGGTGTATGCCTTACTCTTTTCCGATACGCATATGTTTCAGTAATCTGTAGCAGAAGTTTCTTGATCTTGGTTATTAGAATCGATTAAGAAAAAAAATTGTTTTCTTTAAATCATACAAAAGGTTGCTTATATTTTAAGACAACATATTTTGGGACATATTACTTTCTTTGAATCTTAGAGAACTGTTCTTAAATACTGTACTGCCATAATTAAAAGAAAGTGCTTACTCCTTAGTGAGAAATGTTAGTTATCTTTATGGAAATCAAGATCGATTGTTTAAACCAGCTAAAAACCCTGATGGCCAACTATACTTCATGCTGATGTCTGAAGGTATTCAAGATGAGTGAACATAGGATCCTATAAACCAAAAACATCCATACACTAACAGAGAGGAAAGGAGTTAATTTAAGCTATTATATAAATAACCAGGAGCAGCTCAGTTCTAATTCAGATTCTGACAATGATTCTGCTGTGACCTTAGAAAAAACCACTTACGTTTTATCAAGTATAAGATACCCTTATTAATTGACAGTTATTCATGTTGTGTGACTAGCCTGATAATTCTGCGCCTTCAGTTTTCACCTATATCTATGAGGATTTTGAAAGCTGAATAAGAAACATTTGCAAAGATCACTGGAGATGAAAGGAAATGTGAAAAAGCTACACTTCATTAATCAATGACATCAGTGGAATAAGAAACAGATTATTGTAACTTTTAAATTTATCTTGAAAATTCTTAGATCTCATCAGCATTTCTAAATCTAAATTTCTTCATATGGAGCTCACTAGTCAAATTTACCTCTCACTTACAGTAGTGGAATTATATTTCCTTTGCTGGGACTGTACCAATCCAATAGAAAGGAAAACTCTGTCCATCTTTAAGAGAAGTACTATACATATTCGCATCCTAATAAATAGATAACCCTAGTCTAGACAGTTGCCTATCCTTTTATAGGCATTTTAGAAATCTGTGTTGCTTTTCTAAAGATTGAAAAGAACTGTTTGCATCTTCAGCATCTAATTAAAGGACTGTGCTTCACAGATGGTCCACTTTTTCCGCTTGTCAGCTCATTGTCTTCCTTATATACTTCGACAATGCTGAGTACAGCACTACTACCACTTCTACTGCAGTCAACACCTTTTACCCTCTTTCTCACTGAACTAATAGGCACAATCATCAAATGAAAACTATCTCAACATCCAAAGACATGAGCTCCAAAGATTTTGGTGGTAAAGAATCTTTGTCTTCCACTCCCTTGGATTTCTGGCACACCAGCTGCTAATTTTTCAGAAGGAAGAAGCTTTTAAAACACACTATTAAGTACATAGGAACAAGGACCTACAAAAGAATCCTCTTGTTATGGACAGCCTTGTCATGAAGACAAGAAGTTACCCAGTTCATAGGATCCCTGAACTGTGACTGCCAGACCATTTTGCCCCACAAGTGCCTTCAGTAATAACATGTAGGTTCTCAGTCCCTAACAAGACCTTGACCTGTGGTGCCAAGCAGGGTCTCTTGCCCGTGACAGGAATGTGAACTCCCAAAGGACGAAATGATTTGTTTATAGAAGAGCAATCTGTTCTAAAGCTGGGGGAAATACCTTGTTTGGGAAGAATATGCTTTCTACTATGCTTCACGTCTAAACTCACTGCTTTAACAATTTTGAGGCATTCCCTTGGTGGATATTATGCCATTGTAAATGTTGCATTGTATTCAGCCCTTAAATTCATAGAGGAGTCCAATTAAAAGAGAAAACAGTGCCAGAAATTTGGGGGGGGTTTTGACAGAAAACAGACAGGTAATATCATCATCCCCTAGGTATTAGCAAAACACTCTGAAGACTTCTCTTGCTTATAAAGGCTTTGAGACATTTCTCCAGGCACTTGCCTTGATAAATCTTTTTGATATTAAAAATGTCAGTAGGATCCCTGGACATGAGAAATAATTGTTTTTCTCTCATCATTCATGGTTTATAATACAAAGAAAACAACTGAAATAATCTTCTGTTACATATATAGACCTGTCGAGAAACTCAATGTGGCTTTCTTTGTATTCAGAAGAAGTGAACCCTGAATTGCTTGTTTATAGACACATACTCTGGTGCACAATGTTAGTTTTATGTATTTCTCCAGAAGGCCACAACACCATCCTTATAGCAGCACATCGTGCCCATGCCGTTAACACATACATAAAACTGACAAGGTGTTCGTGCCATCTAAGTTTAGGTGTTTAACAGCTATCTGAATTAGAAGCTGACACTATAAAGTCACTGAAGCCTCGCAAGGGCAGATCGGAGAACCCAGGAACAATGACTCATCCCACAGAGTATCCAGGGATGGCCAGGATGCCTATGCACCCAACTCAGGGACCGCTTGATTGGAATTGGATGATGGGTATCTTTGTAACTTGGGTCTATTTTTGTCCCAACAAAACTGAAGCTTTTCCATTGAAATTTCTATTTCAACATTTCATTTTGTTTACTGTAAATAATATACTGAGCTACTTATGTGAATGACATCAATACAGGAGCTGTTACACTTTTATAGAATAAGCATCCATCAGACTTTTCCAATGATAATACACTGCACCAAAGAGAAATGCACACTGGGTTTACTGACTCACGCTTGTAACCAGATCAGGGTCTTACAGGAGCTAACAGAAGTCCAGAACTCACATGCTGATGCCTCAAGGCCAAGGGAAGTAGGGACAGGGAGAAAGAAGTCCCACAGGGAAAATCAGTCCCAAGCAGTCAGGTTCAAGAAAAAGATCAGGCTCAGCTTTCAGTTTCACAATTTAAACTGACAAATAAAAGATATAAATCACAAGGGGGTAAGTCTGAACACTCTCTCCCCTTATGTTTTTGTGTGTGTGCGTGTATGTATGTGCTGTATGAAGGAGAAAGCTGGGAATGTCAGCTGCTTGAACAGAATTTCCTGATCATAATTGTTTGTTAACAAAACTTTTGTTCTGTTCATCCAAGATTCTTTCAACTCCACCAACGTGCAGGAGTAACACTAAGAAAGGGTGTAAAAAAAATTCACTTGCCTGAGTGATAAATACCCATGTGCTTCCAGTGATTGTGGCCTTTTTAGTCACTGCTACAGCACAAGGAAACCAGAAAATACAAGGTTCTTTGGGGTATGTGTTCCATCAACCATGGGGACAATGAGAATGCAGGGTTTTTTCACTAAAAATAATGCTTGCCTATGATCTGCTGTGCAAAGCTTCCAAAATAGTGCAGGAAGCATCTTGTTGGCCATAGGTGTGGAATGGTGTCCAGAACTGGACTCAGAAATGTCAATCATCTTGCTTTGAGGGGAACAGCTTTCTGAGGTTTGTGGTGAGTTAGTTCAGTATCCATGGAGCTGGGCAAGGAGAGAATTCTAATAGTTAAGCAAGAGAGATACAAAAATCAGTAGTGCCAGGAAAGGACTAACTGGCAAGGTGGCAACTGATGAAAGAAAGCTTAATGCTAACTGGTTTTAAGGCATGAGTTCTTCTTCCTTCAACTTCGCTGAATGACCAAGCTCAGTAAACACGCAACCTTTGGACACATGTGTGCTAATGCATGCTTGCCTGTGTCTTTTGACTTAAAATGGACTTCCTAACCACAGAAAAGAATCCCAAGTGTAATATATACACTTACAATGCAGAAGTGGTACTGTGAGAACCCAGAGCATTGTGAAACAAAGAACAAGATTCAACAAGCTCTGTAACGTAGTTTCTCAGTCAACACTAGGAGCAATCAGATGGTTAAACTGATGTAATGGGGATTTAGAAGAGAAAAATTAGAGACAGGAAGAAAGAAGCTGATCACAGGAATGGAAAGGACTGGAAAATATGATGGACAGATACCATGTTTGAAACCAAGACAGTACAAAACAAAATTGATGTAAAAAATGGTGTAAATGACATTCATGATGGATCAGGGTCAAAATATCATTGATAAAGTAGTAAAATTTACAGGCTTGGTAGGTAACTATCTGGCATTTATGAGGGCTCATTGAGGGACAGAAAATTGGATGGAGGAACAAAAGAAGAAACTGGGAACTGATTTGAAATATCAGTATATGGAAAGTTAAATGCTGCTTGGCTGAATACAGATAGACCTGTCCAACTACTTTTCAAGATAACTCAGCCTTAATCTAACAAGCCCACAGGTTAGATGAAGCTCGTTACCTATCTAGAAAGAAATTTCAATGAAATGTTACCCATTTTTCAGTATCATCAGCTGAATGCAGTGTCATAGAAGAGACAAACAAAAATTGATACTATAGTATGTGGGTGTCTAGCTCACTCAAACATTAGCTCACAATTAAAGAGCGCTACTGCAATTATTGATTGATTAATTTGCTCTGACTATACTGCAGGTTAGAAATAAACATTTAAGAGAAGTGTGTAGCATATCTCCAAAGTGTTAAAGGCTTTGATGACCTCCTTCTCATGCTTCCTTCTGCAGTTCTGTTTCTGTATGAGTAATGATAGGTGTGACATTCACTCCTCTCCGTGAGGAGAGCGCTCCTTATTCCCTCAAGTTCAGAGGTGCCTACACTTTTCCAAACTGTTTGGCACATCACTCCTAGGTTAATTTTACTTATGAATCACATTGCATGGTTTCGCATACACAGCTATCCTGGAAGTGTCATGAGGATTTGATGTTCTAAAAACAGGCTGTATGTCATAAGGTTTCCATGAAAACATTCTTTAACATAGGCATATGAAGCTTAAAAAGTGCATTTTAGTGCTGCTTTGTTTGAGGAGACTAGGTCTGCAACTAATCACAGATTTTTAGAGGTTGAAGTCACGTAAGACTGATTAAGATTTTTTTTTTCTTGGCTGCCAAATGAAAACATTTATCTGTTTTAGTGCTCAAAGCTTAGAGAGCCAAACTTCTTTTACATGCAACTCCAGTCAAGTCAATGGATTAAGACCTAGGATGAATTTGGCACAGCGGATGACACTGCTTGTGCTTAATGTGAACCTGCCTTGTATGATTACAATTCATGGCAGGAATGAAATGTCAGTGGCAGAGAGTATTGCTACTTCAGTCATGCCACGTATCTCAATGTCAGAACTCCCCTTGGAACTGACATTTCACTACTACCACGTACAACGTTTTGATAGTAAGAATAAAATAAAATGTTAACAAGCAAGGAGTAGATATGGCCATACCAAAGATTCACATAGAGCTTAATTTCACAAGAGAGAATTGTTTTTCATTTACAAGCACTGCGAAGAGATAACATATACCTAGCACACTCTTTTTCTTGGCTTAATCTCAAAATACTTTAACATCATGGTGAAAATAGTGACTAAAGAACACACTGCATAGGAGAACTAAACACAGGTTTAAAACAGAAGTTTATTCCTGAAGTTTCAAATCACTTACATTGCAAATTTTGGACTAGTCAAAAGAAAAAACAACTGCAAAGAAAAGAATTAACTCAATCCTACTTCATTGTCTGTTTGAGTCTACTAAAGGAAGATACTACTCACACTACCAAAATAACTGGAAGAGATGATAGCTTATATGGTGTATTTAATTTTGCTTATAGGAAATTAGAATTGTGCCTCACAAAGACATGCAATACAGACTTATCTCTACACAAACACAACAGGTTAATTGGAAAAGCTGATCAGTAGGAACACAAAGAGTTCTTATATCTTACTCGTGATTATATCGCAGTGTTTTGTGTAACGTGTTTTGCTTTATGTATCACATTAAGCAGTGAGGAGCCACATTTGAGTGGGCACAAAAATATAATCTGTGTACTACATAAGTTATATTAAAGTTCTGAACAGAAGCTGCTGAAAATGAGAACAATTCTAGAACATGGGTGTTCTCTTTAATAGTTATTCATATCTGCTAAAGCTAAATGCTAAAACAAGACTACATTATAAGGAAGAGGCATGAGGTAGGTATATAAAAAGACATGAGTAAGTGCCATGACTCAGCTCCCAAAGTACACAGTTGCCTACATGAATTACACACCTAAAAGGCGACTGGTACATTCATATACTCAATTTGTGCTTGTAGTCATATAATTGTGCACGAACCTTAGGTTTTCTCTCCTGAAAATATGACATTGTCTATCACCACCAATTGCAAATCTTGAAAACAACAGAAGAATAAACCATATTGTACACAGAATAAAAAAACCTCTCCCTTTGGGATCACAGGAATCCTATATATTTTTCTGGTCTAGAACTTCAAAAGAGCACTAATCAATCTCAAAGGACCTTTTCAGTCAATCCTGTAATGCACATTACCATACTTCTCCCTTGGGACAGCAAAATGATTCCTCTGTGTACTCGTGGTAGAGTTGTTCCTTCATCCCAGGCACTAGATGTTTGTGTTCCGGATACCAAGGACTCCTTACTAGCTATGGTGTCTGTATCTACATGTTTATAAGGACATCAGTGAACAGAAAAGCAAATGTAATATGCATTTGTGGGGAGCCAGTCAAAAAACCCCACTGTATCTAATTATTAGTGGGGAAAAAAACAGATTTGAGCAAGTCATTATGGGCAAAGTCTAAAATAGATGTAGCTTTTCCTTCTGTTTGATGAGCTTTGTGTTAGAGGATCTGGAGGTTCCTGACTGGACTATGATGGAATATGAACACTACAGCACAATCAGAAGAAGCTAGAAAGATCATTATTTTTAAAGAAAATATATTTTGAATGGAGATGTAAACCAATTCTTTCAAAATAGAGATGACACAGATAAAAAGCAGGATTTGCAAACTAAATGTTAGTAAATAACCATACAATCTAACCTACTAGAAAATAATAATAATGGTACTGTGATAGTGAAATCCTTTAAAAGAAAGGTAGTTCGTAAATAATCATTTCAAGACCAGTGATTTTCCCTTTCTAAAATTATTTTTAAATGCTGCTTCACACCTTCTAAAAAAGATAAAGAGAATGGTAGATAAAAGATGAAGATAAAAAATAAAAAGATAAAAAAGATAAAGAGAATGGTTAGATACTCTGGAGAAGTACATGCATATACATACATATATATGTACATACTCGCTCTGTTCTTACACTCTTCCATGTCTGCTTTTGGCCACTGTCAAGACAGCATGCTGGGTTAGGTGGACTTGCAGTCTGAGCCACAACACCCCATAAGTTCTTATTTATCTTTCACATATGCTAGCTCATATGGCATCCTAGGATATGTGCTGATGTTATTACCCCCTTTTGTATGACGACAGCTGTCTCTTAAATTTCCAAAGGTGCTGCATGTTGTACAGGTTTGGTTAATATCCAGAACACTGTTTACACTATGTTGTGAAGTACCTTAAACAAGTTCCATTGAGGTTTGAGAAGTAGCAGGAATGGCTGCTGAAAGCTATCCTGAAGTAAAGTGTTGTTCTAGGCAGATTGTCCACTGACAGAAAGTACCTCGGAGCATCTCGTTTTGCCCACCAGACTGGTAGAAAACCTAGCAGATGAACTACGTTGAACTTCAGAGGGACAGAGGAATATTCCCTTAATGTTGTGGCTCACATTGCATTCAAGCAAACACCTGTGGCAATTTAAGATGCAGCTGTAGCCTCCTGACTGTCCAGTCCCTTCTTTTATGGTTATTAACATTTACCAAAATTGATATATAGTAGAATTTGTATGGCTCAGTTATCCTAGATCCACACGTCTACTGTCCTAGTGCAAACCCATTTTCATTAGATCAGAACTGGGGCAGCTGGGCCTGGGAACACATTTGAACCTGCCATCGTTGCTTGAGAGCCAGAAACCTCCAGCAAAGAAGTCAGCATCAGGATTTTAACATTTTAAAGTACTGCTGCCAGATCTGCAAGAGCTTGCCTATCAGAGCCCTAAAGCTCAAATGGAAGAGAAATTAGTAACTTCGGTTGAAGTTCTCCGCAAAAAGCAGTGCCAGTTTCTCATTGGTAAAACCCTGCAGGAAGGATACAGATGTATTTTAGCGAAGCAAAGCCATACTTCAGCTGTGAAATGTCAGGGAAGAGAGCTGGGACACTTTACACCCTACCGGCATTCTCTTTTAACATGATTATATTTACTACATGACTGTCCATTGCAATCAGAAATATTAAATTCATAAAAGTCATTTTCTTAGACCCATTTTCAATTCTTGTTACAATGGAGGCTTGTAAAACAGATAAGCAAGCAGATGTAGACATGAACCAAGACTTCTAAGTTCTAGCTCTCTAACTACTAAGGTTTGCCTTTCTAAAAGAGGAAATTGTGTTAAGCAGTATGATTCATTCTACAGTGCAGGAGCTTCCCTCCATAACAGGCAGACCTGTACGCTTTCCAAGCTGTACATTCGAGTCAGTTGACTGTACAGCTACAGATTACACTAATGTGCAACTCAAAGGGGACTGGGGAATACCCTGTCTACTTTAAGAAAGCCATGTTGGACGGCTAGTTGGATGGTGCACAAATAGTGCATGGTTTAGTTCTTAGCTATGTAATCAGCATTTAAGTTCCAGATCTGTAGTCCTTCATACCTCATAGTGCCTTTGAGGCTCCTTTTTCAATTCTACATTATACTTCTATTAAATTCTGTTTTTCCATTGGTATGGACTGTCTTATAGGTGGGTTTTTTTTCCCAAGATATTAATTTGAGGTTTTCTTCATGCTCAATTTGTAGCACAAACTGTTGTAAAAAGTCATGCTTCCAAGAGGTGAATACAATTGAATGGTTAAACAAGTTTATTTATTAATGCTTTCCTAAATTATCTGAGATGGAAATGTATCAAAGTACCTTGTAGCATGAGCCAAGAAATATAAATTATTACAGTTGATTACTCAAAAACCTATCCTTATCCTTTCCAAAACTAATCTTATTTGCTGTAATTTAGAATAGAAAATACATTTGCCATTGCTTTGATAGCATTTGTATGCACTCAAAAGCTAGCAGGTACTTTTACCAAGTTACCATATAAAGATGGATGAAACAATTATTCATTTTAAAAAAATCAATTGAATAAAAAATGTTATCAGTATGACAGCCCTCACTCACACATGCACAAGACACATTAATCAACCATATGCAGTTAAGAAAGCAGCAGTAAACAGAAAATACACATCTTTTTGTTGAGTTTTATATCTGCCTATATGAGAAAACTTACACTGAAGATGAATGCACCTTAGTTTGGCTTTTCAAATTTAGGTAGTTATCAAAAAATACAGGTATTTCTGAGTATTATCCCAAACATTTAACTCTGGATCCCTATACATAGTACTACACCTTCTCTATAAAATCTAGACTGCCTTATTAAATTTGAATCTGGTTCTGCAAAACTCACCTGCTTTTTCTCTTTCTGTTCTGTCTTTTCTACATTAACAAGCAATAGCAATCAGGCCTGCTCTCCCCTCCTACTAGCTCTCAGGTTGAGCTGATGGTTACTGTCATTAACACATGCTGTGGAGCTGTCTTTTCAGGTGCTGCTTTTACTTTTGCTTGGGTTCCTGCATTTCCTACGGAAACAACCCTTCTGATCACTGAGGGACTGAGGAATGCCTTAGATGAGAGCATGAAGTCCCTAAAGGGTCCAATATATTCTTGGATGTGTAGCTGAGCTTAAAAGAGAAACACAGCAATATGATGCAGAAAAGAATTCAAGGTCCAGCTGTCTCACTGGCCATGTCCCTGTAAGGAAACGCCTCTATATTGTAATAGATCCCTTCTCTTTCCTAATGATACGCTTATGCCACCTTTTATAAAAAGCAGATTGTCTTAAATATATGACAAAGCAAAGAGTAACATTATAGTAAATTTCAGTCACATTCTGAATCAACATGAACTTTGGAATCACAAGTTTGAGGGAAATTTGTTTACTTAGGGTGTGGGGGTTTTTGCTACAGTCTAAGCTACAACACAGATCTGAATTTCCCTCAAGAGAAATTCAGACCTGTATTGATAGCGTTCCGAATTCAGAGCTCTTCTACTCTACTATTAAAATCTGTATAACAAGACAAATATGTGCTAGAGTCACTTACATAAACTAGTTTGTTTGTATGTTTAAATACTGCAAAGAAAGGAGCTCTATTATTTGCTGTAATTGAGTACTATGAAAATCATAAATATTTTATTCCTATGACTGTTGATTCAATGCTTGCCTGCAGTACTTTGCAATCTTCAGGCTAAAACCCACACGTTTTGTCATCAGAAAGACTTCGAACATTGCCATTCTAGTTATCAGGTTATCTGCATTGATAAACAATATTTTTTGCCTTGCAGGTGGTACTGTGAAGGGAAGGAGCTTGAAAACTCACCAGACATTCAAATTATCCAGGCAGGTGATCAGCACTCATTGGTTATTGTTGAAGCTTTTGAGGAGGATACAGGACGTTACTCGTGCTTTGCTTCAAACATCTATGGAACAGACTCCACTTCTGCAGAGATTTACATAGAAGGTAATGTTAGAATTGTTGCGGAAATTGGTTGTTGAAATTGGTCATATGGGATTAAGATACAATTATGTATTTTGTATGTTAACTGTGTAATAGATTTGTCACAAAAAATACATAGCAGGGAATCGACACTTTTCATCATTATTAACATATTTATTATTTCTCTGTAAAATACTCTCTGGACAAGTGACTGCCCTTTACATATAATTTTATTGTGCTGCTTCCCAGAGATTTTATATATCTCACTGCAAGGTCGAAGTCTAGAAATATTCAGATTCTGATGATACCTTATATTTTTTGTCTGTGACACTCTACAGAAATATAAGAACCTAAACTTTGCTTCTAAATCTTATTAATCCCTTTTCCCTATAGCCATTATAATAAATTGAATATAGGATAGCTTCATTCTAACCTGTTATTGGGACCTTGTGACCAAATTAAAATGACAGCAATTTGATATTTTACTTGCACAATAGATTCTGTAAATAAAACAGAATACATATCTGCAAATTTAGGTCTCTTCTTTCTCGTTATGCTTTTTAATATATCCTACTTGGCTTAAGAGAGGTCTAGTTATTATATTTCTTCGTAACACTTTTTTGGCTAATGTTTTAGATTGCATCCATCATTTTTCTAGCAGGATTACAAATTATGAATAAAAACATAGTATCTTTCTTTTCCTTTTGTCTTTTTTTCCATTTCTCAGCCAGAGAAATATACTATGAGTCCCATCACTGACAACAGTGGGACCATTCATAAATTACAGCACCTACCCTACTTAATACAAGGTTAATTTTGCCCTACTGTTCTTCTTTCACGTCTCTAATCTGACAGTGAAAGGACGAATCCTTTTTTAGCATCCGCACTGCCCCTGACATTATGGGAGATGTTTGTGCTTGGCAGGGATTTACTAGTTCTCGAGACTGGGGCCAAGGCCTGCTTTTACCTAACTCAGTGGATGTTGGATGGGAGCCATGGCTGATGGAGATGCTCACTGGCAGGAACTGCAGAGAAAATGCAAACTCCCAACGCAGTGAAGGCTGAATCAGAAGTGTAAAATGTCTCAGTACGACAGCTGTTAGTAAACTGAGCTAGTATCTTCTCCAAACTGTGCTACAAGGCACTAGTTTAAGAATAATAGCTATGATTCTAGGTCTCTGTCTTTTTTTTCCCTTTTTAAAAAAAAACAAACGGTAGTATCAGGTGTCTGAGGAAAAAAAAGCTCTTACTTGATTCACAACAGCGATAACAGACTAAATCACACTAGTGGCATTTTAAAGAGAATCTGAGGAAGACTCAGGCTTATGTTCACTTCTGGATGCTGTTTTCCTCATTTCAGTCGCACCTCATCCCAAATCTGCCTTATGTCAATAGCAGTTCTGCATCTTACACAGTATGCAACAGTGGTTCATTTCCACTGCAATGTGATCTTTTGGTTTGGCATAGCTTTATAATATATATCCTTTGAATGCTCTAGAGGAAATTTGAATCAAGGTTTATATCATTCAGAGAGAAACTTCTCCAAAAACCTGTTAAGTGATTTTTTTTTCTTTTTCATAGGAGTCTCTTCTTCTGACTCTGAAGGTGAAATCATCAAAACTGAAATGGATCAGTAAGCTTAAAATCAATTACATCTTCCATATTTCTTACAGTTAAAAAAACCTCACAAGTGTAGAGATTTCAGTTTGTGTTAACATTCTGCAACTTCCAACACATTAGGCTTTTGGGGATTTGTTTGGGTTGTTTAGGTTCGGTTTTGTTTGTGTGTTTGTTTGTTTGCTTTACAGATAGTATGGAACGAGTACGCATTTGCTTGTGTGCCTTCAACTTTAGCTTAAGAATTGAAACTTTAATATTAAGTATAAACATAAGAAGAAATATGTTACTTTAAAGATTAAACTACCAAAATTAATTTACTAAAACAGATGCCATTTGACTAGACCCAACTTAAATACTGATTTAAGCATCTGACTTGGAAAAACAGCGTAGTAAAATTTCTCATGTGAAAATGTCATAAAGTTTTTGGCAGAAGATGGCTATACATGGATTATTTAGATTTAAGATAAGGAAATTAATACATACGAACTAGAGTAAACTGAAATGATGGGTATAAAAGACTACTTAATTATAAAAAGAAAGAAAAGGTGTCAGATGTAATCTAGAACCTGGGAAACAGTTTTATTTTTCCTAAATGAAATCCACTCCCTGTGCATTTAGAACCCGGTCCAATGCTGTTAAAATCTATAGTCTTTCAGAATCAAAGTCTTTCTATTAACTGGAAAGGGAGTCAGACTGGTTGAAAACTAAAATATTCAATATTTTATTTTGAACTCCTTTGTATGCATTAATTTAACCTCCAAAGTAACCATTGTTTTATAAAAAGGAAATTCTAATCGGGTAGACTTATGCAGCCTGGGTTTTTTCCATTATTTATTCAGGAGGGTTATACTCATTACAAATGTCATTTTCTTTTAAAATGCAAATAAAAACCACTGCTGTGTGTTTGACTGAAGACCTCAGGCTGACAGCAAATCCTTTCTTTGGTGATTTTTACCTCAAAGTCATAAAACACTCCAGATTGGATTGGTTTATGGACTTTGATAAATGTAAGGGTTTAATATAAAACTTAAGATCAAGAAGATCTCAAAGGTTTGGGGATTAATTGCTAAGTTTTTCATAGTTCTAGCTTAGACTTTTCCAAATGTCTCGGGTATAATGTTTTTTCTTATTCATCTCATTAGTTGTTAAGGTAGTGTCAACCACGATCCTGATCACTTGATGGTATCTCTAAGTTGCTTACCTCATTAAATTGTGAAGTAATGCATTGCATTCTGTATTTCTTAGGAAAAAAAAGAATGCTGCTCTGACATTGTAGTGGGATGTCCTCAAATGACAGAATTATGGAAGATCAGTTTTGGGTATAATCAGAGTGTCTTTATTTTTCCTTAGCTTCCAGCTGTTGTCACATGAATCTGAACACCTACAATGAAAGGGAATTAATGTGAGAACAGGGGTAAAAAAAAGTTCACAATTTCAAAAGAGAAACTGGTGATCACAACAACTGTATGTTCATTTTGAGTAAGGATTCCTCTGGTTTGAAGGCTGGCTTTCCTGGGGGGACCTGTGGTACGTTCCAGAGCAGCCAGTGCATACCTCAAACTGAATAAAAAGACCATCTCCTCACTGTCTGCATTATTTTACTTGGCAATAAAAATAAATAGGGTCAACTCTTTCATTTCCATATAGAAACAACCAAGAAGTAAAGAGGTGCCAACCTGTATACTACCAGAAGTGCATGATATGATGGTCAGAAAGCATACCTCTCTTTTTTTATTTTCCAGCAGTAAATTATTGAATCTGTATCCAAGCACACCATGGTATTTTCATTACCTTATAGGCTCAAATCTTCATATAAGCTCACGGAGCAGTGCAAGAGAAACTAGCACTGTCCTCTGAGAAACTAGCACTGTCCTCTGAGAAACTAGCATTGCCTTCTCATGCTGCCCAGAACTGTTCACGGCAACTTTCAAGGCACAGTTGGGTCAATCCAGGCCATTTATTACATTTGCTGTAACTGAACTAAGTATGAGAGATTAGAGTGACAAGGTTTGCAGCCTGATTCTTATAAAATGCAGTTTACCTAGGAGTGCGTATCAGTTTCGATGAGTTGGAATTCAATCCCAGAAGTGATGCTGGGGTTGACATGTAACTGGGACAGACACACACATAGCTCCAGCTTCCAATTAAAGAACTTGTTTTTGGTTAATATTTCACAGTAAACCAAAGCCAGCTGACACGTCCTTGAATGCAGCATCTCCTGCTGTTAGAACTGCAACCAAGCATCAAGAAACCTCCAAGGCACCATCTGCCACGGTTCAGCCTGTGTCTGTACCTGTCCAGCCTGTGTCAACACCAGTTAATCAGGTAGGGGAGACAAGACAGTGAATTTCAAGGACCAAAAGCAAGCTCTTAAAAAGGTGTTTCTTCTACAGTTTGCAACTCGGGACCCCCACATTTTCTAGTTTTCGCTTTGCTGTTGAACTTCAGCTTTGAACCTTAGAGCCATACGGTAGTTGCATACACAGCAAAGATGTCCTGCCTATTAGCTAACCTTTAGCACCTGGCAAAGGGAAAGGAATCTTTCATACCCAGGTTAAAGGCATCTCTGCGGCAGTGAGCAGAAGGAGCAGCTGCCGTTAGCTCAGCCAGCGGTGGGAATCTGTGTGTACTCCCGCGGGTCAGAGACTGCATGCCATGAAGGGCACTTGGATGTGTAAGTCAACTCACTGGCCTCTTCACATTGCAGACTGACTCATTCACTTTCAATAGCAGCAGCCTATAACATTTTCCTTTCTCTCTCTACAGAACTCACTTAAAATAATTTTCTTTCAATGAAACTTATTTTAAGCTAAATAATTTCACTACTATGCTTACTTTATAGGTAGATGTGCTTGTTTACCACATAACATTTTAATATCCATATCGAAGACTTTCTGATTAATGTTAGCATGTGTTTTGAGTCCTTTTTGTTGCAAACTATCAGAATATTCGTAACTGAATTCTTTCCTAATAGGAAAGAAGAGCCATATTTACTGAAAAATAAAACTGAAAAGTTAATGAGAAACTCGCTTTACACTGCCTTTTCCATGTTTATAGCCTAGAATTAGGTGGTAACCAATAAACAGATACTGAATAGGTGAAGTAATGCATGTTTACTTTTGACTACAAAGAGAATAGAACTAAGCCTTTGCAACATTTTGCCATTTTGACAGAGGTTGCGTAAGTCAAGAGTAACAGTTATCTCAAGAATTACTACTTTTAATCTTGTTGGCTTATATAAGACACCATCTACAAAATTTGGCTATGTTTCCTGAGATACTGTATCACTAACTCTGCTGTTCTGGGGCAGCTTCTATTTCACTAAAATGAAAAACTCTTTTAATCAAGTTATATGAGGAAGTTTTCCAGAAGGAGAATAATCTCATTCTGATTTCACTGAGTAGTATCAATAGGGTGATATTCCACCCTGTAAATTGTTTGGTTTGGGCAACAGAGAAGAATTACAGTAGCAGTCACACACATGACTAAACTTTTCCTTATTAACAGCCATAAATATTTTGTAAGAATTTTTAAAAGGAGACTACCACCAAGCAGCCTAGGTAGATTTGCCTTAGTGAAGTATTAATGAAAGATGTCAGAATACACTGCAGTGAAGTTTTCCTTGCCGTGATTAACTCAATAAGGCCTTATTTATATAAAATTCTTCACTGTCAGGGTGGTGAGGCACTGGAACAGGTTGCCCAGGGAGGCTGTGGAGGTCCCATCCCTGGAAGTGTTCAAGACCAGGCTGGATGGGGCTTTGAGCAACCAGGTCTAGTGGGAGGTGTCCTTGCCCATGGCAGGGGAGTTGGAACTAGATGATCTTTAAGGTCCTCCCCAATCTAAACCATTCTGTGATTCTATGAAGGTAATAAGAGCATTTTTGTTACTCGGGCAGTAACCCCTACAGGAAGATCACTAGCAGTTGTCTATAATATAGCAACTTTTATTCATTGCATTAAATATTTTGCTTTGGACTTCACCCACCAAAATCTCTTTTGTGTCATTCCAAAAGCATGTTTCTCCTGTGTATGGAAAAATATCCTCTGTACACCTAAACATCATCATGTCATGTTTTGCAATCTACAGGCTCAAAGCCCCACTAACTATTTGCAAGGACTGGATGGAAGACCTATAATTGCTGCTCCTGTATTTACAAAGGTAATTTGTTCTATGACATATTTGAATATAAAGAGGTCGAATAATTGTATGGAGATATAATTAAAATTTTCTAGCTATCAAAGATAAAAAAAGGAATTATACATTTCTTAAGCCATTCAAGGATTTAAGTGGCTTTACGAAATCTTACTGAAATCAGTATTACTTCCAGACCAATAAGACATTTACTGACTGACTATTCATTTTCTCTATTAGATGTTACAGGATATTTCAGCTTCTGAGGGGCAGCTTGTTGTCTTTGAATGTCGAGTGAAAGGAGCTCCTTCCCCAAAGGTTGAATGGTATAGAGAAGGAACACTGATAGAAGATTCTCCAGATTTTAGGATATTACAGAAAAGTATGTTTCTTGTGTGGAAATATTGTGTCTAATAAAATATAGGCAAGCAACAAAATTGCTAACATAGCAACACTTTGAATTTCTTATTACAATGGTAAGAACTATATAAGCCATATTTATGGCAATAATTCTGGGTTCCGGAAGCCAAAACTGTGGATGAATTGAACAGCATACTCACAGGTAGTATTTGTCTGAGATTCCCCAAACTATTGAATTGTTTTGCCGTCTGCTTTGATCTCTTTGCCACTTTAATGTCCTTTTCTAATTCAGCCTTAATTCTGCTGGTTGTTTTTGGGTTTGCAACATTTGTGTAGAATTCCATTGCCCATAAATCCTTCATCTTTTAGTTAAGAGCTATTATAATAGCGCTTATGGGCAGTGGATTGCTTATTTATCCACAAAAGTAACCTGATGTACACGTTAGCATGCTTATACATACATGTGTGTGCACATGATACATGAGAGGTTGTAACCATATACTTCTACTTTAATTTTCAAATGCAGTCGAAACATCTGCAGTTTCCTCACAAGTCAATGGAATGCTAAAATTCCTAAAACTCAATAGAAATTCCTTAAATACCACACTAAACCAAACCTAAATGAAAAAATGTTTTATCATAACTTGATTTCATGTGTGTAATAGTTTCAGAAATTCTCTTCAAGACACAATAAAGTAGTACTAAGATTGCAAAAAATATACTTCTTGCAGAATTTATTTCCTATTCATAAGTTCTTAAAAGTGTTCATATTGTTCAGTGGATTTGACGTACCACTTAGTACAAGGCCTGGCTGTCTCCAGCACCCCTTAAACAGAAAATCAGATCAAAAGGAGTATTCTGTCATATTGAGAAGAGCAAGCTTCATATTTAGTGCTTAAGAAAAAAAAATTATTGGCAAAAGTAAGTATATTCAATCTACTAATTCTGCTCTTGTTCCCTTTAGAACCACGATCTATGGCTGAACCAGGTGAGGATCATCAAAAGGCTCATACTTTTTTGATTATACAAATGTAGTGATTCAACCTCACAAAATATTAATTATTTAAACTCCATAATTTAATTAACATAATTTCTCCTTTCCCCACGTTCTATAGCTACTAGTGAGATGCATTTCACTGTAGACTGTTTCATAAACAAATAATTTGAATTAAGTCTATCCCTTTTGAAGAAAATGAGGTTTCCATTCCGCTTTGACCTAGTTCTAACTTAGGACCTAAATGTTACCACCTTATGAGCTAAAGATTAACAAAATTGATGTATGAGGGTCCCCTGTATATCTGAGGTTCAGAAGTACACCAGATGATGTAGGACTGAGCTATTTTTATCTAGTTTACCAGTTAGGGAACATTGCATCAGATGTTTAGCCATGTCAGCCATTCCCTTTGCTCCCTACCAGCGTAATATGAGAGTATCACATCAGGTGTTCCACTCCTGATATCAGCAAATCTTACAAAAGTGGCTGGATTTGCTAATTTCAAGGGTCAGAGCAGAATGTAGGCTACTCTGCATGGTTTGAGCAAAGGAGCCTCATAGATTTTGATTACTTCTCCATGAGACAATCAGTGTCCCCGTTAAGCTTTTCACTACTAAAAATCTAAAGCTGCCCCTCTTAAGACAGAAAATTATGAAAGGAGTATTTATTCTTATGGAATATAAACTTGTGTAACTCTTCTTCTTGCCTCATGAAAAGTTTTTTACCCCAGAAAGAGTCTTGAAAGAGACTCCCTCTCTCTGCAATGTCTCTTGCTGAGACTGAGGAATGAATAAATGGAGCTTCTACCAGAACCCACCGATGCTGTTCCTTTACTGTCCAGTGGCATCACTGCTGAGTAATGTGAAGCAGTTTTTAGAGGGTAATCAGTTGGGTGCAGTTGTCACTGTCTCATCACCTGCTGCTCATTCAGAAGGAATCTGGATTTCCATGCATGCAGTGGTTGGCAAATCCAAGTACTATAAACTAGATACTATAATGCCTTAAACTAGTTCTATAATCCTAGTACTATAATAAACTATTATTCTCCTACAGAGGTTAGCAAATAATCTCTTTGTTGCTACTAGATTTTCCTCAGCGATGACATGAAACAATCAAGTTTAAGTGTAATATGGTCTTCTACAGAAATACTCATAAAATATTAATCCTGTAGGGCTTTAGAAAAGTTTCTTGCAAAACAGTAGCAAAATAGTCACTGACTAGTTTAAGAAACGCTATCAGCCCACATTTCAATACCCTTTAGATGTTACTCTCCCGTGCCATCCCAGCTACCCGGCCAAATGAAAGATTTAAAATCCCATCACCACAGGTATTTAGTAGCTGGTACTGCTGCCCAGACATGTCAGATACGGGTCAGACAGGAATGTCATAAGCATAGATTGACTTTTCAAGACGGAATTTAATTTTTGCTAGCACAATTTTGCTAGCACGTTTTTGGTGCCCATTAGTTTTCTTCACAAAGAGGTGAAAAGGCAACTTTCTATAAGCACAATTAGCACAATCCCCTCTATCTGCAAATCTGCACCTGGTACTTTTGGAAAATGCCAGCCTATATGTACATGTTTTGTATTTCTTCACCTTACAGAATGACTCCATTTTAATTGTTCCCAGTTAATTATAACTAACCTTTCAATCTGCAAAGAGAAAAAAAGACATATATTTTAGTGAGTTGCGAGTATAGAGTACACTATATTTCTCCAAATTAAATTTTAAGTTCTTCAGAGAGAAAGTCTGTACTTCATGTGATCAGGAAAACATTTTCTAATGTTTTCCAAATGCTGCTGACACCTGTTCTTCACTTTCGTTGGGCATGCTGGAGCACAGAGGGTACCAGTTGCTGCAGACAATGCTGATAACAGCTGCTGCACACAAAGGCTGCCAAAATTGATAATACTGATGAAACTAAAATCTAAACTGAGCAAGGTGGAAAACCTTAATGAAATGTCCCCGAGGGTAGCCAAGGCTTTGTGTGTTTGTTCAATGCATGTTCACTTCAAGTAATAATACTGCTCTGATGCTTTGCAGAGGAAATTTGTACTCTTGTTATTGCTGAAGTATTTTCAGAAGATTCTGGCAGTTTCACCTGTACTGCAAGCAATAAATATGGCACAGTATCTAGTATAGCTCATCTAACTGTCAAAGGTAAGAGTTTGTTTTAGTCCTGTGCTTGCTAATAAATACAAGCAGAACAGGCTGCTGCACTGTGCAGTCCAGGCTGCTTATCGAACATACAGATTGCTATGTCTTTTCAAAGTGTCCTTCCCCAATTAGAAATGTGAAGGAACAAGGAACATTAGGGAATGAATCCCACATAGCCCTTCCAAAAACACAACTCTTGCTGACCTCAAGATTTGGGCAATAGCCATTTTTAGAATCTCTATGAACTGTCTAGTTTGCTGTTTCAATAATCCCTTGGTGCAGAGCCCAAAGGAGGAAACCTCAAAACAGATTCTTTCATATTGCCTACGTGATTTATGCTGCGGAGGCAGCAGTTAGGTGAGCAAAGTTCAGTACATAAAAGCATAGTGCACTGTTGACTCCAATTCAGCTCAAGTTCTGGCAGTGTTCTTCATAACTAAAAAGTTAGAGAATTCTCTGAAAAGAAAGATTGTATTTCAAAGATGCTGGTGGAATTCACAGGGGACATGGCTGAAGACCACTGCTGGATCTTCCAAACTAGAACTGTGTCTCTTTTTCTCCCACCTTTACAATATTCCTTTGTTAAGGGAATTTGTTGTCAAACAACTCAGTCCAACAGCTGGAAGGACATCAGAGTGAGTTTTTCCAACTGTAACTTTTGTGATTTCATATCATTCTAATTTACAGTATTTACATATCACCAAAAGTTTGATATTTGCTATTTCAGCATCTGAAGACAGCAGTAATGCTGCTACCCTTCACACAACGAGCTCAATCAACTTAATTGCTGCTGAACATCAACCTCCCCCACGTACTCCTTCCCATCGTGTAGTAAATCAAACCCCCAAACCTAAACTTGAAGGTGTTCTTGTGAACCACAATGAACCCAGATCAAGTTCCAAGATAGGTCTCCGTGTGCACTTCAAGCTGCCTGAAGATGATAAAGGAAGTGAATCATCATCAGAGGGTGGACCTGGTGCTACAAACCAAATCAGACCCAACTATTTCCAAGAGAGGATAAATGGGCAGCCAATGAAAATACCAGAGCCAACATCACCATCCAAGGAACCGCCCCCAGTACTGGCTAAACCAAAACTGTAAGTAAAAGGGATTCTAAGTCTCAAGAGCATCACTGATGTTATTTAGTGTTCATAGACCAGGACACTACTGCACTGGAGCAAAAAACCCAAAGGCAGAACAAAAAGACAGTCAGTATCACACAGTGCTGGCTAATTAACCATACTTTTAGAAAACATATTCTACAGAGACAGATATTTTATGCTGTATATCCCTCCTGGGAAAAGTCTTGTCCAAATTTAAAAGGAAAATGTTTTCCCTTTGAAATTTTATTTAATTCCACAATGTTTTCTGTTGTTGGTCACAAAAGGTGAACAACACTGCTTTTACGCAGGCAAAATAAAAGCAGGTTCTTCAAACATATCTCACTCAATTCTGAGTATGCAATTTTGCCAAAACCAGACACATTCGGTCTTATACATAGCGTGTGCTAGCAACTAGCTAGCAATTGCAGTCCCAAAGGCCATGCCTCAGGACTTCAATGTCTCACAAATGTAATCTCCTAAAACAGATAAAATACTTGGTAATGATTGATAATGTGAAATCACTTGAACTAAAAAGCACCTGCATAATTACTGCACTGTGAACTCAAGGGGAAATTTTAAGAAGTAGTGTAGTTTTCTTAGAGGACAATTTATGGAATTCACACTGCAGTTTATCAAGAAATATCTTTTCAGCATTTTTGAAACCTCCCAAATCTAGTTTAACAAAAAGCATGCAGTCATTAATTTAATTTCTTAAACAGGCAGAAGCTTTAACTAAATGCTCTGAAAGGACTTTACAAAGTAATTCATTAGCACTCTGAAGCAGGGATGTAATTTCATAGCATAAACATTACAAGTGAGAAGACAGAACTTACATACCATGTAGCAGAAGAAGAACTTGGAACACTTTTTAAAATTTGTTAAGCTCATATTCACGGCCCTATTTACTTTCAGAGCTATAGTGTGTTTAAGGGGGGAGTAGAAGCAGTATTTAAGTTGCCCAAGGCTTGCATAAAGCAGAATTTCTCACACACACACTCTCCCTCCAATGTAACAAAGGAGTGCATTATCGTGCAGACGTATATATGAATGACACAAAATCAAGATTGCACAAGTTCTAACTCTCTAAGATTCTACTTTTTGAGACCTTGAAATTGCTATCTTTATCTACCTTTAATGAAGGTTTTTGTTTAGTACATTATAGAAACAATAAATTTTTTAAATAAAAAGAAGTTCTCATGACTTCATCTATTTGATTTGTCAGTACCAGTTGTGGTTGGTCCCTACTTCTATATTTTTCACTTTTTAACAATAGTTATTTAATACTCAGCAATTTATTACATGATCATTTTCCATATCCTCTATGTTCTTTCTGTTTTGGAAGGGGAAAAGTTAGCCTGTTTTCCATATGCTGTATTTCCATATACATAATAAGCAAATAAACCACTTGACAAGGCAAAATAATTTTCCTTAATTGCAAAGTAAAAAAGCCCTGAAGACATATACAGTAGCTAGCATCTAGGAAACAACAACTGCATGAAATGCAAGTCCTCTCTGAATGATGCACTCCTGCCTGTCACCAAATGTCAACACCACCTAAACTACATTGGTAGTATCTCTTTTACTCTATTATTACAAAGCTTTATTTGCCAAAATGCTGATTTCAGGACCCACTTTAACAGGAACCAAATAACTGCAATCTGACTTACAAACGCTCATTTAAAATCCAATAAACTGAATCCTACTCTTAGTTAGACAAGCAGAGGGGTACTAAGGTGAGAGAGCACAGAATTTGAATCATAGAATCATAGAATTGCCTAGGTTGGAAGGGACCTTTAAGATCAAGTCCAACCATCAACCTAACACTGCCAAAACCACCAATAAACCAAGTCCCTAATTTGACAATGCCATCCTTTAAATATCTTCAAGTAAGATTTATATTTATGTTTCAGTCAAATATTTTTCAGACAAGAAGCGTTTGTGCCTCTTGCAAAGAATGGCAGAGGAAGGAAAAGTTTATTTTAGTAGCAAACTAATACTATGCTCTTCTCATCATGTTAGATAATGTCATGTAGCAGTTTCCCCTACCTCTTACTGTATCACAGGACATAGAATTTTTCTCTCACAATTCATATGGAAATGTAGTCAGCCGTGCTCAGGGCTCATCAACAATTTTGCTCATCTTTGTTTTATATGCAGTGATCAGACCCAGTTAAAACAGCTCCAGAACCAGGTCTTGCTTGAACAACAGCAGCTGCATCAGACATCTGCACGAGAGTTGTCCTTCAACACAGCTTTATTGAATTCTTCTACTTCTCTCCATCAACAGTCCACCTCAACTATGTACAAACAAAGCAAAGCCTCTGCTTCACAAGCATTCAGCTACACCCGACCTAAGCAGTTCCTACCATCACAAACCACCCCACCTACCAGCTCCTCTTCTAGCTCCTCGGTTACAACATTCAGCAACATCCCTCAAGGACCTCAAAGAACAAATAACAAGGAAAATTTCACTGGAAATCCTCCATCTGCTCAATCAAGACCTTCAGGAGGGTTTACAAGCAAAAGTGAACAGCCTCTACCAAGCCCTAAAGAATCCATGGTGCCTCCATTAACACTTTCTACATCTAGTGTAAAACAGTTTCAGCCGCAGAGTGTGACTCCTGCTCCTATCTCCCCAACTGGCCGAATTCAGAATCCTGTAGCTTTCCTTAGTGCTGTTCTTCCTTCACTTCCTACTGTGCCATCAACCAATGCTATGGGACTGCCCAGAAGTACACCAGCCACGTAAGTAGCATAAACCATATGTGCAGAAGCAGGGACAAGAAATATTCATAAAAGCAACTAAGATGTATTTCTGTTCAAGGTTTCGGTGGGGAGTTTACTGAAATGCAAGTCACTCATAAAATAGAAAAGCGAGTTATTCGTATATTCTGGTCATTTCATCTAACCTTTACCTTCAGTTAAGAAAGGAAGGGATAGCAGCTTCTATAATAAGATACATCAAGGGTAAGATAAATTCAAGATAGTGAAATGGGAGTTTATAAACAGATATATACAAGAATTTGGGGGCTCAGAGATTCATAAGACTGTACTAGTGGGAGAAAAGAGATTTCATGAGCTTGCAGGATAAGTCGCTCTCAGACCATTTGCCTATATGACCTATAAAAACATTCTTACCTATTGTAAGCAACGAGTAAAGTTTTAAAAGGTATGTCATAATGTAAGTTATTTCTTAGCCCAGGTAAAGCTAAGAAATAACTTATGTAAAGGTATTTTTCTGGTTGCAATATTTTCTGTATTTAAAGTCCCCCAGAAAATCTCAGGAGAGTTAATGGCCTGCACATAAATATTTTAATGCTTCTTTATTAGGAGAGTTGAAATTAATATCCCTTTTGTGGACTATGTGAACCCTGTGTTAGCACGGCTAGCACCAGTAGATTGATACAACTTTTTACCCATAGAACTCCAAATTCTGCACAAAGTAAGGAATATTTCCCCCTTTTAATAATGGTACACTCCAAGGTAGTGGTAGCCATCAGTAAGTCACAATCTCCTAACTATCCTGCTGATACTGCATTAACCAATCTGTAATTATAACAGAAAAAGTGTTCCTGTATACACGACATTCACCACTCTGTGTGCCAAGAAATCCTGCCTTCAAGCCATTATTGCAGCCCAACTCACAGAATTCCTAATTGCCCAGTACAGCCACATAATCGGCATCACCCTGTGGCACACGCCTGCAGGCCTTCATGGCCCTGGCATCATGGGCAGGCATACATAATAAAGTTATAAGGTTCCCAGTGAAGGTTTTAACTGTACCCAACTCAAGCCTTCAGCCTGCTTTCACAATATTGCAACAGCAAGTAAAAATCAACTGCAACTACTCATCCACTCCCCTTCCTCCCTTTTGGAGCTGGTGCACAAGTGCTCAAGCACTATTCTCTTTGCATTTAACTTAACCCTTGCAAAGTGCTCTACTTTTTCTAACTGATGTACAGGCATTATCAACTAAATCCTTACAATATGCCTACCAGGTGGAGTAGTTAAATACTGTTTTCTTCAATTCACCTTTCCTGGCGCCCACCCCAGAGCTGAATTCCCACATGACTAGAGCTCATCATGCTGAGATTCAAATCTAGATCTCTACATGGGAGAGAGTCAAAGTGAGGGCACAAAAGATCAGGAAGGAACCTGAATGATATCTGTGCTAGTCTGTGCATATCTATTGAAGTTTTACCTTCCTTTTTTGGCATTATCAATTATAATAATTCTGGTTACAAAAGCAGTGAGAGATTACCACGTCTGCAGAACAACAAAAGGAAGATATCTTGCATAGCAATCGTCAGTCGCGCCTTTTACCTAGAGCCCCTGTTATTAAGATCCCAACTCCTGGTAAACGTTGCACGTTCTCTAGTAGTGTGCTGCTGCTGTGCTTCAGCAGTGCACTCTCAAAGTCTCCTGACAGTCGTATTTAAGAATTTAACTATTTTCAAACAGACTACCTCTATAAAATAAAAAGAACTGTTGATGTTAAGTGTCATAAAAGGGTGAAAGAAATGAAAGAAGTAAAAGTTCATGGAAAGAGTGAACGATCCATGAAGATGTGAGATAAAGATCAAAGAGAAATTGTATTAACTTTTAAATTATTGCCTGATACAGTAAAATGTACAAATTGTATACCTATGGTAACATCTATACAAATTTCTTTAGCATTGTGACATCATTATTCTAGGATAAACATAAATGGAACTTAGATGCTTACTGTAGTATTATAATGCTTATTCTTTTTAAGATGAGTCCTTAATTTCTAGTGGCATGAGAATGGGATGGACCATTAAAATAGTACCAAAAAAAATCAAATCCCATATTGTGCTTTGGCTTCTACATAAATAAATAATAGGTTCCTCCAGACAAATGAAGCGTAACACATCATATCAAGCAGGTGACAAAAAAAAATATATGCTGGTTGATGCATGTTAGTATCAGAATTTTCTTTTAATAGCCCGACCCAGGGATTAACAAAGAAAAATCTGAAGCCTCTGCCATTAGCAACAGATGATTCTATTCGGGAAAATAAAGCTGCACTTGTAAAAGATCTGGAAAGAAAATTGCGTTTCAGAGAGGATGTTAATCAACAAAGTAGTCAGCAGGTAAGAAAATCAACTGTTCTTAAAATAAATTTCACTCATGAACAAGACATATATTATGACTTGTGGAACAAAAGGTGTTTGTGTGGTTGAGCTGCGATGCTACTTTGCAGAGTAAGCTTTTGTGGTAAGTACTGGTTTGGAATAGCAAACTGGAGCTTTAAATAGGAAGTATGAGGGGATGCAGCTGTAGAGGGTTTACTTTGTGACTGAGTAGCATTTTTAATTTCTGATCATCTCTATTAAAGATCGGTAGGAATGTAAAACCTTTTTCTTTTCCTGGAAGCTTCCGTACATTGGATTTCATCTTTTCACTTTACAAGTTGCTCAACTCATTGCACACATACACATTCATACACTGTATATTTTTAACATAAATTAAGGAGTAAAATAATCAAACTGTTTAAGAAAAGATTTCTGTTTTTACTTTAGTTGAACGAAAATGCAGTGTTCAATTTTTAGCATTAAATCTATTTTTCCAAATCTCTTGACTTATATGAATTGACAGGGACTTGTTAGGAACTCAGCAAAGTTTTTGGTAGCTGTTACTGTCATACAATGAACTATAGGCCTAGCATTATTAGAGTTTAGCAAAATAACAAGCATTTTACAAAGTTCAAGGAACTAAATATCAGTTCATTCTTAACTGGAATCAATAAATTCACTGGATGTGCCTATGAAATTTAAGAAGAAATAAAAAATGAAATAATATTTTGAGGTTGAAATCACTGTAAATCAGGTTCAACCACCTCGAATAACAGTAGGGGACACTAAGGACTGCTAGATAGCTGTTCTGTCTATAGGCGATTATGTTCGTCTCACCTTGGCCACGGAGCCCTCCATAGCTGTCCCGCCAGCTCAGGCTTAACACAGCAAATAATGGTTTACCCTGATGTCAACAAGGGAACTTTTCACAACGTTTGTTAGCCCTTCTGACAGAGAACATGCAAAGATAAGCAAAAAGCCATGGAGTCTCTGGAGCAAATTACCCTCTGTGGACAACTGCAGTGTAATCCCTGGTTTTTTAATTTTGCTGCTGACCTTCTTTCTGACAGATCACGCTGCCAAAGCACTTTGAGTAAAACAACTGGCAAGCGGTATGTTTTGCAGATGGATCACAAGTGTTACAATTTGTACTTGCTACGGTAGTAAGACAAATTATTTAGAGAGCTACTGTGAAATACCAATCAGTCTTTCGAGTTAACTGCATGATAACCCCTTTAGAAGCAATGATAACTACTAGTGTCAAAGTTATCTGCTGACAGCAAAAGTTATTTATACGCTTATTTGCTATTCTGTATGAGACCAAACCAAAATCTTGATTCCCAAATCCCCCAAACACTGAAGAACTTCAAAGCTGGCACTTCTCTAATTGTTATGGTAATCAGAATGCCAATGGTAATGAACTAGAAAACAATTTTAGAATTGGTCAATAAAAGTTCCCTCATTTTCCCCTCAGTTTCCACCTTTAATCACTTCTGATCTTTTTCTTGCACATCCAGGAAAACCACTGCTCAGACTGACTCTAGCAAATTCAAGTCTGAGTTTTCTCCTCAGTGAAAGCAGGGATTATTTAAAGAGATAAGAGGATGCATAATATTTTCCAAAATTCCTATTGCTTTGCTGTTTATAGAATGATCAACATCATGAGAATAATATGTCGGAGTGCTGGATTCACACTCGTAGATTTTGTCCTGTATTTTCCTCTTGTTGTTAACAGAGAATTAAAAGGGAGACATTTTCATCCTATATATAGCATACCTGCATTAAATTGGTTAGTATAATGGTAGGGAAGGGCTTCTCATTCACTTTCTCATAAATACGAATGCAACTCCCCTCTGTGTGAGAGATCTCTGCATAATGAATGGAGTACAGCATCCAATAAGAATCTCAAAGTGTTGGCTTCCTTGTGTTTTCTACATGCTATTTTAAAAATTCCTTCTCATAAAAAGTGTCCAATAGTGTATTCTTATTTGGAGAATTATATTGTAACCCTGTACTTCAATAGCAGCATTTAGTCTCATTTACAATATCTGCAGAACATGTAGGGATCACCCTGAATGAAAGCTGCAGACGACAAGTCTGTGCCTTAAAGTACTGGTATTGTCTTGTAGTACTATATAAAGTGCAGTAATGACTATGAGTGATTTACATCCTCGTGCTCTATTTATCTATCATTGACTTCTATATGAAAAGTGTTTTGCTCACAAGTCAAGATTTTCCTAAGTGTCAGCATTATGCACGCAGCATGATATCTAATAATCCAGATGTACTCCTCCTGTTTCATCCAGTACATCATTCATCACCAACAATAAGGAAATCCAAAATCAGAACATAGTTGGTAATTTTGCTGATGTTGCATGAGACAGAACAGTTTAGTCTCTGGTCTTCTACAGCTACGATAATCACGCAGTGCTGACAGAAATACAAATATGATTTTGCTAAGATTCTAGCTGCAGCTTTGATCAGTACATGCAACAACAAGCTGTCATTTTTACCAGAAAAAAACACCATACCTGTCATTTACGCAGATGGTAGTGTGCTACATTGCCAGGTGAAATTTCATCATAACTGTGTTGAAAAAAAATGTGGTTCAGTTATACCAAACGTCTTCAGTCAGATTTGCTCAGTTCTTTCAAACAGAAGATACACTAAATGAGCATTAGCTTTATGCAATTACAGGAAGAGGTTTGGACAAATCCCAGGATCTAGGAGACTTAACTCAGTTTCTTCCTTGGCCTGAAGACAGTCAAATTCATAACTCTTCACTCCTGTAAGGACAGCCTAACTCCTTGCCAGTGGGTACGTGTACTGTTGGTGCTGTCCCAGGTTGCACAAATAATTAAGCATTCTTTATCAGCAGGATAAAAATCTGGAAATTCCATCTTTCCGAACAGCTCCCGTAACAGGAGCCCTGAGCCTTTCTCTCACTTTCTCCAGCTCAATGAACAAAACTTAAGACTTTTAGGCAGTGTAGAACAGGCCCTCCTTTAGCAGTACATTTCAGAGAGCATTTCAGCTTAATGGTTAGGGTTGTTTGAGGAAGCTGCTAGTTTGTGTTGGAGAAAAGAAACAGAGACAGACTGAGAGAGGCAGAGAGAGAGAAAAAGAATCACTCTCCTGCCTAGGAACTAGGACAAACACCTCGATTCTTGTCCTTGCTGTAGTAGATGTTTCAGTATTTCTGCAAAGTGAAAGAGGACAAGAAGGACAAAGAAGTGCCCTGTCCACTCATTTCCACCCCCACAATATTTTATTAACGTGGAGCTCAGAGCTTCCTCTTGGAGACTCAAAATCCTGTGAGACAAAGCATCCAAGCCTCATAACCTCAGTGAGTGTCTGGGCTACTGCACCACTTGATGAAAGGAGGGCACAGCCAGTGTTATCTCTACGTCCCCAAATCTGTCAATATAGTCCATTGGGCCTTTTTTATCTTCCTTACAAGTAAAATATCTTGGTGATGTTTGGTTAGAATATGTCATGTAAAAACAAAAAGACATGTGGCGAGAAAAGGGCAGACACAGAATTTGAGGGGAATTTGGCAAATGGGAAAAATATAAATGTGTAATGCAAACTGATTCTTTTACCCTGGTATTTGGAAACATTTACAGGCTTCACCAATGGGACTATAGAAATAAAGGAAGTGCAGCTGTACAGCCAAAACTTAGAAATTAATGATATTTGATCTCCTCAAAACTTTGCTATACAAATAATATAAAAAAAAGAAATATGAGGTAATTAAACCTCAAAATCCTGTACAGTAATAAAAATAAAGGAATTAACTGTGCAATAATAAAGGAAAGGAGAGTTAAGTACCTGGGTCTGGTTTATACCTTTTGGTTATAAGAACTACAAACTATGTTCAGGTATCTGTGTCATTTACTATGAAGAATATCATGTGGCAATGCTTGTTGGTTGGGTCTTATGTAAGACCCAGATAGCAGGGTGGTCACTGCCTTATTTTTAGGACAAAGAGTAAGCCTACAGCTGTTTAGAACATTACGCACAGCCCTCACGTGAATATTTTTTACTTTTGCTAGGGAACACTTTATGAGAAATTTCAGAGCAGAAGAGATGTAAGGCGTGTCCAAAAAGCTTTCAGATCATTAAAAACCACGGCCTGTAAAGCCACATGCAGAACCCAGCTCATCACACAGGCCACATCACCACTAGCACCTCAACACTGATCAAACAGAATCATCTCCTCGCAGTTCCCATACTAAGCAGTCAGCCTCAGAAAGGTCCCACAAATCACCAAGAACTCCGTTCCCTACAGCACAAGAATCACACTTAATTCAATCACTCCAAAAATCTTGCTCAAAAACAAGCTTCACACCATCTCTCAAAGGTCAGCAAACGCAGGCAATTTTGGACTAAGGATGAGAGTTAAACCACAAGGAGTCCCCACAGAAGCTTGTTTGCTCTGTATTAGAAATGAGAAGAGATTTAAGAACTTGATCAAGACAAATTATCATATCTTGATATTAATAGCTATAAACACCCAATAATCATGGGAATGAATAGTTGAATAGTCACTTGTAGCTGTCTTCTCGAGACCTAAATCTAATCAACAACAAAGTACAGACAGGTTTTCCTGGTAAGGATCCTGGCTTGCAGAACTCATCACCTAGGAAAGGGAACCTCAGCTCCTCATACTTTCACACACACTCCTAAGCCACTCGCTCCAGTTCACGAGTCCGCGGGAGTTGGAGATGCAAACCTCATCTGCTTTCTTTTCTGTTTTCCTCTTGCTCAATCACTTTGAAGTGAACTCTATTTAGGATATCGTCAAGCTGTGCACCACAGCTGACTTGCTAGACTCTTCAAGGGTTTGTGTGTACATTTGGATAGCATGATATTCATGCCTCGTGCTATGTAAGATGGCCCAACATAATTCATCTGCAAGAAATCAATCGCTTCAGTGATACCTCTTCATGGGCATGACAAGTGAGGAAAAGCATGAGCGTTGGATCTGTTGTTTTTTGATTCCCACCACTGAGAGGAGAGAGGTAGTAGGGGGAAGGGAAGGAGAGAGAATCCAAACTAAACAGGAGATTTCAGTCGGAGTAGCCTAGATGAGACTTTGAAGTCAAGGAGTGTTACAGCTTGGAAACAGACGCTGGCAATATATGCCAGTTTCTTAGATAAACTGTTAACTGGATTTAGAATAACTCTGCCAAAAAGCCAATCTAGTAAAAGCTACAAAACTGAGCTTAAATTGGGAAATTTGTCTGGAGTTGGCAATGAGAGGCAAACAGCATTATGTTTTTATGCAGTATATGAGAATCAACATTCAAATAAAGTTCCTCTAGCCTTTCTATTTGTGGTAATTTCCACTGGTTACTATGCTAACATCAGATTATTTTGATGCTACAAGCTTCTACTAACTGTTAGCATGTAATTTCACTAAGATCTGAATCCTGCCAAAGTCAACAGCAAGACAGGTTTTAACTTCAACAGAGCCAGGATTTTAGAACTCATATTCACACACAGAGGTGCTCAGAAACTTAAAGGAATTACTACAGTCTATGCAATTCCCCTTTTTGCCAAAAATGTTCACAGGTAGCAGAATGGCCCAGGAGCTAGATTACTTGACTCAGGATCCAGGATACCATGATGCAACTCGCTGCTCTGTCACAGACTTTCTGTTAAAGTGACCTTAACAGGTCACTTAGCTTCTTTAGGTCTCAATTTCTCGCATGTAAAATGCAGATAATAGCCCTGCCCTGAAGGGTGCCTTGCAGTCAGGCGCTCAAAAAATGATGGTGATGGGGCCAAATAGATTGATCACAGAGACAAAATGATGTGAATTTGTACCTTGAACAAAACTTGCATTGAAAGAAGATTCTGTTTGCCGTACTGGTCAAATTACCACCATCCAGCAGCACCCTACAACAATATTGCCAAGGCAGTGCAAAGGCTAGCAGCTCCCCAGAAGAGAAGTTGCATTTTACTTGTCCATCTGCCCTAAATTTCCACGAGAACTTGTCTGACTATTTTTTTTTTTTTTTCCTTTTGAGCTAACTTTCTTCTAGCTCAGTCCTGCAGAATAGCTCACTGTAGGATCGGACGACCGCCAGTGATGGCAGGAGGGACGTGTGGGAACATATGAATACGAGCAGGGAGGGAAGTAGGGGAATGCTGCTGCTAGCACAAGCTGGCAACTAAACTGGTTGAGCTACATTGCCAAATCATACACTGAATATGCTACACATCTCTGTGGCAATAATGCTGTGCAGCTCACTTACAAGGTGTTACTAATGACTAGAGAAAAATGGTACAGAACTGCTTAAGACATATATTCACCAGCATTTTGCTCTGGCCAGTTTTAAGTCTTTTAGCTTTCTAGCTATACCCTGACAGTACTAACGCAATCACCACTGCCTACTCCCCTTCTGCTAATTCATGTAAGTGAAATGTCCACGTTTCAAAAGTTGCAGTACTCAGCATATATAGACAGAGATAATTATATACAATTATAATATATATGTATTATATATATTATCATTTGTACGGAACATTTACACCTCTAGATAGCAGGCTGAATTTTACAGTCTTCTAGCTGGGAGACAGCACAATTTTAAATGTCTGGCTACTATATTAAACAAGTGTGTGAATACCTGTCTGTAAAAATTTCGTGTTTCAGGAAAGTTGCCAAAAAGCAGCTGGAACCCTACATTTTTGACCCAAAATTGGAGCTTGAACCTTTGTACTCTTTCCCTTAGTCTCCTCAGTCTGCTGAACTGCAGCCTAGTTTTAACATTGTACGCAGTGATCACATTGACTTGTTCTTTGTGTGACGCTTTACGAAATACTTGTCTGACCCACAACCACAAACACTTTGCTCTACTCCACTTACGTAATCACATTCAGAAATAGTTTTATGGCTTATGTGATAAAAACAGTTCTTCAGAAAGCCATAGTAACAACTATTTTCTGTTCCTGCTAATCCTAAAAAAACCCTACCAAATGAGCAAAAAACTCCAAGATTATATTTATACAACTGTGTATTTCCACGTATTTCAGAGATTCCTGCTCTTTATAAGAAACTTGGTATAACACCTTCAGTCTATATATGTTGGTGTCCAAATTTTCACAGCAATGTTAACTTAGTCTTGTTAGTTTGTGTGTAAATTTATATAAGCATATATATGCACACTAAACACATTGAGAAAGACAAAGACTGAAGTATGAGCACAATACACAGGCAACACTTTGGGGCTGTGGGAACCCTAACTTCAATATTTTTAATTTAAAATGTATTTTGTAACATAACTCCTTAAAATGACCAGTCCAAACGCATGCAGTCAACCTGCACAGTTCCTCGCCAGAGACTGTTGGCTTTGCATGGAAACACAATGACTCTTGCGGCTTCCATGGGCAGAGAAGCAGCTGCCAGCAATGATAGCCCAGTGTTGATAGTGCAGCAACATGCATTTGTTCTGACAAACTGCTGCTCTTTATTTTATACCTTTTTCTGTGTGTGCACATACATCTAGAGTCACACGCACTCAAGAAATGTGAGAGAAAACCTGTCCATGATTAACTTCAAAGTGGCCTCATGAAATGCATTCCTTCCTCTATCAAATTTTCTTCTGCAAGCAGATATATGAAAAGGAAGAACTCCCCATACTTCTTAATGAAGTAAAGTTTCTAAGAAGTTAGTGTCTTCAGCACATCAGTCAGGAAAAAAATTATACACTGTGTTCACAGAAAACTTTTTCAGATCTAAAAAGAGGCAAGAAACATTAGGTTAATTACAGTTTAAAAATAATTGCTCCAAGTTTAATTTATGTTAGTTGGTGAGAAAACTTAAGACAAGCTTGTACCTTTGGAGTAGAGGAAATAAAACATGTTAAGTGTCTCTATCAGCGTTGTTTGGTTTCATCTGTAGGTCATCATGGCTACAGCAACCCTACACTATTAATTTCTTATTACATACCATGACTTCTTTTGAATAGCAAGGAATCGGAAAAAAAAAATCAGCATGAAAAACTGCTGACCAAACTCAACTATCTATAAACAATACTGGACTCTCCCATGTAATGATAATATCTTCCTACCCCCATTATTTCCTGCTGCTAGAGAACACCATATGATGAAAAACTCACTTCAGCAATCAAGCAATGATTCCTCAACCTTCAACTATACAGTTGAGGATGTATTAAAATTACAATACTGCCTTTTTAATTTGAAATATTATTCTTGTCATTAGCAATTTTCATTTCCAAAACCTGTTTTTGACAGTCACCAGAAAATTGAACTAAAGAAAAATTTGATCTAGAAATTAGTTACGTCATTCTGAAAAGTCATCACGCTTTGCAGATCTAATGAAACATGCATATAGCTCAATAAAGTTGAAGACTGTATACAACTAAGATAGTCCAGTGGTAGATTTACGTACTGCCATAAAAGAATGATATTAACTGTTGGTAAGGTTCACAGGGCAGTAAATAGCTGGTCTGCTGACTTCCAGATTACACAGATAATGAACGGTTTTGTATGCGAGAGCAGATGCAGGCCCCCTACTTTTTCTTCCTTTGTTCTTTATTACGTTGCACTTAAAAACGAAAAAGTGTTTGCTCTTTCAAAAGAGCTCTTCCAATTTTTAGTCTCCTAGACTACTGCTTTTGGATTGTTATCTGACTCTGAGAAGTCTTAACACTTTTCATCCCCACTCATTTTATTCTAATCCGAGTTCAGGGTTGTCCTCTCCAAGTTCTTCACAGACTGACTGTGTCTAGCTTCTGAGATAACCAATTTGTGAGTCACTTCACCTACTCTGACCATCAGCCCTGTTGTCCTCTAACCATACATAACACTTGAAAAACGTTTGCAAAGGGAACAACGGTGCTCAAAAGTGCTCAAAAATGATAAATGGGAAACATGTATTCAAAACAGTGAATTTAGCTTTATAGTTACGCTGTCATATGACCAATAATCCAGAAATAATTACATAATTTTGGAGATGTTCATTACAGAATAAACAGTAACCTGTTTAAACAGGCAGAAGAGGTACCCTCGGTGCCATACTTGCTACATTACCGTGACCTTTATTCATGTGACAAATTATTAGATGATGGAAAGGGAAGGAGGGAAAGAGATTACCTCTACATTAATTAATCCTTAATTAGCCTCCACATTTCCCAAGGCCACACAGCATGTGAAACCCCTGAAAACAATTTCATTCTTAGAAGAATTATGTATAGTATCTTCAGGTCCTACTGTAAATTTCAAACACTCAAGGTAATCCTTCTCAGTAGGTCAATTTTTTTGCCACAGATTTTGCTCCCTGCTGCCAAGAAGTACTTAAACATGAAGGAAACCATTGAAAGTGCTCAGAGAAGTGGAAGGAAAACAAACCTTCAAATATGTTCTTCAATACATTGCTTGCAATCAAGTATTTAGGTTTGAATTCCTTTATTTATGGGAGACTCTAGAAACAAAATATGACTGCAGTACATTTTGGTGACTTGGCTGCTTCTTAGAACACAGTAGTCACTCCCTGATTTTTACTTTATTCTTCCTTCCTAAAAACACACAGGCATTTTCTCAGTGTCAACACTAAAAGACTGATTATTTAACTTTCCCTTGGACCACTATAACCAGCTCTCACCATCTAAATGGAAAAATCATAGCTTTGGTTGGTCAGAAATCAGAGAATCTCCAGTTTTACACTGGCTTAACTGAGATTAGAATTTGATCTATTAAAGTGATTTGTTGAGACATACTGTGTGAAATAAAAAAAGCTGAACAAGATGAAACTTTGTAAGGCTGTTTGCTGATCACCAGCTGTTGGCTAGCCCACAGAGCAAACAAAGCCAACTAAGAAAGTGGATGATACCATCTAGTGGCTGGCTCCCACCCTTTGGCTCATGTCTCGCACACTTCTACAGACCTGCAAGCTCAAAAACTACTTGGCAAAGCTGTACTTGTAGTGGTACATTTGAAGGGAGTATCAGAGAGCTGACTGTCCCTGTGAGAGTGGAGGGAGAGTGTCAAAGGTAAGGAAGGTATCTTGAAGGGGGGACCCAGCAAACTAAGCTCCCTCGGAACACTTCTGTTACTTCGTAATTATCGGCACTGCTCCAAAGCTGTGTGGAACACCCCTGCAGCATCAGAAGCAGGGAGGAGTGGAAGGAAGACTCAGTTTCCAGTAAAGAGAGTTCATTCACGAAAGACCATTCCTCCCTACTCTGAGCTGTCTGCCTTTTCCTACCATAGCTAATCATTACTAGATCTGACCTTACAGCAATCCTCCAAAAAAAGATTTTAGACCAATATACAACATCAATCATTACAGTACCAAAATCAGATATTACCAGGGCGTTTATTCCATCATGGCAATTTCCAACTTTTTTAACTCAAGATTTGTGGCTGCCATGTTTTCATCCTCTCACCCTCAAGTTTCAGACCCCTGTCTCCACAAAACTCCCGTGTAACCTCTCAGCCTTTAGCCACTTCTGTCTCCTTGGTCTCCTGAAGAAATCAGAAGACTTTGTCAGCTAAAAGTTTGTGCTGTCTCTCCACCTTTGCTCCTTAGTATTTGAGAACTGCTGGTCAAGAGCATAATCAGCAGTATGATGGAATAGGTAAATGATCAGGGATGTAAGTCCCAGCGATTTGGGATCTTTGTTTGTTCTTTAATTTTCTATAAGATTTCAGACAAGATGCATTTTCTAAACCCTGTTTTTTCAGCAAATGGAATATATCTAAGGATAGGCTACCTCCTTATTTACTGTTCACTAGTTTCTAAAATTCTATTTTAAAAATGAAAACTTCACTTTTGGAATTGCTCAAGTACTTTCCTTCCAAACCACATTTCCCTTCTATAACAGAGCAACAAACCCCATTGTAATAGCACTATCTGACAGATTAAAGTGAGATTCTGAAGATCCATGCTTGCCACGGAAGTAGAATAAAACATAAGCCTGCTCTCAGAAATGTCAGTGCCCTTCAGTAGAAACAGGAATGCAAGCTCTGGACTTGCAAACTGCATAAATCCAGCTCTGAGCAAACTGATTCGGTTACTGCCACAGGTCTGTATACAAGCTTCCCCACAAGACAGTTTATAATGACTTAAGCAAGATATTCTTGCAGCTGTCTATGTTAGTGTAGTCAGGCAGCCTCTGCTACCAGAAAAGTCCATTCAGGTGTATCTGCAGTGCTCCACCGTGCCCAGGACACACATCTGTTTGCTGTCAAAAACTGAAGCTGGCTGTTGGTCTGAAGCTTCACATGTCACAGCAAGAGACATTTGGTCAAATGCCTCTTGGTCTAGAGAAAGAGACATCCTCATGCTGAACAGCTAAGTAGTAGCAAGAGGTTTCTAATTGACTTCGGGGGATTAGGAGGAGGCTCATAATCACATCAAACTACCTGGAAATTATCATTTATGTAGGAATATACTGGTTTTCTTGCATCACCTGTTTAATCTTCTAAAGATTTAAATGTGATATGTTTTGCTTTTTCAGTTACACCAGCTAGAAATCTGGTCAATTTTTAACCTGAAGGTAAATTACTCTGAAAATATTTCACTTTCTTCCTAGCTTTCTCTTTCAGTAGGTATAGTTTTCCTTATTTAATTCTGAATTGAAATATGTAGCAGTATTCATTTCTATAATTAGCAGGTGACTAATATTTGAACACAAAATCCTCAAAAATTTGGTGTATTTTAATGATCTTTTTTGATCAACAGCATGCAAGAGCACAGTTTTTCATAGGGACTTAGAGGAACTACATGTTTGATTTTTTACCTGCCTTTGAAAAAGCTCAGTTTCATTAGTTACATTCTGCAAACTTAAGATGCAGTGAGAATCTGTGTCTGCAGACCAAATTCAGACTGTTTCAATATGTCCTAATTTACGTAGGCTTTTTTATTTTCACTCATTTTGGAATTAGTCTAAAAACGCAAATGACTGCAAATACCACAGAACACGACATGTCTTGTTCAGAAGTGTGCCTCTCTCACTCTGCAGGAATACAGGATTTCAAACTTCGAGCAGAGGCTGATGAATGAAATAGAATTTCGCCTTGAACGTACCCCGGTGGATGAATCAGATGATGAAGTCCAACACGAGGAAATCCCTACAGGCAAATACATAGCACCCATCTTTGATAAGAGACTCAAGCATTTTCGGGTAATGGAAGGATCTCCTATTACATTCACTTGCAAAATAGTTGGAATACCTGTTCCCAAGGTAGGCCATTCTCACTGTTAGCAGAAAAGGAATAAAAATCAACTACCCACTATTTTCTGTACATCCCTGTGGAAAGTCTCACTCCTAAGAACATGGCTCTGCGGAGAGAGCTCTAAGACAAATTAATTCCTTCCCGCTTTCTAAAATAACAATATTGTTCAACCTGGAATAATTCTATTTCACATTGTAACTGATCTGCAAATTTTATAATATTCTAAAATTTTTACTAGCTTACCTGCGTTTTGTCTAGTCACTATTCTACTACAGAGCAAGTGTTAAGTCACTGGGGGGGGTTTGATCACTACAGGTATACTGGTTCAAGGATGGCAAGCAGATTTCAAAGAAAAACACGCATTTCAAAATGAAAAGAGAAGAAGATGGAACGTGTTCTTTACGTATTGAAGCTTCTACTAATGATGATGATGGCAACTATACGATTATGGCTGCAAACCCACAAGTAAGGTGTTCTATTTTCCTCTACAGAAATGCTTGTTTCATCTTTTTCTAATACATGTTAATAGGAACGCAGATTAGGCCACCTAGTCTGACTTCGAGTGGCAATTGTATCAAAAATCAGATGCTTCAGAGGATAGGAGAGGAAACCATGTAATGAAGAATGATGAAACTACTCCCCTATTCTTACACATCCCAGTTACAATCATTAAGGCCATTTTTTCACATTAATAACTCCTGCCCTACCTTCTGTCCCCACCTCTGTTGCTGATAGATACTTTTGAGATGTGGTGACAAGGCAGACATGCTATTTCAGGCAGAAAGAACAGAGCAAGGGGAAACAAAAAGCTACATCAAATTTGGAAGCGTTACCAAACACAATTGTTCTTTATCTAGGATGCAAATATGTGGATCTGCAAATAGTCTCATTCCCTAATACCATTCTCCTTCACCCTATGTTCTAGCTTAGCCATTTATTTAGCAGTACACTGAAGTAGATCAGGCAACTTTTTCCAGTTTAAATTTTTCTTTTTTTCTAAATTATATTTCAGCCCAGCTACTTTTCAGTTTCCGTGTGGCTGCACGAACAGCAATGCTAGTACAAAGGTACTAGCAGACAGTACCTGTGGAGACACAGAGACAGGAATGAACAAGCAGGGACAGGAATGAACAAGCAGGGACAGACACTGCTTAAGCTGGTTTATGTAGCACCACTGCTAAATGCCTTGCCACAGCCTTGAAGAGTCTGAGAAACAAACTGCTCTAGACACACAAAGAAACCCCTGTCTCAACTCCACTCCACCACATGCTAACAGCATTTGCTTTGAAAAAGTAATATTTACACGATAGTTCAGTTACTTTATCAAAATAAACCCTGATGCATTGTAAATGTTAAATATTTATATAGGGACTTAGAGGAACCTGTTAACCAACTATTAATTCTGTTTCTATTGTGATTTGCAGGGGAGAATCAGTTGTTCAGGACACCTGATGGTTCAGAGTATCCCTGTTCGGGCCCGAATATCAACAATTCAGCCTCACAGGTAAAAGGAAAGACAAGTCCTTCAGCCCCTCTTTATGCTTCTTACTGAAGGCATTCAAAATAACTAGTTGCAACTTCAACGCACTCTGTACTTCAGTTCTCAACCACAGAATGGAAATAACAGCTGCAATTCCCTCCCAACCAGTCACTTCTAGAACGTAGTATTTTTGAAGGTCATCTTCCAACACAGGGAAGTTTAAGTGTAAAGTATTATTTCATTTACCTGTTGCAGTGGAGTTAAAGGCAAGCGATGGATTAGCAAGATGAAATTCAGCCAAAAAAGCAAAATGAAGCAAAGGATAGCTTGGGAATGCAACGATACCACACAATACAGTTAATTTGATAATCTTTCTAAATGGAAAATATGCAAGTATTAAATTACAATCAGTCCATTTCTTTCTGCCCTTTTATTTAACTCAAGATATCTGTTCATCCTTTTCCGCAATTTTTTCCTTTTTTTTAAGAATTAGGAAAAAAAGTTTGGCTTCCAAACATATACACGCAATTTTTGTGTTGCAGAACACGACCCCGGGTGCCAGAAGGAGACAAAGAGGCAGTGCAAGAACGCTTTTTCAGGCCATACTTTCTACAGGCTCCAGGTGACATGGTAGCACACGAAGGGCGACTTTGTAGGTTGGATTGTAAGGTATTAACTGTTTCCTCTGTTCATTCTCACTTTCCCTACCTCTGTACACGTATTGCTAGGTGTTTTCATGTTCTGTATTGCATGCATGAACACTTTCAGTTGAAGTTTTGATGCTTCACTTTTTAAAATTATTTCTTATTGCCGTTGTCTCTGAGCTGATTCAGGGGATTTCTTTTCAACACACGGTATATGGAATGAAGAACACAGAAAACACAACCCCAGAAATAGAAGGCTCACTTACAAGGTTGTTCAAATTACTAGATATGTTCACCATGTCCTTTACCAGTCTGAACTCCAGAAGTTCATCTGGCAATGACAAGTCCTTCTGCTCCATTATCAGATTCTTGAATATAATCCAGAATAGCACAAAACCATGAGAAAGAGAGGATTCAGCATGTATACTGTCCGAACAAATGTTCCCATTGTATTGGAGTGAATTACTGAAGATTAATAGTCCCTGAAAACAGGGAACAGAGCCCGGTTCATTTTATGCTTCCCCAGCATGCACAGATGCAGAAACGTCCCCATTTGCAGTTGTCAGAGATTAGAGTACACGCAGTGAACATCCTGTTATTGAACAGCTTTAAGAAACTCATCTGCTCCAACGTATTTTGGTAGTCCCTCTATGTCCCGGTAGCACAGCAAAGTGCTGACACTGACCTTTTCTATGCTCCAGAATGTCTCCTACCCTGAGGAGGGTAGGAGCTCTGAAGCAGAAGTTAATGCCCTGAAGATGAACGAGATTCATTACTACTTAATTTACAATGTAAAGTTTACCAGGGAGCATGCCAAAGAATTTGGTTATTCTTAGCTCTGCTATCCTGGCAGAGCTTGTGAAGCCTTAAAGCATGTCTGGTATTGCACAAACCTGGAAGACAGCAGTCCTCGTTCAGGCAAGTTCCACTTTGCTCTTTCTCTTGTTTGGAATATTTTAGACATGAGTAAGTACTTCTATCTATTGGAAAGATCTTTAAGAGTATAATAAAGTCTAATAATCTTTCTATAAAATACTTAATGTATAGTGTTCTAAAGCTTGTAAGTTTAACAGCTACAAAGAACTATATCATTCCTCATCAAATTTTATGAAATACAAAGTCATTTGTATAGAACTCTTTTTCTCTGTAGTGGTTTAGATCCAGGGTTTTGATTTATACTCAGCACTAAAAGAAAAAGAAAACTAGCACATGACTAGGAATCTTTTGTGAATCTGATATATAATCAAGTTTCTTCCTTTCTGACTAAGAAAAACATAGGCATTCCATGTATTTTTTCCTCTTGGGATTTTGTTGCTTGTTTGTTTTCTGTTTTTCTCCCTATTGGAACTAGCCAGCAGAAAAACAGAACCTGAGAAATAAAAAAATAAAAAACCCTATCTGTTCTAGATTCGGACATCATTCAGATGGTATCTGAAAGAAGGCTTATCTATGAATTTACTAAAATCTATTTGTCAGGTTGACATTTGTCTCTAGCTGTTTTGCTGTCTGTTAGGTGAGTGGGTTACCAACTCCAGACCTGACGTGGCTTCTGAACGGCAAACCTGTGCTACCAGATGGCACCCACAAGATGCTGGTCAGAGAGACTGGAGTTCACTCTCTGCTTATTGATCCTCTCTCACAAAATGATGCTGGAACTTATACTTGCCTTGCCACTAACAGAACAGGACAAAATTCATTTAGTCTGGAGCTCACTGTTGTAGGTAAGAATCATTGAAAAACTAGCCACAATGCTGTCATTATTTGTACACACTTCTTCAAAAGTGCCTTAGTTTCCCTACAGGCAAGTATAAATAAATACTTGATCCACTGATAGCAGGAAAATTCAACAGCTAGAAAACTCATCTGTTGGAAGGAAACAGACCTGGTGCTCAGTCGACAGGTGCACTCCTGTTATTAAAAGAGGGCTGTAAGAATTCTCTCTCATCATCACTTTATCTTTCTTGTCTTGGCGAAATGACATTCTTAATTTTCTTCCCAGAAAATGCTTAGTGTTTGAATTCATAATATATGTTGAGGTCTCTTAGATGTCAGTCCCAATTTTACTGGCTTAAAAGTGTTCTTAAATAGAAACTGTTTTAACTGTTCTTTAACAAAGCCTTACAAGATGTGAGCTATTGAAACCCATAGATCTGGCATTAATTTCCTGCAATGGTAGTATGTTTAGACCCATTAGATATGCATATATTCTTTTATGAATATCAGTTCTGCCTATTATTTTCTTTATGTTCCCTTACAGAGTCTATGTCATGGCATTTCACTTTCCTTCCAATACCCCATTAAAAATCCACAACCTGTTTTGATATCACAAGAATAATTTTTGGTCTTGTTCTTCCATATTGTTCAAAGCAAAACAAAGAATAAAAACACTGTTGTTCAAGAATTCTTTTTCTTTTTTCCAGCAAAGGAAGTAAAAAGAGCCCCCATGTTTTTGGAGAAGCTTCAGAACTGTGGTGTTCCTGAAGGGTACCCTGTCAGATTAGAGTGTAGAGTTGTGGGAATGCCGCCTCCCATATTTTACTGGAAGAAGGATAACGAGACCATCCCATCAAACAGAGAGAGGATGAGGTACTGTACCATCGTACCCATGCTTGGAGTTTCTTGTGGCTGGACCAATTGTTTCCATGAAAACCTGTGTGATAAGTGCAGGTGGTGTTCTTCTTAAAACAACTTCTTTCACCCACATGAAATTTTAAAAAGCTGACTTCACTGTGAGGTGAACAATAGCGCTTTCCTTGGTTCAGAATAAAGGCATGGAGCATAATATGCCACTGCTTCAGAGAGAGGTGATAGACCTTTCGGGCCATAGGCCTGATGCAGCATATGCATCTTCTTATCAAAGATACTATGATATGGTATTTTTAATGCATGTTAGCACCTTATTCTCCTTCTAAATTATTTTTTCCTCAGTTTAGTTCTAACTATGGATGAACTCAAACTCAGAGCAGTTAGAACATGGTTTTGAATGCCCCAGATCATGGGATAACGGAGAGTTTAGCATACCAGATACAGAGTATGATAACAAAGTTTGGTCACAAACATAGGCAAAGACTTTGATCCATGCTTACAAAATACAATGTTCAGGTTCAGCTCTTGCATTCAAATGCATAACTATTCTTTAAGTTTTGCAAAAGAAAAGCTGATGAAATAATGTGCCTGGCTGTAATTAATGAGAAATTAATTGCTTTCATTTATTTTTTTAAAGATTTCTACTTCAGCATAAATCTGATTTTTAATATTTTATTTCACTTGGCTCCAGCTAATGATTTGATGCACTCATTGGATCTGAGATCAACCTCAAGAAGTACTACATTTTCACATGCATACCTTGCAGGCTATCTGTAAAGAAAACTGCCTCCTCAGCAGCACTTGTTACGAATGCACTCCTACCATGAGGGAAAGCTTACCTGAAACAATCTTTCAGTGGTCTCCCTGTCCCCACGCAGAGACTGCTGTCCCTCTCCAAAAAGCCCACCTAACTCTGATTTTCTACAGCCTGTAGTCTTTATTCTTCTGCCTCTGTGCAGATTACTCAAGGATTTATTTCAAGTACTGGTACTTTCACAGGAATGATGGTTACATACACGCAAACACTGTAGTTAATGTAGAACGAACAACTGTCCTAAAATGCCTCATTTCCAGTTGTTTCACAGAAGCTTAGAAAACAAGCTTTTGCTTCAGCTCTCCAGAGGAATGACTGAGGGAAACCTCCCACACCTCACATTACCAGGAGCTAACACCAGGCTTGTAACACCTCTGCTACTTCAGCTAGTCACAACCAGATTGCCTGCCCCCAAAGCTTTGAGTGGTTCTGCACAGATCCGTGTGAGCGATGGGCAGCATTGTCCTTGTTTGTCCCCATCTTGCCTCACTATTATCTTCCTGCCTGAAGCCCAGAGACCTTTTTTGTATCATGATACAGACATGTATGAGCTTCTATACCACTGCACCCCCAGCATAAGGCAAATTATGTAGTGCAGGGAGCAAAAGGTGAGTGCTCCTTTTTTTATTAGAGCTGTTGGAAGCACAAAATGTCCTCTTGACCTGAAATTCTGTGATTTGATGTTTCATTCCAATTCATAAGGAAACAAAATCTCAAATTTCAGAACTTCCTGCAACTCCAAGTATTCTGATTCTCATCTCCCACCTCTTCCTTTATAATGAGGAAAACACTAGGGTTGATAAAAAGGGACCAGCCACCGCCTAGAAAGCAGAGGACCCTCAGTTCTCTGATACACTATTGAATAGTTTTTTTCTGGAAGTTGCAGCCAGAAAGTCTTGGATCACTGAAGAGCAAGGAAAGAAGAGGGAATAATGAAGCAGGTTTCTTTTAGACTATTGGCCAAACGAATCTCTAAGAATTTCTCACTCAGGCATTTTCTCATGGAAGGGTGCCATAAGAAAGTTTCTAACTGGCTCTAGTTACTGTTGTGAAAAAGATCGCAACTTTGTACAAATGTTCTTGGTATTTTGTTATGTTATTCTTCCAGTTTCTGAACTAGGAAAAAATACAGTATGACTGTGCAGCATCTTTGCATGGGTTTAGTTCCTTGGAATTCAATAAACAATTCCAATATTAACACATACAGAGCAACAATTCAGCTCACGCTGCCACACCATGGCTTTGCACAGCCGAGAGAAGCAAGAACAGATTTCAGCTACTCTGACCATTGGTCAAGGCCATACGGAGAGCAAATCTATTGACTATAAATGTCTTGGACTGCTACCTCTTTGAGAACAGAAGTTACAACTTATCTATTTCATATTTAATGTACATTTTGTAAAATCTCAAACTTGATATGCTCTTGAGAAATACTAATTCCAAAACACTTGTTTTCCCAGCATGCACCAAGATACAACAGGGTATGTCTGCCTCCTGATTCAACCTGCCAAGAAAGCAGATGCTGGCTGGTATACCTTGTCTGCAAAAAATGAAGCTGGTATTGTCTCTTGTGCTGCTAGACTTGACATATATGGTAGGTATTGGCTAGTAAATAAAACAAATCAGAATTTATTTTCTTTGTCTGGTTCCAGCCCTCATTTAGCTCTTGGTCCACAAATTGCTCATTTTGACATGGATTAGAAATTAGTGTCACAGCACGGTCACAGCTTAATATGGCCACCAGGAGGAGGCAGAAAGATACAGCTAAATAGCCAAACTAGCTGTCCTGCATCAGTTTAAAGGCAGGTAAAGAGAAAAAACAGAGGAAGAGTTTTGCATGTTATTCTGTGACACGTCTGAGGGACGGGATGCCATCCAGAGGGACCTGGACAGGCTCGAGAAGCGGGCCCGTGTGAACCTCATGAGGTTCAACAAGGCCAAGTGCAGGGTCCAGCATCTGGGTCAGGGCAACCCCCGGTATCCATACAGGCTGGGCGACGAAGGGATTGAGAGCAGCCCTACAGAGAAGTACTTGCAGGTACTCATAGATGGAAAGCTGGACGTGAACCAACAATGTGTGCTCACAGCCCAGAAGGCCAACTGTATCCTGGGCTGCATCAAAAGGAGTGTGGTCAGCAGGGCGAGGGAGGAGATTCTGCCCCTCTACTCCGCTCTTGTGAGACCCCACCTGGAATACTGCATCCAGCTTTGGAGCCCCCAGCATAAGAAGGACATGGACCTGTTGGAGTGGGTCCAGAGGAGGGCAACGAAGATGATCAGAGGGTTGGAACACCTCTGCCATGAGGACAGGCTGAGAGAATTGGGGTTGTTCAGCCTGGAGAAGAGAAGGCTCCGGGGACACCTTATAGCAGCCTTCCCGTACTTAAAGAGGGCCTACAGGAAAGACAGGAACAAACTTTTTGGCAGGGCCTGTTGCAATAGGACAAGGGGTAATGGTTTTAAACTAAAAGAAGGTAGATGCAGACTAGATATAAGTAAGAAATTTGTTATGATAAGGGTAGTGAAACATTGGCACAGGCTGCCCGGAGAGGTGGTAGATGCCCCATCCCTAGAAACATTCAGTGTCAGGCTGGACAGGGCTCTGAGCAACCTGATCTAATTGATGATGTCCCTGCTCGTTGCAGGAGGTTTAGACTAGATGCCCTTTGAAGATCCCTTCCAACTCAAACTATTCTATGATTCTATGATTCTCTACTCCCATTTTCCACCTTCCAAATTCCCTGGACACAGAAGCATATAATAAACATGTATTCAAGTTGAACCTTAACTCTGTTCCCTCTGACACACACGCCTGTGCTACAGCCCTGGCCTGAGATGGAACTCTGCTACAGCCCTGGCCTGAGATAAATTGCACACAAGAAAGTAGACCCTTTCTGCTATGGGGCATGTATGATGCAAACCATGTCTAATTAATGAAGGCTGGTTTGCATCTAATATGTTTTTCTAGGACTCGGAAGGCCCCAGCCCAGTTCAAGAAATACAGTATATCATTTAACTAGTCAGTATCTATGCAAGATGTAAGTTAAGACTATTTATCTAGAGCAAGGGAGTACTTCGATCACTTAGGCAGCATAATAAAACAGAAAACACATTCCACACAATATTGGATTACAGCCATACCCTCAGAGGAAAAAAACCTTCGTTTTCAACCTTGCATTTTTCATTTTTAAAGAAAACCACTTAATTATCAGCGATAACCACAAGTCACCAGGGCATCTCTGTCAGTTTTCTGCCACCTTGTGGTGATTCAGACAATAGTAATGTAATGTCAAGAGAAGGCTGGTGACAGTGATTCAAGAAGGGTCACATTAAATTAAAAATAATTCCTTAGGTATCTAAATGTTGCAAGACATAAATTACATTTTCAAATGAAGGATTCAAGGTACAAACAGGAAAAAGATGGAAAGTAAGAAATACTTCCTGATTCCAACCACATTTTCTAAAGACTCTGCAAGTCTTATACACCAAAGGGACTGACAGAAATAATTTTTCTTGGTGACATTTTGAATGGATGGGGTTGGGGGAATGAAAGTGTGGCCTGATATTTGCAATTCCATACGCAAAGAAAAAAGTACAGTAAATAATGAGTGTATTGTTCAAATAGAAACAAATTAGGGGCTGCAAGAAAAAAGGAGGCTCTTTTTCAAATATTTCCAGATAGACAGGGTCAAAATTCAGCATGGAAAGATAATGAACACCTCCTATCAATGCTTAACATGTAGATGGTAGGACTCCCACACTAAGCTGTTCTCCGAGCATTGTAGCCTGAACTTCTACCCTTTCATTTTAATTGCTGACAGGTATGTTCGTCCAGTTTGGGTGCAGACCTGGTGATTTTATATGGATAAATACTGGCAAAGAGAATATCAATTTCCCCTTTCTGAAGTGCTTTAAGAATGCCAACTGTTAGGTATTATATAGTAGCTAAATATGCTTACAAAAATGTAATGTCATTTGTTCATACAGGAACATGTTGAATGTTACTTTTAAATTACTGAATATATGTCTTTGGATTACATTTCTTTCAGTATCTTTAAAAAAATCTAGGAAATGTGTTACTAGTTGTAAGTAGTAGAGGGAAATAAAAATTGTAATCACTTATTTAAAAAAATTCCCTGTATTATTACTTTGAAATTAAATATCACCAAAAAAAATATCAGAAAGAAAAGTCCCCCAGAGGATGGAGTAGTACAAAATCAGACCCATGTCCAGTTTCTTCATCTCTGTTCATGCTATGGTATGTTTTTAGTTTTGATTGCAAGAGCTTTGGAGAAAGCTCCAAAGATTAAATGATTAAATTTTGGACTTGGTGAAATTGATGTAAATGTTGCCATTGAATTGAACAGGTATGGAATTCCATCCGTAGACTTCAATAAAAACACTCAACATACAAACTACATAAATGATAGTATTTGAAGGAATAGACCCTAAAACAGGGAACAACAATGCTGTGCTCTCTTCAAGGATGTTGGAAGCAACTTTTCAGTTGTGTGCATTGATTTCTGTTGTTTCATTGCTAACTTAATTAGAGGTTTATACAGCCTGTTCTGTTTCTGTTGCTTCAGCTCAGTGGCACCGTCAAATTCCACAACCAATAAAGCTTCGACCTGGTGGCAGCCGGTATGCAAACCTTACTGGTCAAGGACTTGACATTTTTTCTGCCTTCCCAACTACTGAAAGCCCTGTGCTGTTTTCATCCTCAACCCAAAAGGTGGTGGAGAGTGAAGAACTTTGAAAGACAAACAAACAATTGTTCCAGTTACACCTGCAGAGATACTAGAACTGTGAAAAAAAAAAAAAAAAAAAAAAAAAAGGAAAAAAGAAAAAGGTCCAAGGTTTAAAACA
>VYXH01011570.1:72879-119605 GCA_013397275.1 Burhinus bistriatus | reverse complement strand
TAGAACTGGGAAAAAAAAAAAAAAAAAAGAACAGAGGTACAAGTCAAGATGCTCAAGGTTTACAAGCAACTTGTTTGTAATTAAGTGTACTGCTGCTGCAAATGTTGCAAGTAACATATCATACAAGACTTTTGCATATTATGTTGCTGCAGGATAATTGTGGTATGGAGTGTTGTGCAATAAATGCAGTACTGTGTAGTTTGCTAAGAATTACATAGTAAACATAGTTTTCAGCACTTAAGAGCCAATACCACTTCTACTGCTTGAATTAAAGCTACGGTACTGTAGCAAGCCATGTTACAGATTGATGATGTTTAGCTGGAATACTGCCAGTGAAAACATTGACATTACCATAAGAACAATCCTGAATGAGGGTAAACAACGAGACTTTGAATGTAATTATAAAAAACATGCCAGATAATCACAAAGCACAAGTTAAAGAGAAAAGATGTAACTCATTTTTATATATTATTATGCCAGATAATCTTAGAATTTTTGAACTCAAGACTAGATAAACATAGCGTTTCAAGTAGGTACAGCTGTATACCCTATATATTTATATTGGTGTGTGTGTGTACTCCATGAACTGTGTACTCATGGTGTAAGGATTCATAAAGTAAGGTACAGGGCACGTGCACAGGACACTAACATAGGAAACCAAAATTCCTGTTGTCTGAAGCATGGTCTCTAGAGTCCATAGCTGAAACTATTTTCCAGATGAGCTTCATACTTTTTTCTTTACAATGACAGAAATTCTCTGCCTTTAAACACAGATATCAAGCTTAGAGCTTCATGGTTTTTAAATATCAGTTTCTTTTCCCTGATTTTTAATGTGACTAGAAGAAAAGTGCATCTACCATCTAGCTCATTTTTTAACTACCTGAAAAGGAACCATGATCTGGTAGAACTTAAATTTTCACCATCATTTGGGAAATAATCACAAATGTGGTGTCTACTATAAAGACAGAGAAAATTTTGTTAATATACGAAGGTTATGAACTTAACCAACAGTTAAGTGCAAAGAGCTAAAAACCCTACTGTAACTAATAGTGGTAATAAATAAGGCAATTTAATGAAAGTGCAACAGAAGGTGTTAAGTGACAGCACTTAATGATTGATTTAGACATATTTAGCATCTATACAGTTGTATTAATACCTCCCAGCCCTTAGAATCTGTGAATATCTAAGATGATTTCCTGCATCTTTAAATTACTGCTATCCCTCTTCCTTGGACATTGTTTTCAAGCAGTTCTTACTTACTGCTTTCAACATGGCTGGTGAACGCAATAAAGTTCTGATCAAAGTCACAGGGATGAAAAGAAAAATGAATTTTCATTTTAGACCTTACGTGGATTTTTTTTCAACTTTAAAAATGTACCTTAAAAAAATTACATATGCGAAGAAAACAATGAGGAGTTATCGTAAGAGAAAAGGGATACTGGATGTAGCCAGAGACTGAGAAAGAGAGAGCCTTTCATTGGGTTTCCTACAAATACAGCTTATGTTGTCTCTAACTGTTGGTTCTGTAAGGGTTCAAAGGAAGTGAATTTCTTGTGTTGTTCCACTTCCCACGTAAGTGAAGACCATAAAACAAAACAATCATTATAATGTTCATGCTTTTGTTAGACATATCTCATGTGATTCACCCCAGACTGAACAGACCAGGAAGCTAAAATACATTCTTATCCTGAGAGACAAAACAAGGTGTAGGTATTTCAGTTGGAAAGCAGAAATACCGGTTGTTGCCCATGTTGTACCTCCTCCCTGGCAAACAAAATAAAATTAATAGCTATTAAAAGTGATGCATTGATTCAAGTAACTTCAGTCATGGGTGCCCAACTCAAGACATGTTGTGGGTCTGATTTTCCAGGATAGGGAACCTACTGCTCCTCTTATCTTCACTTGTTTTTAGGATGGCTTAGGGATTCCAAAACTAAATGTAGAGTGAGTCAGAGTTGGACAACCCAAAATTTAAAGTTTTCTATATTAGCAACTACTATTGGGAAAATAATCCAAGGACAGTTATTAGATTTTGCTTATTCAATCCAGTGCTGTTGGGAAGTGGGAAGAGAGGAAATTAAGACACAAAAGATCAAATTCTACTCCCAGCTATAGTCCTGGTTTTCCCATTATTTCATGAAGAGTAGATTTTGATCCAAAGTATTCCAAGTTGTACATTGGTCACCAGGCTTTATACCTAGCACAGGCTTAGTCAAGTGATTGTCTGCTTAAAACTCCCCTGTGACCCCCTTTCGTGGCTTTGGGTGAGCGGTTGGACCAGATGACGTCCTGAGGTTCCTTCAGACCTAAATCACTCTACACTTCCTAAATTATTTTACCTTCCACTGCCTGTCTGAATACCCTATGTGGATTAAGTTACCTACTGACTGAGTAGAAACTAAAAATTCAAGCAAGCACAAACTTTTACTTTTTTTCCTATTAGGCAATTCTTGCTACAAGAGTGATCACTTTAATCAGAGTTCTTTACGTAGTTTAGAAGAAAGGAATAGTAGTACTTACTATTAGCAAGTATCTGGTTACCAGTGCTGGAATCATACTTGCTAATATTACTGACAGTAGCAGTGGTTCTCACATTTTACAACATCAGACAACACACCCAAAAACTCAGTACAAATTAAAAGACAAAGTGTGCAGAGAACATACATAAACCATATCTCTTCAACCTTTTCTCAGTGATTTCAGTTGAATGTCTCCAAACTTACATCATTATAACCTGAACTGACAAGCTGAGGGTTAAGTGGTACAACGTTTTTTAAAATGTACATTCAGTTCTTTAGAAGTGGGAAGACAGGAAGCTATTGCTCAAAGACTTCCCAAAAATCTGCGTAACAAGGATTAATAGTTATTCAAGAAGAGGTCCCAGAAGCCTCACTAAGAGGCAGGCTACAGAGAGTGGATCACCAAAATCTGTCAGCTGAACATTCTCTCCTTGACCATATTTACTAGCAAAAGGATCAAAACTTTACCCACCACATCTCCCTACATAATGCAGAAGTCAGGAATTTCAATTACTTTCAGTGCATCTGATGCAAACAAAATCGGAATCTGATCCAAAATGGTCTGTAGTCATTAAATTTTTCTCGTTAATGGCTACAGGACATTTCTCCTCTGCGTATACTGAGCCCACAAAATGAGTATGCAAAGGAAGCTTATGTGAAGGGATGTAAATGCTGTTAATTAGTAGCATTGATGTGCTCATCACAAAGACAACTTGCTACAAAAAAACTGACAAAGATTGTTTGTGTTGTTCACTGATGGAAAAGCCAAGGGGAAAAGGCTTGTGTAAGCAGCAGAGACAACACTGAGTTGTCACAAAACATGAGATGCTTTTGAGTTCATGTTCTGTGAAGGATGGCACTATCTAATCATACTGTGTCAAGATGCACTAGAGACTATGCAACTGTGCTCCCTTCCTGAACAGCTTGGCTGTTCATTGTTTTTGTTTAATTGAATAACCGATTTGACTTCACACTAACATGGTATTTCATTCTCTTATTCAGGGCAGGCTACTGCAACAACAAAAATCAATGTTAGAACTTCTGCTGAAGTCAGTGTCAGCTATTATCTTTCAAAAGTCCATTCAATCACCACAATGTGGAGCATAACATTGTATCAGTGAGATACAGAAATGCTCAGTTTTGTAACCTCTCAGTGTTTTCTGATTCAGAATCTTGTAAGCCTATTTAGTTGCCTGTTTCATTCTAGTCCTGGTTTTGTACACAATCAGAGGAACAGTATATTTCAAAGACCAGAAATGACAACTTTTGTATTGCAATTCTAGAAAGCAAAAGTATTATCTCTGCTTTGAATTTTTGATCCAGCTTGCTGCAAACACAGTCCTCAGCAGCATCACGCAGCAGTTTGCATTGATACCGTTGGACTTGCCTTAAAACAGCTGGATTGAGTTCCTTTGCTTCCATATGGAAGGTGGAGCATACCTTCTGAATGAATCATGTCTGCTAACGTGAGAAGATGAGAGCACACACTTCAAATATGAAAAGCCAAGTCTGCAGTCTTTATCTTAAACGTAAACAATTGCCAATTCCAACTGTTTACAGTAACCATAGGTACTTAAAGCAAAAAATCTGGAATAAGAATTCCTTTAAGAACTGTGCTCTTAATGCTACCAGGTTTAAAACCATTAGTTTCTGGAAAACGTGTTCATACAAAATGATTAGCAAGACCTAATGAAATATTTTAACTGTTAAATACTGGAGAAGTGATTCCTTGTTAATTGACTTACTATTTCCAATACAAATATGTTCACTTTGAGCCTTAAAATTCTATTTTATAATTTTTTTCTTGATTAAAGTTGGTATTTTTTATTTTTTGATCCAAAGTCATTCTCACGGGGAAGAAAAATGTTAATGTCAGTTTTAAAGTATATTTTAAGTGCATATGAAAGGAAAAAACAAACACCTGCCTGTTCAGTAATGTACTCCCCTTTGTCTCACCTAAACTTAAATAAATGCTTCAGAGTTGCATACAAGAGTGTGTTCTTCACATGTTCAAATAATTGTGAAAGTGTGCAGCAAGACCAGAGGTTTCCTCAGAACTTTGCCGTGATGGCTGATTAATGGAATCAGACCTTACATTAAATACTGTCAAGTTATATACTAGCCATGCTTCTAGCAGGTAGTTGTGAAATACAGTTGTTGCTTTTTTAAACAATTCTTAATATCAATTTGCTTTGGTTTTAAATTATGCTTTCTTTTTTCTGATAACCTCAGCCCCTTCGTCAAAGTTTGAAAGAACAAGTTTTCTCAGGGGTACCGGAGCAGAAACCAAGGAGTCTTTCGGGCAATTTGCATGTTTTAGAGGTCAATAGATTTGCCAAATTCTCAGCACCTTGGAGAATTAGTCCTCAAAGCCTATGCTTGAGCATATACTTCTGCCTACAGACTGTCATAGCTGAACTCCATTGCGTCTCAAAGATCCGTGCAGAATCTGTCTACTACATTGGTCACCTAGCCCACACGCTCCCCCTGAAATACCTGTCTGCTCCTAGAAGTTTCTCTATGCAGTAGGGCACTGGAGACCTGTTACAGAGGACTTATTTTTTCAACCCTTGGCTGTGTATCCAGCACTTGAATGAGTGAAAATTGAATGAGGGCAAATCAAACACACAAACAATACCGAATTCCACTCCTCCCTATACAGGTCTTCAACTCAAATGATTCAGCATATTCTTTGTATAAGGGTCCATTAGTACAACCCAACACTTGAAGGAAGATGGGTCTTAAAGCTCAGATACAGAAGAGAGGAGGGGGAAAAAAAGGATGTGTCCCATTACGTTTGCTGGTGCCGATTTTGCTTTCCCATGTAACCATGTTTCTGCATTCCTACCTGGCTCGGTTTCTATGTACCTCCGTGCATGCCGAGACAGAGACAATGTTAAGAGCTTTTTATCTCAGCTGCAGCTCCATGAGCTGAAGCAGCTACTATACATTTTATGATTTCCTCTGAGCAACACAAGCTGCTTTTATTAATGCCTTTATACTTCAAGTCCACTATAGGTATAAAGAACCATTTATTACATAATACAAAGAAATCCCAGGCCATTTAATCGAAGTTGAGTTTTCCATTTATATCAGTGGGAAATTCTGTTCAGAAACTGGCCATCCTTTAGGATCATACAATTAGTTAGTAGCTGGCAACACAGTTTTGTAAAGAAATGGAAAAATACTGAAGACACGCTGAAATTTTGAAAAAAACCACAACTATGCAATCCAGGCTGCAGGAAGCCATTCAAAAATGAACTTCTTATTCTTTGGAGTTACATATGCAGACATTTTAAGCAAATTCTGTATAAGATATTTTGTGTGCTAATTTCTCTACAAATGAAAATTGAATTACAAATTAGAAAAAAAAATTAGTAGATAATATTAAAATGTACTCTTTGGATGAAAATATATTTAGATATTATACATGGGGTTGCTTTGGGTTTTTTAAAGCCACATTTTCTTGAAATGTAATTAAAGTTAAAAACATAAAGCATTTTTTAAAAAGTGCCCAAGTACCAGGGGAAATCAATGTTTGTTACAAGATAGTTTTGTAGAGAAAACTCTGGACTGCTTCTTCAATGAATAAGCATGTCTTTATTCTCAGTGCACTTGCTTTTTTCCCTTGATATTTTGTAGAGATAGAACAGCTGAACATATTTACAGCAGAAAGAAGCTGTTCTGTAAATTCTTATTTAATTTAAAAAATCTAGATAAATTTCACTCCTAAATTACAGAAAACTGCATCTGTATTGCTTAGCCCAAATAGCCGGAAACCTAAGTGTAAGGGTACACATCTTAAGGCAAAAGCTTATTTTGGAAAATAAAAAATTTGACTGGAAATCATATTTTTTTTAAATTTGTACCTGGTGAATCACGTCACAGTAGCGACTTCCACAAAGATTTCACCAGGGAAGTTCTACTTAACAAGGTATAGGAAACTTAGCTAAATATTAAAAGATCTAATGATGCTTCCCCACGTGAAGAAGTTGTAATGTCATTGACTTCACAAGACTATAACTAAAGTTAGCAACATTTTTACTTTCAAGAATTTGTATTGCAGCACCATTTAGGAATTCCAGTCAAGAACTGAGCTTTGCCCTGTATGTGTGTATAGTACAAGATGGACTGTGCCCTAAATACCTTATTAATAGTGAGATGGAAAATAGAAGCCTAAAAAATTGGAATGAATTAAAGTTGTAAGACATGCTAATACATATCCACTGATGACCTCAAGACTTAGACAGGAAGAAACCACTAACTCTTCGTTACTAACATACATTTTGGGAACCTGCTACTCTAGTTATACTTTCAGCCACTGAAGTCACTGCAGTTAAAAACATCACTACAGTTCTGAGTTCAAAAATAATTCTGGTTGCCTTGTCAAAACAGGGTGACGTGATTCAAAAAATCACAGAAACAGAGTATCTATAGCTGCTTCAAATAGAAAACCCTGTAGTCCGAACCTTTTAGAAGAATAAAGGTTAATTTCCCACAAACAGTTCTTTAGAATTTCACACTGACTTTCATTAGCGAAACATGTATGTGTATAGCAAGCAACAAATATTTAATGAAGCAAGCACTTCTCATCCCCGATGTTTTCACAATAATGTGGTTCTAGAATTACAATGTACTGATACTACAAATAGAAGTATTTCAGGTTTGCACGGCTGTTCAGTGGGACAAAAATTTATGAGCAGACCAAATCCAGTCACTAAGAACACACCAAGCTCTGAGCATCTAAGTTTTTGATTCATATGGAGGCCCACTGGAAGCGATAATTATTTAAGGGGGGCTTCATATATACGAAGGCTTCAAATGCCCATACCAGTAATGTCAAGTACAGAAGGGTCACAGCCATTACCTGAAAAGCAACAAACAGCCAGTGGGGAACAAATATTTGGGAGCAATAATCAAGCCCAAGTTAAACAGTCAAGTTTACATTTCACAAAGTGTCACTAAAGTATTTGTAAAGGAAAGCCATGAAAAGAAACCAATGACTTCCTGAATAGTTGTTGAGTTTGAGAAGTCCAAACTAGCATGGATAATACCTGCGTTTCAGACTCCCTTCAGAAAGAATTTTTCATGATTAAACTTCCCCCTCGTGCCAATTCTCTTCCTAAAAAGCTTTGACAGATCATCAACAGCCAGCCAGCCATCTATACACTACAAAGAACTTACTCTGCTGTCTTCTGTGCTATAGTAAATTGGAAATTCTAACTTCCAGCTCAACACTGCACCCTTCCAAGAAACAAAAATACTACAGCATTATATAAAATCACAATGTTTACACTAGTAATATTACTAATTATTATCAATCGATAAAGAGATCAATAAAACTTTCACCTCCCACCAGCACAAACAAATCTAAGAGAATGTGGATTATAATCTTATCATATTTTTCAGCAGCAGAGATTGATGCAATGACCTGATTTACAAAGTGTTCACAAGCTATCTGCTGCACTAAAGTGCTTTTTAGGTCTTTGGTTTCAATTCTTAATAATCTTTGGTAACATGACCACAGATATTTTATGTTTTGTGTTGGTTTATTCCTCTTTATGTGAGCTTACTATCATCTAATCATTCACTGCATACTAGTCCATTATTTTTATATCTATCGTCATATGCAGTAGAAGGTAAATTACACTGCTGGACGGAAGAAAATCGGAAGAGAAATGGATGTTCAGGACTTTTACATAAATTACATGTAAACTGCAATGTCATGTCCCACAAAATCAAATCATATGCCATTAGTGCAGAAACACATCAGTGCTCTTCTTGCACACTACTCTCGTATTTATACTTTTGTATTGTATCACCCTTCCCACCTAAGGTTTAGAAGGCTATCTTTCACTAAGCCAAGTTTTCCATGTCATATAATTGCATGATTTATTCACACCATACTCCTGTTTCAGGGTGGAAAAACCACTACTGTGCTAGCACTGCAGGTGAGACAATGTCTGCCTAAAGTTTATGGCTAATAAATTAGTGTAAGATGGCACATCATTAAGGATTGTATTGATTGTTACTATATACATAAACTTGTCACTTAACGATAAGTAATATTCAAATGGTATTAACTTGGCTCTATTATGGACAACAATTAATTCTGTTCTCTCTATATAAACTTCTGCAAAGAAATCGGTGAGTAACATGACTTCATACTCCCAGAAGGTTGAATCCGCTTTCTGTTTGCCAATAAAGCTCTAATGTAACTCATAAGAAGCAAAAGCCCACATTTTAATAATTAACACTATTCATTACCTTTAGAGAGGCTAAAATACACATTAAAAAACAATCCTGAATGCCAGTGTTTAAAGGAGAAAGTTGCTCAGAATATACTCTTAAAGGAGAATATTGCTCTTCAATATGTGTTTCACCTGGCCTGAAAGTCTGTCCCAGCAGCTTTCACTCCAGGAAGTCCAACTCCTGCATCAGGAAATGTACTAGTCTGCACAACGGTGACCAAGGGCAAAACGTCAATAAGGGTTCTGAGAGAAGACAGACAGTAAGGTCAGGTCTTTGTACATAACTGTTCCTGCAGCAGAGTCCCTCTCCCTCAAAACAGGGCTTAGTTCCTACTGATGCTTTTGTTTTTCACTGCAAGCTGCTTAATTGTTGAAAATAACTTCTATCAAAGCTATTCATTTGTGATTTGAAAGAATTCTAAAATATAAGATATGGCAGCAGCCAGCAGGGAACCCGTCAGCCTTCCCTGCTGGAAACCCACCAACAGCTGTTCTGGGACAGCAGCTCCTTTTCTCCTTCTCCCTAATGGCTAACACTAGTAAGGGCTTGTTTCTGGAAACTCCCCACAGCAGCACCAGCAGAAGTACCTTTCAGCTTCATAGTCTTCTGCCGTCACAACAGACATTGGTTGTTGAACTTTTGCGGACTCTACATCCTGCTACAAACTCATCTGCTTCTCCAGCTGTCCTGCTCCTACTCATTTTTCGACCTTCCCAACCTCTTTTCCTTTTCTGCCTTTCCTACCCAGATCCCTCTATCCTCCATAAGTGAAAGAAGCAAACAAACAAAAGGCAATTCAGGGCATCACCAGGGCTGAAATGAACTCAATTGCTTTGCAAGAATGCTCTATAAGCTTTTATCAAACTCTTATCTTTAAAGGCTGTTTTTCAGAGAGTACATAAAACACATTGCTTACTCTAACTGGGAGGGAAACATCATTTGCTCGTTGAATCTTCTGCACAATAAATGCCAGGACTGTGATGGAAGTAGTGTAACATTTGGGGTGGGAAAGCCACTAGTAAGTAACTCCTAGAGTAGGAATTTCAGGTAGTTGGTAAGGACATATCATAGAAAACACTTTATTTATGATTTACAAAATCTGTTATTGTTTCCAGATAACAGAAAATTAAAAAATAAAATCCAAACATTTAAAGTCTACAAAAACCTAGGAGTTTAGATTATTTTCATGTGAGCATTCTCATTGATGGTATATAATCACATGTGCTTTTACAGCCATTGAAAATAAAAACATTCCTTCCACGAGTTGAAACTAGCTCTTTTTCGAGCATACAGGAGACACCATAAACTGGATTAAAGCAAACCTACACAACCTTGGAACCCGTAAGTCAAACTTACAAAGTTTAAGAAAGTTAGTTCTCCGAGGACTAGAACTCCATTACATTATAAAACTTTTTCCATGGGAGATGTTTATGTGAAAACAAACCAAAGAATAATTTTAAAGCTGACATAAAAATAAAAACATGGAATGAAGTTAATTTCTGCTGTTATTCTATTCAGTTACACAATGGGTCAATTTGGCCCGTGCTCCATAGAAAATACTGTCATGATTCATCACAGTAAAAAAAAAAATCACCAAAATCTTATTTAATAAAAGAATCAAATGAACTAGATGAACTAGGAAGCATTTGTCAGAAAGATTTAAAATTAAAAGTATGCTTTCCACCAGCATTAAATAAATTCAATCTTCTTAAATGCATATTGATTTAAAGTTCTCAAAGCAAATTTATTTTGTCAAATTATTATGATGCAAACAAGAATGAGCTTATAATGCCAATTTTACCTTATTCAAGTAGATTAACTCTTGCTAATTATTAAATTACACATCTGGCCTGCTGTATATTCTTAGTTCGTAAAAAGTTCTAATTAGCTATTTGAAAGTGTTCAGGGTGATAGCTGAATATTCGCTGTGCATAAGGATCACTGTCCGTTGCCATTTTTTGTCCTGTGTAATGGTGGTAGCTCTCCGGATGAAAGTGTTCACAGTGAAGGCTAATCCATTCTCTTTCAGTACTGTATCTTTCTGCTTCGGCAAGTATTCTAGTGAGAGCCATGATATAACTCAAAGCCATCTGAAGGGTCTCATACTTGGACAGCTTCTTATCTTGACCCCACTGTGGAACCACCTTTCTCAAACGATCAAAGGCTGTGTTCAGTCCTTGCATCCGTCTTCTCTCCCTGGCATTGGCAGCCAGTCTTCTCTTTGCAGCATTCTCCATCCTTTCCGAACTGCACTTCACAACACAGACTGGTCCGCTTCTGCACTGGATGTCTGATTCTACACCTGAATCCAAATGACTGGATTTACAGGTTTTCATATTTGATGCAGCTTCAGTTTCACACTCACAAAGATTACTTTTTAAAAATTAAGTATCTAAAAAGTAGTATGGAAAGCACTCGTGGGTAGCCTGCGTACCTCTTGAATCCGTTTCCAGATATCAGAGATGGGTTATTTTTCTTAGCATCTAAAAAAACCAAAATAATAAAATAAAAGGTCTTCTGGTTCTTCTGGAAATGTCTGAAAATTGCTTCTTATTGTTTAAAGAAAGAATAAAGAGTTTTTAATGTCTTATGTTTTCATTCTTTTAATTTCTTTAAACTCAAAGAGATAGAAAACTCCATTCTCAAAATGTATGTTACTGAAGAAAATGATCCATTTAATCCAAAAAGGATCTTAATGGATTAAAACCACAGCAATTCCAAATGACCATTTCAAATGAAAGAAGTTCTGATTCAGTTTAGGAGAGTATTTTGAAATTAAGAACTCCTGCGATCTGAAGACGTAACTTCGGAACAGAAATCTCTCCTTTCTTGACTCCTGCTGGCAAGCGATGATTGTGTCTCACAGACAAGATGAGGCTTTATAGAAACTGCAAAAGCTAAACAGGTGGTAGCAGGTGGGCGGGCGGCACTCTGCTTCCATCCCAGTACCTTCCTACCCTGGGAACTACAGGGGGAAAAAAAAAAAAAAACAAACCAGTAAAATCCGAACATTACAGCCTTCATCTGTTGAGAAGTCTTCCAAAGCCATTCTGTCCAGCCCTAACAACTTGCCATCTGGAGTAGTGTCTGGCTGGCCCCACAAGACTCTGGGCAGTTAAGCAAAAGATCCTTTCAATGGATAATCTGTTGCAACTCAGGAAAAAAAAAAAAAAATCTCTGTGCCTTGTAGTATTTGTACATTAAAAGATGTGAAAATTCTGCTTAGATAGTATTAAGGGTAGAAGAAATAACTGTTCTAATGAAACAGAGGAGAATTAGCTTAATAGTATATGGCCAAGAATTCTACTGGTTTGCACTATATGGTATCAAAATAAGGAGACTCAAATCGTTAGAAACCCTTCAGGAGCCACAGTTTTAGTACTGTATAAAGTACACAACATTGCAGAGACAGTAGTATCTTGAGAAAAATGGGAATTACATATTCGCATGTCAGCGAATACAATGTCATTAAAATATCTTAAAATATATTTAAACAGTTAAACTGTAGCTATGGATTTATCTAATATTGATTGTAAAAATACTTGGATAGACTGTGATATAGACATACACAAAACCATGTAAGTATATGAATAGTCTGAAAATTGCCTTTTTTAATACAACATGTTAAAGTATGTATGTGAATTTTATGTGATTTAAAAAAAAAAATGTGTCTTTTTAGTAATATCCCTAAATAGATAAAGAGAATAAAAGTGTATGTGAAAAAAAGAAATCTGTGTGCTGGCCATAAGGGATCCTTTCTGCTACCAACTGTAATGATAGAGAAGCTGCTGTACATACACCCACACCCCATAATCAAAACATCTTTGTTTTACTGTACTTGTATTATTAAAACCATTATCTACATAAACTTACAAGGAAATATCATATGATCATTTTATCATATACACAAATGGTAAAAAAAACCCTGCCACACAATGATTTATTATCTGTATTGATTTCAAACTTAATTAAATTGTTACCAGCATTCATAAATTAGTAACTTTTTTCATTACAGACTGAATACTGTATATTTATTTAGAACTATAGCTCAATTGTTTTCATTATGACTCCAAAACTTGGTGTAGTTGTAAACAGCTGATTAATCCCTAGCAGAAGCAATGACAATGAAATGAAGTTGAATAATCCAAAAACAATAGGATGCAATTGAACACTAATGGACTCCAGCATGACAGATGTTGAACGTAGGCTGTTACGCCCAGTTGCTCTGCTTTTAATATTCTGAATCCTAATGGTCTTGAACAGAGATGATAGTTGGGGTAGGGAGTCTCCATTATTCCATTATCAAAATGTATGCCACATCTTCAATTTTTAAAGACGCACAACTGCATCACGTTTCATTATAAATGTTCAGCATTCCTATCTGTGTGCACTGACCTATTCTCCCAAACATAAAGAACTACTACCACGCATTAAAACGCTACTTTCTGAATGACAATTTTTGATTATTTGTGTGTGTGAGAGAGTTGACAACAGCACCTTTCAGAAAAACCACATAACCATATGTCTTTCACAGAAGGATCGTCAATTAGAACTTGTGAGATATTTCTTTTTCTGAAGATGCTGCACGGGAAGTATTGCATGTGCAGCAGAAAAAAAGAGACACATCTCTGATCTCCATGCTATTGCTAGAGCATATACTAGTGCTACAGCCTTCTATGCCCGAATAAGTTTGTTGGTTAAATCCTTTCTCTCTTAAAACAAATCTCAAGAGATTTCTAATGGGAAAGAACACAATAAAATTAAGGTGTTTCATAAGTTAATAAATATTGTGCATTCTCACAAGATAGCTATTACTCAATTCAGCTAATTACTTACTCTTAGTGTTAAAGTGCTGTTAACTTCATACTCGAAATATGAAAAGCACTCCTTTAAAATATCATACGGTATAACACCATATTTTTTCATTTGTCAGCAGTTTTAACTTAATATGTCCTGCCAGAATAAATTATAATGAAGGCTTCAAATATATTGAAAATCACAGTTCTTATAAACTTTGTATTTTACTCCACTAATGCACAGTAACATGTACTTGACAGTGCTGTTAATTTCCCCCTTCCTAATGGATTCACTGCCATTATCATGCTTTGACTAATGCATTGATATAATCTCAAGAGAGAAGCTGTGATTTATCTCTCTTACTGATCAAATTGTAACTTTACCTTAAATGATTTACTATCAAATTACATGACAAGAGCCCAAATCCATCTGGATTAATAACAAACCTCTAACAGGATTTTATAGCTTATAGGCAAGGCTAAAAATTGTTCCTTGGCAGATGAAAATGCCTGCTTTTCATTACTATTTTTTTAAGTTTCTGTTTTATGAGAGAGAAATAAGAAAAGTGAGTATTAGGATCTTATCCACACCAAATAATTTAGTTCATTTACATAGCCCACCAGCCATATGAAAATATGTTACCTCAAGCTAGAAAATAAACTGCTTTATTGCTCAGTCAATAACAGAAAGGGTATCAGTGAATTTTTCCCAGGTTTCCTTCACCTGGTTTGATTATCTCTATATTTCAGCTTGTCTCAGTTATTGCTTATGCAATTCTACCCCCTCTTCCATTTATTTTTAATCATTTCCCAGAGATCTTATTCTCTGAAACAATTTTTCAAATTATTTTCAAGATTTTTATGATACAAGTTTTCAAAAAGCTATTAGTATATTCTGATTTAATATACTGCTATGGCGCTAAAAACTTTTCTAGAGCCCAACTCATATTAGTCTCATATTTATCGTACATCGATCATTTCCCAAGAATTTCCCTTTTACTCTTATTTTATTGTCATAACATAATCTCAAGACAGAAGAAAATTAGAATCACCAGAAAGAAGCTCTGTTTCTACTCAATTACTCAGATTTTAATCTTCGAATCTCTAACTATGCAGGTACAAATTCAGTGCTACTCCATGACCCTAGTAGTATTATTATTGATTCATACTTTAATTCTAAACCAGTATCTTTAATCAAAAGATTATGTTTTTCTCAGAAAAAAACAAGAGAGACAGGTAAGAATGCTATTTCAGTCATGAACCAAATTATTTTATCATCTTTAAGTCACCATTGATATTAGGAAAATAAGGGATCGTTTCAGTCCATTAAAGAAATTAACTAGTTTCAGGATTTATGACCACATACAGAAAATACAACAAAAATTGTCTGCTAGATAACCAAGTTAATAACTCAGATGGGATTATCACAGCACCTACTAAGAAGAGCTGGATATCTTCCACCTATACTACTACGGAAACCTTAATCTAATTTCTTTTGTTGTGGAAAGACTGTGGCCAAATACTAATTTTAAAAGGAAGTGGAAGTAACATTTCTGATTAAATTCTAATTCCTCAATACCTTCTCCTCTCTAGTTGAACTAAAAATAACATATACAAGCAATAGATCAAATCAAGAATCTTACCTCTTCCTTCTAGCCAGAACTCACTATCTCATCCCAGGTAGATCCTTTCTCATCAGGACTTCTTAGCACTGTAGTTTATACTGAGCAAAGCTGAAAGACTGGCATGCCGTATGCTGCTTAATTAAGAGCAGGTGGGTAACTACCAAAATATGACCATCCTTAAGGGCCCAATTTCTAGTAATATTTGACTCAGCTCATGAGACAGGCTAGAAATCCATGGTGTGCAGAATAATCCATTTTCCTTCCTTGGTTATTTACAGTGTTTTCCCTATCACAGCTATAGGACAGTCAGAAAACAGAAGAATTCAGAAGTAAATGTATCCTGAACTGAAAGGAAATTTAGACAGTAACTCATACTGGGAAGTTGAATAGCAATCTACAGCAGTAAGATGAGCTTACAATCATTTCACCTAGGGCTTCCCAACCTCATACTGGACATGCTTTTCTACAGAGTGCTTAGAACATTTCATTTTCCTCTTAAGTCTTCTCTGGGGTTAGCTTTTCTTTCTAGTAGTTCAATAAGTAAGTCTCCCAACCACACGTAAGGCTCTACTTGCCATACAACACTCCAGCTATCACTTTTTCTCAATTTACCCATTTCTCCTTGCCAGTCATCCTTTTCTGTTCCATCTTATCTTTCTTAAGTAAGTAGCTTTCCCTCAGGTAAGGCTCAAAAGTATAGCCTTCCCCAGCGACTGGGCACAGAACACCCTTTAAATGTAACTTTGTTTTAAAGCATGCTTCTACAATAGGAGGTCTAAAACCTCATAAAAAAAAAAAAAAAGAAAAAGGGTTCATTTTATCATGGTACTACAGGAACATGTTTTGAACCTTTAACTGTCTAAAATGTTTCTCACCAGTATTATGTATTGAATATGATTACTATTACATACATATATATACACGCATACATATACACAAGACAGCTCACAAAAAGAAAGACGCTTCCACTTTAGAATGATATTGCAATCCACTGCACCAATAAAGCAGAAAAAAAAGCTTTGACATATCATTACAAACCCAGCAAATTTTCTGAGTACTTGACATCATATAGGTTCTCGTGTGCTTAAAAATATAGTTATCTATCAAGATCAGTTCCACCTCTGCATGCTCAGCAATCTGCAAAAGCTGGCCTGAAGTTTTTCACAAAGGGACCTATAGGCAACACACCCTAGGGGACACATAGTTACCTGGCACAATGTTCACCATTTAACTAGCATTGTGCAAGGAAGCTTGGATAATGAAGTAGTACAGCTGTGTAAATTTTGCTGTACAGCTGAACTAACTAGCCTGGGCAAAATGCTGATCCTCTGTTCATCTTTCAACCGTGAACTAACTTGTTCAGCACTAGCTTCAGTAGCACTGGGCAGTACAAATATGCCCACAGCAACCACTTCAAAAAAATTAAAATTACTTGTTAGGCATTACATAGGCATTCTGGCTTAGGCAAGAGCAGAATCCATCTATGTAAGATGTAATTCAGTTTCTTTAATCATCTCTTATTTTCCTATATACCCAATTTCAATGAGGCAAGAGTCTTCCAGAGAAGGCCTTCCTTTACTATTTAGCTTGAGACTTATTAAAAGCACTATCTATGCTATGCACCGAAAAACAGATGCGGGAAGGGATCTAGTTTACCCTCCTGACTCCAGACAGGAATTACTGGTTTTATGATCTCTAAGCCATTCTGGAAAACCTCTAACAGGGTAACTAGCAGCACAAGTGATAAATTATTATCTTTTAATATACCAGGTACATCAGGATTAGACAGATGAAGTAGGTGGTAGGGACACATTTCATCAGCTGATTGGACCGTGTTTCCTCACAGCAGAAGGAAGAATAAACTCAGGACTCACTCTGCTCCAGATTCTGGAGGGAGCAGTACTCCAGGGGTTATTTATCTCCTGGTCCTGACTTCCCTCTGTTGTTGCCCCTACACTCTCCCTAACTTTTTCAGATGTTTCCCATCCATTTGTCATCCTGCCCATTCCTCACTCCTGTGCATCACAATCACCTCTGTAAACATAAGGGGATGTTTGAGATTACAGGGAGATAGACCCCCATGTTTCACCTCCTGTGCCCACTGACTTCCAAATAAAATAAGATGGTCCTTTTAACCTCAAACCACAGATGTTTGTTCCAAATGGATTCTGCAGAAATGGTAACAGCCAAAGCCCAATAATTTATGAACCAGCATATGTGAAATAGGATTCATGCGCTTATTTTTTAAAGTTTATAAATATAACTGAATTTAATGTGATCTCTGACACTGAAGCAACACCAGTGCTACAAACAAAACAAAACCAAAAAATCCTAAGCTTGCTACAAAGAATGGATGAACTAAAACTTCTTCACAGGAAAATCAGCTCAGTGTTCCTCCTTAATCAAAAGATATGGTCAGACAATCTCAAGTAACAAAGGTAATGCAGTTTAGGATGTCATCTCATTTTAGCAGAAGGTGTGATTTGTTATTACATCTTATCTGCTGAAACTTCACATGTTTGCTGAAACAGGTGGTCTTACTGGTGAGTCCTGTCCCTAGGTGCTTGCTTCTTTCCAAACACTGGCAAGGTAGGCAATAATGCAGCCAATAGGGTGAGTCAGTTCCCCAAGCTGGCTTTAGGAAAAAACATTCTTTCTTACATTGTATTAACTAACTCTTAAATTACCTATTTGCTATGCCATCTGAAGCATAAGAAACACATCAATGTTACTGCAAACAATCACTGTTTAAAAAAAACACCATAATTTTAGTCATCCTACATTCAAAAAGACTTTTTCTTTTTTTTTTAATTAGACAAAAATACCAAGATGGTTCATAAGTTAGCTTTTAAAATTTATTTTTTCTTTGGAATTCAGGACAAAACCCACAAAAATTCCTAAACATAGTAACTGAACAGGTAACTATGTTGAGAGACAGTTCGGTATTTCATCCTGGAATTAAATTACTTCCCTAGAAGTATCTATACGTATTTTTTCAGCGCAAGTACTACATTTACCAAAATTCCTCCTAAGAATATGTCTAATCCTATACCTGAAATGGCAAATGCTATAATTTCCAAGTCAATTATGCCCATATCCAACCTACTTGCTAATCAGTAACTATGTATTTTACGTGGGCTTTTTTGAGAGCAGTGGTTTCCAGCTTTCACAAGACCATGGGCAACAATGTTAACGATATGTTGCAGATATTGTAGCAGTTGTGGGGTTTTTCCAGTTGTGGGGTGTCAGGACTCTCCTCAGCTAGCTGTTGAAGATCATTAATTATCGATGTGTGAAAAGACAACTCCTCCTTATTTTCTGATAAACCTTTTTCTCTTGATATGTAGGGATTGTCTTGCTGATACAGAGGAGAAAACTAAAGCTGTTTATACAGTAGTATAGACTCTTTGTTTTGGCAATGAATTTATTTTATCACAGACTAGGGAAGAGACAGCTGTTAGACCAGTGGAGCTTTCTGCTTACTATTGAGGGGAGAAGAAGGAGTAGAGACAGGGAGATATAAAAGGCGCTTCATGGTATCAAAGGAGAGGAATGGAAGAATGTGCTCCCACTGATTTTCCCAGTTACATCAGCGGCAAAAATCTTATTTAAAAACAAACAAACAAACAAACTGCTTGCACATGCAGATTTTGGTCAAGCAAGTAATTTGACACACTTCAAAAGCAGAACAACAACAAAAAAGCAGCATTTTTCTTACTGTATTAAAACTTTTTTTGTATAATTTATAGCTGTCAAAAAATTGCACACTCTGAGCAGAAGCACCGTTTCTTTCCCCAGGCACCAACAGCTAGTCCACTTCACTTCTAGTGAGTTCCTTTTCCTCACATGGCAGCCTTCCATGGGACAGGACCAACAACGGACTCTACCAACATTCACCTTTCTATTCCTTCCACCAAAGTGCTGCAGCATTCATTTTCTATACTTTTTCCTACAGTGAAAAGTCACTGTCTATAGTCTATTCTTTTCTTTATCAAGAGGCATGAAGACCCACAGACCGAAGCTGACATCTTCTCAGCACCTACAACCACAGAAAACTAAGGAGACATGGAAGTGCAAGATGGTCAATCTATTGTGAAACACTATTACATGTGTATAATTTCTATACCATAAAGACTTTGCAATATGCAACCTGCTCCACTTAAAGTACAGAAATAATTAATGTGCAGGAAAATACAAGGTAGTGTAAGTATGAAAATGAGTGTTGAAATTGTTGTAAACAGAAATCCCTCCTGACAAGTAGACAAAACCCAAAAATCACAGAGAATGGTCCCTGTTTTGAGAAGCAGAAAAGTACACAAGAAAGAAGGGATAAAATATGGTGTTTAACATCGTGAACCTGCAAAGTATGTTTATATGTCTTGAGTATGTGTAATACTCAATATATGTCTTGAGTATGTTTAATACTAAGCCTTGAATAATCCCACTGAATTCAATGGCAGCCTGCTTACAATATTTAAGATAAACACGAGCACTTGGAATTTCAGGGAAAAGAGAAAATGTAAAGAAAGACTGTGGGGAAAAACAAGGGCTACAAGATGAGATATAAGCAGAGATACAGGCAGGAACAGAAAATGAGAATAAAAGGAAGATGAAAAACAAGGGAAGGTTTCAAGTGGGCTGAGCTGCAACAGTTTACAGTGGCTGGAATCTATAGTCTATAATATTAGGAACTGTGTTGGTTTTTTTTCTTCTCAAACCTTTTGACTCATTGAAGGGAAGGGAATGTAATGCACTTTGGAAATGAATTACAGATATACATCTGGTTCCTAACCAATTAGGAAGAAGACTCTCAAAACCCCTCATGTCCTGAAACATAATTAATGTTACAATTAGTGTTTCTTGCCCAAAACAAAATCATGGATAAATTGTGCCATATAAAAATATATGAAGCAACAATGGAGAGGGTGATACCACAGGATGCTGCAAGCTTTTTATAAAATAATTTTTCAGTTCAGAAGGAGTTATTTTCTTGTGCAAACAGGCATAAAATTACTACCCACTGCCCTGCTTCTCATTGATTTCTACTTGGCACAGTTTGCCAGATGCTGTTTGGTCTAAGTGTTGCCTTGACCTCCACTGGTGACGCTGGCCCCTTTTTGCTTTGTTGCGCAGTATTTTCCCAGCAGGGAGGTCCCACCCCTCTAATAGTTCAGTTGCAACTTTTGCTAAAGGCTTATAGGTTACCCATATGTTGTACTGGAGGGGCCAGCCTGACTGGAATTAACTCAGAAGTGGCGTCCAGCATTGTGGCTGGAGCTGGCCCAGAGGAGATTATAAATGCCCCAAAACTAATTAAATATTTTGTCTCCTGCTGGTAAACAAAAGCGAATGAGGGAAAAAATATGAAATGCCTGATTTAACTAGGATCTGTAAGTAGCTTGACAACGGCAACCCTGAAGTCAGTGATGCATGACTTAAAAGCCCCTAATGGGTCAAAGCTGTTACACAAATGAGACTTTTGTCGATTATCTTTCACTTTATATACTTGCAACACTGTTACATAAATGTACTTACTATCAGTTTTCAGAGTGTTTCACAACAGCATTTCTGGGGTAAGAGCCCTGCAGTCGAGATACTTATTTGGAAGCATTCTTAACTTTCAATTTTGCACTGAAAAAACCCAGAAAATAAATATGACCATCCAAAGAAATATGTACAAATAAGAAGTGATGGTATTTTCAGTAACATTTTCAAGGATCTGAACTGTCAAATGGTGTTTCATAAAAATGAGATAGAAGAATTCCCTTAATTAATAACATATTCAGTAACAGGTTTTTTTAAATTGTTAGCTAAATGCCTTTTTCAAGGCACTTTTATTTAAAGAAATATATATAGGATACATATAGAAGAATATAAAGAAATCAGTTAAATTATTTAAATACAGAATAATATATATTTAAAGAAATCAGCTAAATTATTTAAATAATGCTTTTGATATATATCATTCAAATTTAATGTATTCAGTTCCGTAAATTAAAAATCCTCTCTCATGGCATTTTAAATATTGTATGTCCATAAGGGTACACTATATTTTAAAATACACTACTGTGGACTTAACTTCTTTTCTTTTAGTAATGTATAATAGTTATCACACAAATACTCCATGACTATGTTTTAGAATGTTAAGTGAAGAAACAGCCTACAAAAATCCCGTTAGTAAAGAAAATGAGAATTCTAATTAGATGTTCTATACACTATTTTTACATACATGCTTAACTTCACATGTTTATGTAATGCTACTGCAGTTCATGGGACTAATCAAGTGTCCAAAGTCAAAAATAGCTGTGAGTTTTGGTCATCCAGGACCTCAGTTCATAATGCTGTTAGTGCGAACTAGAAAGTGTTTAATGAAAGCACAGCATTCGCCTTTTCTGGGAGGGCATGTGTTAAATCTTTATGTTTTCCATAAGCACATTTTTACTTACTTTTTAAAAACCCTTTACAAGAAGGTTATCTTTACTTGCTGAAATTTGAAACTTACTGAAAAATGGCAAGGATCAAATATATAGGCGAAAGAAAAGGAAACCTTAAAACAAATTGATAGATACATATATATATATATACACATACATATATATAGAAAAGATATACATACATCTCACTTCATTTTTTGTAGTACTTTACCATTAGCTTTTTACTTTATAATTAAACCGTTATGCAAATTAAGTATTCCACACTCAGTTTAAGTAAAACTTTACACTATTAACTGTAAGGGCTGATGTTGTAATTAATGCTTTCCAAATTAACTAGAAACTGTTGTAGCTATATTGGTTTGCATCCTGCCATAGACAGATGAGTGCACATGCACGCATGCATATAACACATCTGCTCTTTTGTCCAAATGGACAGCAGGACGCCACAGAGGTTTTTTCATCAAAAGACATGCAATTCTAAAAGATTAAGATGTTCTAGTTAGGCTCATGGTAACATTTGATGTTTCAGATTTTCAAATCTCCCAAGTGTCACATTTCCAAACTATAATGAATTAGACCTGACGGGTATATTCTAAAAGCTAGTAGTAAACCTGGCTGTGAATAAAGAAAGACTTAATGTAGTGATTGCTAATATATAATGCTGGGTTTAGAATGCACAAAGGACAATGTTTCCCATTAAGTACAAGAGAACAAAAATTGATAAATCATGACTAGAGAAGCAAAAAGCTCACTTCATCCGATGTATATAGAAAAAGGAGTGACAATTTGGCACCAAAAAGCTTGTTGTTTGTTTTTTCTCCCATGAAGCTAGTTGGGTTTTTTTATTCCTTATTATTTTAGAGATTTCAAAAATTTCTAATGACAGCTTTCATTTCTAATGACAGATTTTAGTGAGATTTCTCTTAAATTATCCAAACTTGAGGATGGGTAAGTTTTCTCAGACTTAATATCACAGTGGAAATTTCAAATGAAAAGATTTTTACAGCAATATATTCAGCCACTTCTGTTAAACAGGTTTCCTTTTAGATATGCAAAATGAATGACACAATCTTGCTCATTTAATTGCATTCATTGTGGTTTATGCCATCAACTACTCACGGGCCTTAATTCCTAATGCAAAAGATGCAGTAAGGCAGTTATATTTCTGTTGCAGCTGGTCGTCTTCACATACGATTGAGAAGCAAAAAGGTATGTATTACTTTGGTTTTCCTTACAGCTTAAAAAAAAGTATCTGAGTATAGTAATAACTATAGTTTCGTAATTCAGACTGGCTGAAAAACATGCATTGAATAAATGTGCTATCAGTTTAAAGAATTAGTGATGTTTTTAGAGTCAAATAACAGGAAAACTTCCAGCTCAAGTTCTATAGCATCGAAAAGTCAAGAATGCAAGCTTCACAGCAAGGGCTATCAAATCTAACAGACAAAAACATAAAAAGATCCAAGAGCTGCAGGACAAAGTTTGAAAACCATGAACTGGAAACACAATATATTTTCAACAGAAAATTCCCAGATATTTTACCAAGGAATATGATAGATTCTTCACAAGTGTACATTCTTATATTAAATTTGTATGTCTTTCTAGTACACCTAAATCACAAAGTATTGGCTTCAGTGCACAGATTGCACTGTGGACTATTACTGTCTGCGATACCCATTCAGGTCATCAGATTAGAGGATGGCCTTATATATATGCATCTATGAAATGCAGAAAAAGACTACCAAAGTTACTTAATAATCCAAGATAGCGATCCAATAAGAGTCTGAAACTACAAAGAATTCTGGCAAACTACATGCAGATTAATTTGCCTTGGTCTCTAAATCTTTTTCTTTAGGGAAAGCATGTATCTTCTTTAAGGTGAGTGAAAGCCATTTAATGCATCTCAGGCATTGAGAGAAAGTTGTAAAATCCAAAGTGTTCATTGAAGAGGACACAAATCCAAATATTTTACTGGTATCACTGAAGCCCAAAATGTATCACCCTATCACTCTGTCGTCCTCCAAATTTTGAGGAGTATGGGTTACAAATAGGAACATGTAAGACTGGACAGGGAACACAAGCCTGTATCTATTTTTTTCAGAAAGGCTGTTTTCTAGAAAAGGTGTTAATGTATTCTTTCACAAAGAAAAAGATGTATCGATTAGACTGGTCTCAAAACATTGTAAAAGGCTTTGCATAGGTACACATTGGAAGAAGCACGTCAGAAAATGTGCCCTACTTAAGAAAAGACCAGCATAATCAGTCTCAGGTCTCAATAAGAGAAGTAAGATGCCTGAAAACAGTTGAAGAGGGAAAATGAACATACAGAACTTATGAGCTCTCTTCTACTTTTTCTCGGTTGGCAGGGAAGGCTACCTCAAGTGATGAATTCCTATTGTACCATTTTAAGGATCAAAATTCCACCTTCTTTTTGCCCATCTCAAAATCCTAGGGCATAGCATAACTTGATCCACTCTCCCAGTCAGTGGGAAAATATAGCAAAGATCACACCTCCTGAAGTACAATTCCCTTTGGTGCTCTTCCTGGAACTGTCTGACTACGTACCACCTTTTAGTCAGTGCTAGTGCTTGATGAAGCAATTGAACCCTTTGTCTTTGTTCCTTGTTAAGAACTTCCAAAATGAAACAAAAGTACCAATTAATTGGTATTCTGACTGGGACTAATTCAAAGGTGTCTTCTAGTACCTTGGGATATGGTGTGTTCTACTTTGGAGAGAATCAATCAGTCAGAGATTGATGAAGGGGTGCTGAGGTCAGGTTTGCAAATACAGAACCATCTGCAGGAGTCTCCTGGGTTGGTACCTGCAGCATAGTAATTTACAGGAGCAGGTGTTTCCTTTTAATCTACATTTTTTTTCTGCTGAAATTGTAACTTTATTGAGAAAGTGCCTGCAGTTTGTTATTAAGAGGGTACTTTGTTTATTGTTGCTATTAACTATTAACTGCTGAAAGGTTTCTGAAAGTTGTAGTAACCATACTCCTTAAAAACACAGGTAAGAACAAAGACTGTGAGGTTAAATATGTAAGTCAATCAGATGCATCTTCAGAAAGCCGCTATGCATAAACATAGTAAAGTCCAAAAGGCTGTTTTAAAAGAATTTAAAACAGAATTATTTTGTTCAGAAAGGAGCCATTTCTTTCTGGATATGGGTGACTGAAATTATCATAGTTGTTAAGATTACAATTTACTTCTGTTTACAGCCATAAGTATTTACGGAGAAAGGAGGCTTTCTGAAACAAGAAAAATTTTAGAATTGCAGCTAGAATTTCCCACTTGAATTGATCTTGGTGGGATGGGCACTCTGGCAAGTCCCCTTTGGTTTGGATCCAAAGCATAGCAAAAAGTCAGTAGAGAATACATTTGGATTCAAATTCAGGTTCCTGGCTTGGTTGTACCTCATACTCTGCTCTGGTTCTGCTGCATTCTACATAATCTCTTCTCTAGCCTAACATCTCTCAACCTGACTCCCAGATCATACAAACTGTCTTTACATCATTAACTTCAACTAGTGGCAAAAAACGAGGATATGCCCGTAAGTGTTTTAACTATGCTCACATATTACAGTCTCTACACAGGCATCACAACTCCTTCTCCTCACAAACCTACTTTATCACCTTCAAACTCCTTCCTCTTCACAATTCTAGAAACATTCTTGAGAAATTTTCTTTGGTTTGCTTAATGTATTTTATCTACCTTGTAATTTTTAACAGGACAAAAATTACATATAGGAAAGTGGTTTCATGTTTTGGATTTAACACCAAAAAAGTCATAGAACGCTGGAAAGTGCATAAAACTTAGGCTTATATGATTCATGACATCAAAAAGCAGGGAAAGCCCTTTGCCAATCAGTGAGGCAAAAAGACAAGTCAAAGTGAATCTCTCACTAAAGAAACCCACAGAGTTAGAAATGGGGTTTTTTTTCATATTCTTCTTTAGATTTTAAGTCTAAACTAAAAGTCTTAGTCTAAAACTGACCTGTAGCAAAAAAAAATTCACAGTTTTTTACTATCTTGTAATATATTAGGGTTTTTTATTCCACCTTCCCATTCTTTTGAAAATTTTTAATTATGGTTTGTAGTAAATTTTAGGAAATGAAATGAGGACAGTGACTCAGCAATTGAGAAAAACCCCTTGTTCTGTCCTTTTCTTTAAGTCTGGTTTTAAAGACACATCTACACCTCTGGAAAAATAAAAATAAAATTTAGAAGTCAGAATCAAACTGCTCAGTTAGCAGAACTAATTTAATTTTTATCTGATCTGGCATCACCCTTAATTTTCATTTAGTTTCCTTTTTCACTTCTGGGAAGGTTCCCTCTGTTCCTGGCATGTTTCCCTGTCACTCCAATGAATACTGAGACAAAGAAATCTTTCCTTTCCCAGAAACAACTGTTGCTGATTTCCCTTCCTATCCCTTACGGAACACATGGCTGCTTTCTATGACTTCTTGCTGTGTACACATTCATGTAATCTTTAATTTCCACCTTTTGCAAAATTCTCTGATTTTGATAACAGCTTCTCAATATATGTTTTCTGTCTATTCTTACCTAGATAACACAAAAGAAATGCAAAGTATTTTCATTAATCCTTTAGGCAAATCTGTTAAATGGCTTGTTGAATAAAAAAATGGCTTTCCATTTTCTTTTTATCCCTTTTAGCTGCACATTCATTTCCATAGCAACAAACTTACATGGCTTCTGTTGCTCAGTATTTTTTCATTTTTTTTATTTTGCTTCTTTCCTCATGGTTAAGTGCTTTCTTCCTGGCCCCGACAAGAGCTATGCCTCTGCAGAGGCACACAGCAAAGAAGTAAAATAAGTAAATGCGCATTTAGATTTTCATGTCCTGACTGCTGGATCAAGCCAGGGATTTACTCAAAACTTAGAGTGGTCTGTAACTTAATGACATTCTGTTGGACACTTTCATGATAAATAACCCTCAAGCGCACAGGAATTTTAGGAATTGTATTTTCCTTTCACATAATTTACTCTTGGTTCAACACATCCCTATGCTACAGTCTTAATTAAGAGAGCAGCACAAAACAGTTCTGCAAATCCTCTGCACCAGAAACACTCAACAAAGAGACACTGCATTTTCCCCAACCTTCCACTTAGTATCTTCATTTGTCTTTTGATTCAACACTTTCATTTAATCAAAACAATGCAAGTTAACTATTTTCTCTTAAACTGCAAACTTTTATGTTAATAATTGTAATATTATGCAGGCAGTTCAAGACAACTGTCCCTTAAACAAAGTTTTATTTAATTAATGAGGAAGCCCTAGCAACTTCCATTAAAAAAGACTCCATGGAAAGTCCATGATGATGAAGTCTGCATGAAATTCTATAGCACTCAAAAACTGTATTTACCATTATAAGGACACACAGATTGCCCTGCATAGGTTGAAGATCAAATGGCACTAATGTTTATTTAAATTATAGTAGGCTTTTCACAGAAATCAACCTTTAAGTACTGTTTCCTTTCTGCATTTTCTGTGCTGACTCTGGCTCTTGGAAATTAACTTAAACATCACTGTGTTCCTGTTTTTCTTGATGTGAAACTCATGCAATTTTGAGTCTGAATTCTAATTTCAAGTGTAATCAGACATTTCACTCACTGCTAAGGTGACTTAGCATTCAGGATCTTGCTCAAAGTTGAGACAGTTAAGTTAGTTAGATTAACTATATCCAGCTAATAAACCAACAAGTAAACCCTTTGCATGAAAACGTGAAACAAGGCCACACAAATTCTAAATAATTTTATTTGAAGTTCACACAAGGGAGGATGGACAGAATTTGTCACAATTAATTTCCTTTACTGTTGACTGAAAATGTACAATGTATTAAATTAAGTCTTAGTGAGTAATTAGGATCACCAAGTCAACCACACAATATTTCATGAGAATAAAGTTGCTACTCAGAAAATGAGTCCTCTTTTTCTTGCCACTCTCAGCAGCCTTGCTTGTTTTGCATACGGTTGCATGTTTAATTAGCAATCCTTCTGTAAGTGTCTACAATTAGCACAATGATGATTAATAAAATAACTCCTTTAAAGCTCCATTTAGGCAGCAGAACTGCACAATCAGGTATAATTAATTCATCATTAATAAATCATGCCTGATTAACTAATCTGTTGATTACAAACACATTACTGCATAGTCTCCCACCTGAGCTCTGGTGATTTTTCTATCTTGAACAGAAATAGAGACGAAGTAGTACTAAACAATAAAAAAATGCATTAAGCAGCAAAGATAATGGTTTGGTCAGGAAACGTAGATAGCAAGTATATTTAAAATTTACTAGGTTTTGTTCGTTATTAGTCCCCTCGAGGTAAAAAAAAATAAATTGTCCTGTGTATTTGTTAAATGTGGACAGGTGAACAGTAATTGCTTCTTTAGTTCATTGATATTCTTAAGGAAGGGGTTTTTTTCCCAAGTATCTCAGATTATGGGCTGGACTAGATTCACTCTTTGCATAAGCCTGTAGGAAGTAGCAAATGCAGCAAAACAAGATTGCAGTATTGCTCCTCAAGAAGATCCAGGTCACTGGGTCTTTTTTTTGTTTTGTGAGAAGGCAAGGCCAAGATGGCTGCTAAATATGCCATTGCAACATTGCTGTTAAGCTGCCTCCATAGCCCTGTCTCGCATCTGATGATGAGTCCATGTTTATAAACCATATTTCAGGTCCATGAACTTCAGCAAGATTGAATACAGAAGAATAGGCATTCCCATTTGGAGATTCCTTTTCCTTGTCACCTAGCTCTTGAGCTTTGTAGCGCATTTAAATCATATTTTTGAGATGTTCTGTGTAGTGGCAGGAGCTAGGAACTTTTATTTCAGATGAATCCTAGGATTCTCACACTGTTACTTGCCTCCAGCTACTCGGGCTTAAGTAAGATATCAGTTACAAGTTATGACAAAATTAAAAATAACTGGAAATAGGAGAACTCGGCACAACTAAGTTCCTCATCATTTATAAAGGGCCAACGTCCAGCTGTTACCAGAGTACGAAAATGTCTTTGAGTTCAAAATATTTCATCCTGAAATACTGCAAAGAAAAAGAACTAAAGCAAAGCTTAGGACAAAAGTGATTTGAAAAGAAAAACAGAGTTTTAGCTAGAGTAACTGAAACAGTGCGATATTCTGAATCAATCCAGAGAAAGATGAGAACACTAAAGGAAAAATCTGAAGCAGTACACTTCATGAAGAAAATTACAGAAGAAACTTTTAATTCAGGAGCAGATCTTCCGTCTTTGAAAAGTAAATAATATTGCTGTAACCAAGAAAGTTTTCTTTCAGATTTTAACCAGTTTTATGTGCATCACTATGTCAATCTCTTAAATCTTTCTGCTAAAACTTTAATTAAAAATATTGACTAAGCAGTAGTATTACAAGCCACTGCAATACCATTCATCTTTGAAAAATAGTGTTCATAACAGAGAACCATAAAGCACATTTCTAAACCATTTATATTTTTTCATATTTTAATTGAAGTAAATTAATGAACATATGAGCTCAATATATGAGTTCAGTATACGGCAGAGAAAATTTTTTTTTTTTTAAAGGACTGTAGTTAGATTTCATGGAGAATGACTGAATATGGAAAAAGTTTGATTATTTTATCAATCAGAAGAGTTCACAATTCAAACCAGGAAGCAGGAATGGCTTTTAACATAGAATTTAGAAATACAGAAAAGAATAATTTAAAAGCAGAAAAACAAGATAGCTGTCCTTGGACAGTTTCTGAGGTCAGTGTGCATATGAAGTGGCAAGATGAAAGTGAAGAAAACAATACCAAGGATCTTGAAGACTAGAAGTGAGCATTTTCAAGCTATATTTTATAACGGACAATAAGTAATCAAAGACTTCTGAGGACAGTGGCAATTAATTGCCTGGAGCTAAGATATAATCAGCATCATATGAATAATTTGAAGATGTGGGAGATGAAATTGTTAGTGTAAATTTCTTCAGAAAGTCAGGTTTCCTTTTAATACAATAGCTATTTGCCCCGCAATGTCAACTCTTCCATCATTACGCAGTGAAATCTTCAACTCTCCTCCACGGCAGGAACATTGAAAAGCTAAATGGAAACAAGAATCCACAGTTAAAAAACTCATATCTATCACAAATTATTTAAAAATCCATGAAAATTCAGGGAAATGATGCCTCTGTCTCCAGAAAGCAAGCAGCACCAGGGCAAGCACCGTACACCAAGGATGAATTGTCTTTACGGATGAAGACTAGCTGAGGGTGTATCTCAGACTAGAACTTGTCTATTGAGTCTGACAAAGATGCTACTTAATACAAGTAGTGAAGGATAGTTTGCTGTGATGTAGCCAACCAAGTCTCCTTTGTATCTCTAATGAAGTCTTGAATTCCCACATTCATGGGATAGACAGTTTCTGTAGGTAAGAAGGAATAACAACGAGTATTATCTGCATATGAATGAAGAACCACTTTACTGCTGGTAAGGGAACATCTGAAGTAGATACTAGGTGCAAAGAATGTATTTAGCTAATGGGTAAATAAAACTCAAGCAGCCAGTGGAAAAAGTCTACAAAGAAACATAGATGTTGCTTTAGCTGTCACAAACCAAGACCAAATTCTTACATAGACAGGAACAGATATTGATTTATGTAATCCTGAATATACCATTTAATACAGCTGAATAAAGTTTAAGTAGAAATAGCCTTCCACTTGTAAATAATTACAAAACTAAACTGTTTACTCATATACAGGTGGGACAATAATGGTCCCTTAGCGAGTTCAGTCTGTAGACTTGTTTCAGTAGCCCAATTTTAGTTGCAGGACTACTTAACCAGAAAATGGTCTGGTTCAGATGGCATTTAGCAAAGGTTTGAGTTTCATATGGTGCTGGTTTTGTAAAAGCCTGTTAATGGATGACAAGGCATTAATGTTCCCAGTCTCCTTATTCAATGAATTTCCAACTACTCCAAAAGTTGTTCAAAGCCAAAGGGCATGTTTTTCCTCACAAACCCACAATTTGTAAATTGGGTAGAGATTGTATTCAGATCCCTACAGAACATAGGATCTCTAACCAGTGACATAGGTACAGTACACTTTAAAACAACTTCTCAGCCACAGCTGACAAGAAACCTCTTCCTTAGAACAGGATATTAGATTCTCAAAGCAACCACTCCAAAACAGTGGAAACAGGAGTTATAGAAAAATTGATATTGATACTTTCTGTTCTTTTCCATTTATAGAACTATCAGTTATTGCATTTAACTTGTCAGAACAACATCTATGTATGGAATAATGCCTTCAAATGGAATATTTTGGACACTTAAAGATCCAGATCATGCTAAAGTTGATGAATTACTATTGCCAAGTGGCAATAGTATACACAATACTAATACACAACTAAACTCTCCCACTCCCTCATGACAGCAGATTTAAACAAAAAAGATTCATTATTTCAAACCTTCAGAGGTTGGTTGGGTTTTTTTTTCCTCTTGTTAAATGTGGAACCAGTGCTGTCTGTTTCATGGCAGGATTACTGAGGCTATTTTGATACTGGTCCATTTTATTTTATTTTTAAAGAAACCTCCAAAGTAGAAGGAAAAAAAAAACACAAAAGAAACTTTTACCCAAGCTTATATGAAAATAATACCTGATCTTTTCTTTCTCTCACACAGAAGCATTGCTGTTTCACACTATGTCTGAAAGTAAACAGACCTGCATGGAACATTTCAATAACTAGAGGATTTAATTTAATAGCAGTATCTCCAGAGCCATTCAAGCATCTCTGACAGCACTCACCTTTTGGATCATAAAGTTGTTGCACATCCATTCCATATCTGTATTTACTAGGAATATCTCATACTACATACACATTTTATATACGTTTTGTATTAAAAAAAAAAAAGTACATTGTGATCTGTAGACATAACAGATAACAGCTGAATTCACAGTACCCTGAATTCCTTTGTGATTAACCTGAGACAGAGGAAAGTTTAAGAGTAGGGAGAAGGATTGCGAGATTGAGCACGCTGATATCACAGCATCATACACCACTGCATTCACAAGACGGCCAGTGGCCTTGCACTAATATTACCCTGTTGTTCTGAGGAGCTTCTTAGCAGCCTAGATGTATCAAAATGACCACTGCTTATAGAATTTGAGGAGTAATGGATTTTCTTCATGATGTTATAATGACATCAACTCAGGAACAAGTGCCACTCTTGTAAAATTATCTGTTTTTAGAAATCACCATTACTTTGGTTGAATTTCTAAGCCCTATAAAAGGAGTGATGAAAGAAGTAAATGTTCCTTAACTGAATGAAGTTAAGATCTCTAAGACTTTTTTTTTTATTCTAAGAAAGAAGGTGGGTAAATCTGGTGATTGATGGAGGGAAACACCTATCCTTTGGCAGAAATGTTACCCTTCTGTATAAATCTGATGTGTTCGATCTGTATGTTGAGATTGCCTGGGAACTATGAAAGTTGCAATTACAACTCTGCAAAACACTTCATGAGAATTCAAATGAGCAAAAACTTAAATACAGGTAGATTTATTCTACCTGGATAAAGCAACTTCTTCACCAAAAAAAAAAAAAAAAAGCGAGGAGACTGAAAAGTTAGAAGACGGGACAGACTTTGTACTGAAAGAGATCCTGGCAAAATTTGTGAAAGTATGATCTTACAGTTATCAAAGTAAGGTTTGCTTTTTGGCTGTTTGTTTCCTCCCCCCAAAAATACCCCACAACACCTCAAATGCTATACACTTGTTCTGTACTGGGAAGGAATCATAGAAGTTAAAAGCAGTAACAAGAACCAACATTTCCTCAAAAATTAATACAGTTCTTTGAAGTAAACAGGTACAGAAAGATTCCTCTAGCTTCACCTGAGGTTAAAAATTGAGCTGGATAAAGCCCCTTCTCTTCACAATAATTTGGAAAGTCCTCTATAATCTGTTTGGTTATATTGAATTCCTTATGCATGCTTATAAATGTTATCTTAGAACTGTGAAAACTATGTGAAGGGCTAGATACAGAGACAGTTGCTAAATATTGCATTCATTAGCCATCATGAAAGTCTATACATTTGATATGAGAGATTATAATTTTTAAAATATTGCAGAGACTCCTCAAATCAAAAAAGGTAAGGACTGATACTGAACTCTGATTTCACACTCAGCTTAAATTCAAGGATATGTACATAGTTTCAAGAAAGGTCATAAAGTTCTTCACCTTGTAAAAAGACTGGAAAATTCTCTTTGCAGTTGACGAGGGTGGTTATTGTTTGACAATTTGGTGTAATAAAAGTAGGAAGAGAACCCAAACACAGGAAATTATGTCTGATACTGCAGCAGAGATGCAGCTGACCTCCTCCTAGAGGTTACAATACCCAGAGAGATCTGACAATAGATTTAATGTTCCTTATTTTTATATTTTTTCATATCTGATCTATTTTGGAACTAACAGATCTTTCATTTTATGGAAGTAAATCTTCCTTTATTCTTGCAATAAAAGGTATCGGATATTACAGAAGTTACCGCAAAGGTTTCTAAGAAGTCAAAAGATGCTCTTATTTATTAATCTTTGATGATATGGAATCTTCCTGATTGCCAGACATCTTTTCCAAATAATCTCATTAGTAATAGAATTCGTCCCAGTACTACCTGATACCCGTCAGTCACATGCATGCAAGGAAAAGTTATTTCTCATAAACACACATAGAGACCACATGTTGATCAGATGTCAAATGAACTTGCTCTCCTTAAATCTATTTTGTATGATTTCTATCACAAAAGAATTTGAGGACATATATGCATGAAATATGAAAAAAAAAAAAATCTATCTTGTGGACAGATAGGACTCTTTTTTGTGCTAAACACGTTAGAGAAGCTCATTATGGTATCAATTCCCTTTGCTGCTTGAGATAGTTTCTCTAAAAGAGGAAACGGCACAGTGCATACAAAATACATGAAAATGCAAAATAGGTAGAAAGTATCATCTGAAAATACAGACAGATTTCCCGTCTGAATACTTAAAGAAGCAGTGTCATGGAAGAGTTTTAAATTCCACATTAACATCCAAAGACGTCAAAATTGTCTGAGAAACAAGGCTAGTCCATAAGCATGCACTACCAAAGACAGTTTCTCCTCTTCAGAAAATATGTTGGGATTTTTCCCCCCAACATTACGGAAACTATCACAGATTTGTGTGATGCAAATATGAGATTTTCAGAACAGAATGCCAAACCTTTCCTTCATTGTGGATTACCATACTGAGCTACGCAGTGCAAACAGATCCTTTAAAGAGCTTATCATTCTCAAGAAAATCCATTTTGAGATTCATTTGACCAAATATAGGAAGGCTTATATTCAAGGTAGCTGTTTATTTGGAAAAAATATTTACTTTTATGGACAAGGAACCTTATTAGATCAAGGATCCAATCTCTGTTCTAAACTAAATGTTACCAAAGACTTAACTGTTGTCAGGTGCACAGAAGAATTGTAATCCCCTGTCCCCTCTTAGGGAACCAGATAGGGACAAGGGTATTTTGTATTGTTTCTGTTGTTCTTCCATTCTCTGGCAAAGCACTGGAAACACGAGAAGCAAACAACTCAATGCCTCTTTATCTAGTGTTGTCATGCATTAACAGTTTCTCTTGGGTTTTTTTTCCAAGTTCTTCAGCTTCTTGCTCAACAACAAATACGTGATCTAATAAGCATATGTCATTGACTGAAAGATTACCAATACATCTGTTCTTTGACTTCAGAGGTCCAGTCATTTTAAACCCTCTTAAGGCTTAATCATTTAAAAGACTGCAAATAAATGACAAATAAAATTTGCCAATGCCCATCTATCTTGTCCCCTTTCTTATATATTTAACATCAGTCATGTTCTTTCTGTTCTTGTAATGTAAGTGACTATTCTTTCTTATATCCTTCCTTGCTACCACGTAAAAGATCATTATCCTGAGGAAAACTGATCTTCATACCTAAATACACAGATGTAACAGAAACCAGAAAAAAACCCCTGTACTATAAAGTACATTCTGTAAGTAGAATCTGAACGTTAAAAATACATTGTCCCTTCTTATCCAGCTGTAATAACACTAGTTATTCTAAACCCTATGTTTCCTAAAGGGAAATCACTGAACGGATTAATCTGGAGTGATTCTCAAGAAAATTTCAAAATCAGGCAGAAACCACATGACTTTTTTCAGTCTCATCTTAATATACATGAGGGGGAAGGAAAACATTGTCCCAATTCTACTGAAAAGTACATAATGTGAGTGAAAATACCAACACTTTTCCCAATATCCAAAGTGCAAGCCATAAAGCCCAAGAAATAAAGTAAAATTCAATCAAACCACAGAAACAACACCATCTGAAGTTCACCAAGCTTCAGTTATGATAAAAGGTCATGAGAACTAAATTGCAAAAGCTGACATCAAGAACTAACTGCAGAGAGTTATGATCCAGACACTGAGACTTCAAACTCCCTGCAGGCATGATGTGTCATGTTGGTGGGTAGGAAAGAAAGCAATTTCTTGCTGATTACCTCACACAAAAAATATTACATAATATTCTATTCATATTGAGAAAATGGAAAGGGGTTATTGCTACAGTTTGGATTGTAATAATAATACAACATTTTCTTTTTTAATGAGTAGCTTTTACATAAACAGGCAGCTTTGCAAGAAAACAGTTTCTCTTACCGAGCATTTCTTTCTTCCCCAGCTGTTCTGACCAGTAGCTGCTTAAAACAGCATGGGCAGATCCTTAAAATAAATTGGAAAACAAAGTAGAGTTCAATTAGAATCACTACTTTATAGAGCAAGTACATTCAAAAATGTAAATGCCATAAAGAAATCAAGTGCCACGTGAGTCTAGGGCAAAACACCTAAGAGTTCACACAGTGGACAGAACTTAAGGCTTTAACATTTCATTTATTTACAATAAAGCAGTATTACTTCCTCATCCTCTGGCTTCAATGGAAATTTTGCCTAGGCGAGGGCTTCATGATTAGCCACAATTGGTAGCAACGACAAATAGTACCGATTAAAATACTTGAGCCAAAGTACTCATTTGCTCACCAAAAGTGAAGTTTCCTAATAACAGAATCTCAAAATATTATTCATCTAAACATGATGTTATGCAATGAAACATGAACAGCTACCCATCAAAAATCTGAACAGGCTTTTGGATATTTTTTAAGAATAGGAACAGGCGGATAGAAGTTACTGTGTAAAACAAAAGCATTTCTTCCCCTAACAGATTTCACAGTAAACCTCAGGTTTCTTTCAGTGTTGAATATTGGTAAGTACCAGGATGTAACTCAAGGAGACCTTTAAGGTCTCACCACAGCTTCTGAAAGCTAAAATACCAATTTCTTGTTTCCCAACTGGCAGATGGCTTAAAAACTTAGGATGATTTCTCAGATTCATAGCTAGAAATGGTGCTTCAGTCTACATTAGCAGCTAGGGGCAAAGACACTCTGCTGGAAACCCTATGGTGAAGTAACTGTAACTATCAGGGCTCAAGGACACCAGCACATGTAGCGTTATTAAGAAATCATTACAAAAGAGATATAACACAAAGTCATAACACTGCTAAAAGTATACTTCAGCAATACAATAAAATGAGTTATTTCTACAAAAGAAAGGACACTTAAAGATGGAAGACATGCAACAGTGAGCTATAACAAGCCTAGAAAAAAAGTCTCAGAGATTCAGGTAACTTCTAGCTTTTCCTACATATCAATACTAGTCTTCCCAGAAATCCTAAGGAATGAGCTCTGGGATTAAATATGTCTACCAGACTCTGTCTCCGGCTTTATTAGGAAAGCAGGACAGAAATCTTAAAAAATAACTGAAATACATGGCTTATATTTCTTTGTAAACCTTTCTTTCTGCTAGGATTGCTGAATAACCAGCATTATTCCAACAAAATCTTCTCTTTATTTAGCAGAATGTTTAATGAGCATTTTTGACCAAGTTCTCAGCTGACTAATAATTAACCTGTGATCAACTAGTACCTAAGCAAATAACATCATTCTGCAGCAATCATCATCACACCTACTGAGAGGAACGTCAAAGGAATGGGCAGAGAACTTCCTGCCCCTAAATATACAACTAGCCAAGTTTATATTATTCACAGGCCTGAGAATATCCACAATAAGTCTCATGAAACTAGTGGAGATCTCAGCTGAAGTGCAAAAAATAAAATAGAGAACACCAACAGAAGCGGATATGAACTTCTACTGCAATACTCATTCAATACCAAATGAGTCTCTTGCATTTCTCTAATTGGAATACTTCAGGGAAAAGACCTGAAAAAGACACAGGAATATCTTGCCTGATGGCAGCGAGAAGCTGATTTTTTCTGAATGAGTTGGCATCAGTCATTAAAGTTTTCAGTTTAATGAGCACACTCCTGCTGTCCATATAAAACAGTAATTTATAAGAAAGACTCCAAAGTACAAAACCAGATTAATGAAGTTTAATAAGAAACTTCTAATTGAACTGAAACAAGAGTAAGAGTTGCTTATCACACAAACACGTACCTGTAACAGGGTCTTCCAGAACTCCATACCAAGGTGCAAAATATCTGGAGTAAAAATCATGGCCTTTATGTTTTCCACTGGAATTTCCCTTGAGAGTGAGTATGAGTCCTTTCACCTTTCCCGTCTTTTCAGCTGACAAAAAGCGTTGTGCGCTCACTTGCAGTTCTTCCAACACGGACCTTCAATATAATTATATATTTTTAATAGCCCACATTCTTCATTTTACATTAATTTAAACATTGAAAAGAAACAGAAAACTACAAAATCATCTTCTCTACAATCCCAAAACAGACATGGTAAAATGTTAAGAGGAGACAAGATTCCTAGCATTGTCCTCCGAATATCATTTGACAGAAGACTACCCTGAATATAATACATTCTGAGTGAGCAGAGGAAAAAGTTCAAGCCATGCGTTTCCTATTTATTTCTGAAAACAGAGCATCCTGGAATATTAGCTACAAAAATGCACACTTCTGTTTCAACATTTTAATCACTGAAAGAGATATTTCATCAGCACAGAATGCAAAGAGTAAGCACTCCACCTCCTTTCAGAGCAAGCAAACAACTAACACCACCCAGATCTTCACGGGATTCTAAAGCACTTTAGAACAGTCTCAAGTCTGTGAAGGTACAGATACCTCCCTACAAAATAAAGTCTGAAAGAGTAAAAATAATAAGTACTCAGCTGAGAATATTTCTATATCCCCAGTAGCCCAGTCTTTAAACATTAGTTAGGCCAAACTTCAAGTAAAAATAATGGTAATTTGGCCTGATTAAAGAATTCATGTTTCTGCAATATATAGCCACATCATACTTGACTTAACAATGAAATTCAGTTCTCCGAGATTAACAAATGCTTTGAAATAATTTGAATTAGAATTTCCTTTATAAAGCTACTTATGATGCTGTTAAGCATGTGTAAGAAGATTAGTCAAATGGGAACAAGAATCCATGGCATTCTGTCAATGTACCCTGTCGCAGTAAGCAGACTGCTATAGCTATGCAACTATTACTTCTCCATTTGAGAAGCAAGACTCCTAATTTCCTGCTAGGTTCTGGATCATTTTTTTTAAACTCAAGATGCGGAAAATACACCATTGTTAAAATGGTTTCCTGTACCTCCTTTCCTTGGAGACAGATTTCAGATTGATCATATGCAGCTCTGCAGGTTCAATAAGCTAACAGGAGAAAATAAAATAACTATTTAACACAGGAGTTTCAATTCAGAGTTTTTAATCTCCACCTGTTCTAAAACTAGGTAAAAGAGCCTAGTATGTAAGGAATAGAGGCAAAACAAGCAGACTCAATTTCTGCACACTTGATTTTTAAAAAAAAAAAAAAAGTATGACACCTTTCATAAGCATCACTGAGGCGGACTAAGAGTTTCTTTGTATCAGGAGAGTAACGGAGATCTTGAACAATCATGTCACCAACGGCTGCCTGATAGAAAAGTTAAAGGAGACAAAGGAAAACATCGTCATTTGAATATGGAATATTATTTCCTTAACATTTTCGTCAAACAAATTCCCTGCTAGAACAGGGCTTATGTAAGGTCTTTCATGCAGCCCTCAAGCACATGCAATCAAGAAAAGTAAATGCACTAAGTGCGTGAATGGACATGGGTAGGTGCTAAGAGTTCTGTGTACATCAACTTGAAAAGAAATTCAGGGACCTAGAAGCGGGCAAGGACACTAGATTGCCATCACATGCATAGAACAGGCTGAAAATGCACTGAAATAAATACTGACACTCCAGTCAATGGTAGTGGGAGACAAAAGTTAAACTCCAGCATTTTGGAGAACTCCATTTCCTGAGCTGCATGACTCTCACTCAGTTGAGCATTTCAAGTTCAGAAGTACATCAAGCTATGCCATGTTGCCACTTTTCAGCCTTTATAATATATAAAAATAAGTATAGCTATTATAAATGTGCTTCTAAGACCACATATAGATTCTTTTTTTACCTTTATTAACTCTTCTACTTCCTGAAGTACCTGAAGAAAAAAACCAAACAAAATCACACTGTAAAAAATAGAACATACATATGTATGATTCTATCCACCTATAGATAGACAGATATACTTAGATACACATAAACAAATAAAGACATAGTTTCCTTGAAAGCCTTTAATGAATAAAATTTTGACTGACCTGTGGGTAAGTTAAGTAAAGTGGTAAGTCCAGGACAATATGATCTTCCACTTGTCTGGCTTTTAATTCCCCACTCAGTGTCACAAATGTGAGAACTGAATTTGTGTTTTCTAGAGAGAGAACATTGGAACATTTTCAAACATAAGAATTTGAATCTAAATTATTATAGCTTTCAGAGTAGCTGAGTATATTCACAAAAAGTCAGTTATGCAGCTGAAATATAACAACTACAGTAAACCTGCATTCTGAGACAAAATTCCCAACTAACTCAATAAATACTCTGCTGAGGCTAACAAACACAGCAATTGCCAGTGAATCTTCCCTGCACATTCCTAGAATGAATGGGAATTTCCTTTTAACAGAAACAGTGCTATTCCCTGTTCATCAAATTCTACTGTACCTCTCCCAGATGACATTTGCATATTTAGCACTTTTCTTAAACAAGAGTAACAGTAGGGCATCGGAATCCAAGTGTAGGCATGAGACTACAACCTATAATTCCAGAGCAGTTGTAACAGACAATACTTAATGTATCTCCATATGTGTTCTCTAAATGTTCTGAATATTTAATTTGCTCTGTTGTAGAAAATAGAGATCTTAATTTACTTAATTAGAAGTAAATTTCCTAAAAGTTATATTAATAAATAGCTTGTAAACATACTTTGTATATGAAACAACACAGCAGCTGCTGCAAGCGTAGCATGACCACAGAGAGGAACTTCATTGGCTGGGGTGAACCATCTGAGTCCAAAGCAGGAACCTTAAAAATAAAGTTTATTTAGCATTATTATGTGCAAGAAGTCTATTTCTTCAATTTACCTCAAAACTTTATACAGAGTGATGACATTTCAGTTAATCAAAATGCATGTTATAGTCAGTGTTGGTCTTAAACACACTTTTAGGAATCTATTTTGTACTGATTTTTGCAACAGCTATTGCTTTTGAATCAGATTAACAACAGAGTCTACTACTAATGGAGGAAAGCTACTTTGTTACAAGAGCAATGGAGCTACAGAGTAGAAACATTTGCCGGTCTAGGAACTAAGCCTGGGAACCAGAAGCAACCTTGAGAAGCGCAGCTGGCACCTTTGAAGTGCTGCTGGGTAGCTAGAAACCAGACATGTGCTGAGATATCATCAGTAAGCACAAACCCAACAAACTGTAACAGCAACTTATCACCTGAAAAGGTGAAAAAAAGTCCAGAAAAAGGGAAAACATCCCAAGAAAGTAAGAACTGGTAACTGCCACTAGCTGTTCTAACTGAAAGACCTGGAACAATCTGGAAAAATAAAAATTGTTCTGAGAGAATCATCACCTATTGCCTGTTCCAGGTGAAAAATAGAAATTAACAGCATCTATTGGCTTCCTGAAGTGGTGGTGTCCTACATTCTCTTATGTTTCTATGACATAAAAATTATTTATTTTTTACCCAAAATGGAACTTCTCTCTCCAAGAACTTTCTGAGCCACATATGTTTTTCCCTTTCCTTAACAGGTCTGCACAAACTTTCTACGAGATCACGGACCCTTGCCAGGGACACATGGCTGACTTCAAACTCCATGACACAGATCATCTTTGAAATGAGACTCTTACTTTACTGGTCCCCCTCTAGGCCCACTTCTGGGCTCGGTTTGGTTTGTCCTCCCACTTCCAGGATGGCTGGGGCCCCTTCTGAGATCTGTTTGTCCTCCCCACGGAATCTATTTAATGTGCTTGGTATCATATATATACATATAAATAACTTATCATAAGTATATCTACTGTTATATTATTGATAAGCTTGATTATTGACTAATGATAAGTTTGGAGTAACCTGTAATATTATAAATACATACTTCTTGCTGTTATTATTGATTCCTGCTATACTATTAATCACTGATAATAATTTGTAAGAACTTGACAGATAGATAGATATATATATTCACTTTATTAATCATAGGTATACTTGCTAGAGGTGATTTTTGTGGTATTTGGTAATCTGTAATAAAGTAGAGAATTTAGAAGATAAAGCCTCCGTGTCCTTGCGTATTACGGAATTCTACAAAGTCACGGTCACTATTTATGTATACTGCAGGCTGGGCTACCCTCTAGGCGTTAAAGATAGTTTTGTTGGTATAATGGAATCTGTATCAGAGCCAGGTCAGTTACAAATTATTGGGCTTAAACCACCAGTCAAGTCTGGTAAAAGCCTCTAACGTACACTAACCCTTCATTTCACTAGAAATCATATTTCTATTTGTTGTTTAAAAAAATTGGAAATCAAGTGCACTATACTTGGTTTCCTGTAGCTTTTGTAGAGTTCTTGCACTATGTCATTGAAGATAATGCTTATAAAAATATATTTCAAGTGAATAATTACCATACAAACACAACTAAAAGGTACAAAAGAAAAAAACTTTTTTTTTAAAAAAACCAAACAAGTCTTGTCGTTGTCCCTGTGAAATATCAGTGCATTAATGTCAGAGACCCCTATCTAATGAAAACAAACAGAATCCCAACAAAACCTAGTGGATTAAACTAATGGATATGGCAAAGTAGTGCTCTCAGACAGGGCAGACACAGAACCCAGCTGTGAGCCTGCCCTGCAGCGTTAATGCACTCCCCCAAGTGGAAACTGTGGCTGAAAGCAGGAGGAAATGAAGTCAGCCATGACCACGGAGACAGACAAGCTCTGTGACCCAGAACACCTGCCTGGATGCTTGAGACATACAGCTGTACTCAGACTGAGAAGACATTTTGTACTCTCATAAATCAATGGATCCCTAAAATAATGTAGATTTTTAAAAATTAAAATTAAATGAAATGCACAGATCACAAACTCATACTCCCACAGAAACATACTCTTCGTCCAGGAGCCCTTACTACACCAATTAATGTTCCAGAAGCAGATGATAGTCTCATAAATGACATTCTGATGTTTCTGGTCTCCTCTGGCTCCCACCACCCCTCAATACACACATTCTCAGGTGTAGCTCAGTGACTAAATTCCTTCAAAAAAAACTGTGCACCTCTTCTGCAGCTGTGTGCATCTGATGTCACAAACTAGTCCCATTAATAACAAAAGCACATTTATGAGAAAGAAGCTGGCAGTTTAGATACTGTTGGATACGAATGATTGAAAATAAATAAATGTATTAAACATATTGGCAAGATGTTAACATGAAAAATGTTAACATGAAAAATGGAAAGTATTATCTCTTCTTAATTCAAGCAATTAGTGTAACTCTAAAACAAATTCCAATTTATTAGCAATAGGAGTAAACGATGACAGTTACTACTTTAAGAAAATCCTCTTAATTAAAGAGGCTGTACAAAATCCCACTCCCTGAACAATCAATCAAATTATAAAGAACAGTTTCTTTGCATGCAGTTCTAGGGCCTCTTTCAGACAGCTGATAACCCCAAAGCCGTTTATCTCTCTCTTCCACTATGTTGTATCAAAGCAAGGGCATGCCAACATGATACCTTAACCTGGAATCTACCTCCAGGCTAGTGGAGCCCCTTGGCTCATGCCACCACACAACTGCAAAGTGAGCAGATTCAGCAAATTGACTCAGCTGAAAACTAATCCACAAAGCAATTTTGACCAGACTCTGCATTTGCCTGATATTTTCTGTCGTGTCTAGTGTCTCTCCATTTTCTCTCCCATCACATATACACGCCCTACCAAAGAACACCAGTGAAATCCCTCCACTCAAACCAATCAAACGAGTTCTGGGCAACTTCAGATTTCCCAGTTTTGTTGGAAACCTGTATTTTCCAATATTTGCTCCATAGACAGCTTACGAGATTTTGTGACAAACTCAAATAATACTTCAAACCAGGACACTTACAATTACCCCAGTGATGATTTCCTGAACAGCCAAGCCAGATTCTACTCACTTTGCAGTCTTGTGCGTATAGAATAAGCACGTTCCGTCTCTATTCTTCTGCTTGCATAATAAGAAATTATGTCAGGAGATTATTATTAGTAATGGAAGTATTAATTGAAGGACCTTTGCACAGCATTTTTAGATTTTCTACATACAACTTGCTCATTTAGTAAAAGGCACTAAAACAAATGATCTAATTTATGAATAATAAATGTTTGTATATTGTAAAATGAATTTGGTATGCAGCACAAATACTTCAAACAATCCATGTGCAAAAGGCTTATTATTATTACCTTAAGTAAGATACATCACAACTCCCAAGATTCTGCTTTGGCTGTCCTAGCACCATTCCTTATAAATGCACCCACAATGTCTTCCTATTCCCTTGTACGACATTTGGTGGCTAAACAGAACCACTCACTTTTGGTAAAGTCATCTCCAGGGTACAGTTTTCTGATGAAAGCAGTTTCTGAAAGGTTCATTTCTGTTGCAATTTTTTGGTGCAAATCTTCATCCAAATCCTAATGAGGGAACAGCAAATCCAATTAAAAGTAGGCCAAAAACCCCAGAATTGAACTTTCTCTCAAATAAATAGTCATTTCATTTTCTATTAAAATAAAACATAGAATCATTTTTAGTTCAAAATACTTTCTGAGAGTAAATAAAACTTTAAGCATAAAATGAAATAACCGGTTCAATCATCGTGATACATAGGCATTTCTAATATCTGTCCTATTAGTTTATAAATTCTTGGAATACATGGAAAATAAAATCACCAAAAAAACCTAAACTCAGTCTTTCCATGAACACAAACCTTTTTTTAAAGTAATGATTAAAGTCACACTGAGAAGTCATTATTAACATAATCTAAAAATAACTACAACTCTCTTGTTATAACTCTGAAAAAATCCACGCCAGCAAAAGGTATGTAGTAATGGCTACTGCAATGGGCAAGACGGCTGATCAGCGCTCACGGCTGTACCCTTGATACCACTCTTTGAACAACGGGAACAGTTGTCAGCAGAAGCTGAGAGGAGATAAACCGAAAAAGCTGGAGCTCACGACACTCTGCTGTGTCTGCCTGCAGATCTAAACCAGTGAACATTGACCCCAGGATACATGAGTTGTAACAATTGTATGAAATTCTACTTTACCCTTGTTCCATTGCTCTCTCCCCACAATTATGCTGACTGGCCAGGTTTGAGACTCTGGTCTTTAAAATACTGAAACGCAAATGAAACAAAGTACTGAGTGGACCTGGCCAGGTTCAATCTCTGACAGATAAAAATTTGCCCTGCTAACTTTACTTATTTCCCTTAATAACTTTAATCCCTTTCAGCCAATGATCCCATACTACAGCTAGGAAACAATTACTGATGCGCTTCGTAGACCTGTACTTGCAGAGTCAATTCTATACAATGAAACAACATTCTAACTTCTTACAGTAACAAGTGCCTCTCCTTTATTCCAGGAAAATAGTTCTGTCAATTACTCTAAAGATACCAAACCAGAAGAGAGACCAACGAAAACGTTATGAAAACTAAAAGAACTTTACTGAAATACTGCCATCCTGTGGCACTTCTGAAACACAGAAAGGGCTTGTTTTGCCATTCTTGCTTTATCCCCAACCATTTTTGTAAATCGTCTGCCGAGACTCTGAAGGGAACAGAGAACAGAAATATTGCTGCTAGCTGCACCATACTTTCCTGGATCTTAGAATAAAATTATGAATTATAATCCCAGCTTTAACTGAATCTCAGTTTTAACTTTGACACTAAAGCATCTAGCCCCAGGTACTGCAGAAAAAACTTCAAAAGCTCAACACTCCCAAGGCAACGTGCACATAAGTTGCCCTCACAATACATTAAGGCAATGAAGTAAAATTAATATAAAAATGTGATTAGAAGCTCATCGTTTTAAAGTAAATTAATTCTGAGAGGGAGTATTTAGATTTTAGGGAGCCAAAAATACCTCTGAAGTGAGAGGTATGTTCTCAGTCATAACTTTAGCTGATCTGGTAAGTAGGCTATATTGTATGAGATCTGGATAGGCTTAGGAACACTTAGAAAGGATTCATATTGTCGGTGTAAGCTATTGCCATTGACTGCTCTACATATAGTTTCATACTTGTAGTTTTCATCAGATGTTACTACACAAATAATATAAGGCCTACACATTTCTAATCCACTTTAATAAATAGTTTTTGGTAGAAATTGTCAACAGTGTACCAGGTAGTACCAACTGTTCAGAACACCTTGACGAGGATGATGATTACTGTCAACTCCACTAAAACTACCATGCAACTTTGAAGTAACAAAAACTGGCTGTTTAAACTTGGCAGAAGCTGAACCTGACGCACAAACAGTCAAAGACTCAGATCCAGGTTTATACTCCCTCTCTTTCCTTCTGTAGAAAGAGAAAAAACTTAAAGAAAAAAAGGGGGAAAAAACCCACACCAAAACTAAATCCCACAGTTTTATTAAAAAACTGAGTACTGATTCTACATTACTGCATTTCCTTTCAGAGATTTCATTCTGAAACCATTGTCTTAAGAAATTAAGGCATTTCTTTTTGACAACTCAGAATAAAACCAGTATATTCCTTAAAAAAAACCCCAAAACACAACCCACACACAAAAAATATAAAGTGTGTCTTGTATGAAATCGTTCTGACGGAAAAAGAGTACCCCTGTGCCAATTTCTCTGTACTCTGGAGCAACAGCAAACAAGGCTTGCAAGCAGGACTCCTGAGTAAAGGAAGCAAAGTCTAATGCAGTGCTGAGTGTTCAGGTCAAGTACAGAATGGTAAATGCCATTACAGTCCCTCATAAAATGGTTATTTTTTTTTTTTTAACTTACATTTTCAAGCAGACAAACTGCCGCAGGATTTCCAGAAAATGGCCGGTTTGTAAATGCATCAACCGTAAAAATGGGAATCTGCATTGTCGTTTGCACCTGTTTAGTCTTAAGCTGTTTTCTGCAAGGTACTTTCTAACCTGTTTTGCTCCCAAACGACAGCAGAACCCCGGGTTAATGTTTCCCTAACCGCAGGAGGAGCCAGCAGCCCCCCGTCCCGTCACTTCCGCGGACTGAAGCCCCCCCCTCCGCACCTCCAGCGCTCAGCACCGATTGTATTAAATTACTTTAACAGATTTTAACCTGCCTCTTGCATCGCTTGCTAGGGGCTCCAGAACGCTCTGGAAGCCCTTCCACCACAGCGCCCGGCCCGGCCAGCCGCAGGTTTACCACAGCTGCAAAGCCACGGAGAGGCGGGCAGCCATTGCGTGCGCCCACAGCGACAACCTCCCTCCATCCTCCCTCCCAAGCCAAGGCGGCCGGACAGCCTGAGCGACACACACTCGAAGGCACGACCGGCAGCCACCGCCTCTGTGAGGCGATGCCCGGGCAGCCATTAACGGGCAAGCTCCGAGCCCGCTTGGCGCCAAGCGAAGACAAGCCCAGTGCGCATGCGCCCCGCCGGCCGCCGGCGCTGTGACAGGAATTGGCGGGGACACGCCGCCCGCC
>VYXH01011570.1:34677-71334 GCA_013397275.1 Burhinus bistriatus | reverse complement strand
GTCGGGGGCTCGGTGCGCCGGGCCCGCCTCGCTGCCCGGCCGGCACCGGCCCCGCTGCCCCTCAAGGTGATCTTGCGGTTCCCGGGCTTGTCCCGAGCCCCGGGAATTTGAGGTAACGCATCGCCGGGGTTTCCGGAAGGAGAGAAGAAAAGAAAAAAAAATAATAAAAAAAAGCCCAACCCACACAAAAAAAAATTATCTGGGAGCGTGGCGCTTTGTTTGCAGACAAAGGAAGGCCTTGTGTTTCCACGCGGGAACCGTTGCGTGGTTCCTACTCCTTCTCCAACTGTTATGCTTTAAAAACAAAACAATCTAAAATAAAATAAGAAAACCCCCACCGTATAGGGCGGATGTTCAGTGTACGCTGAGTAAATAATGAGCTTTATGTGCTGTGTCTACCCACGTGCTGCCCTCCCTACGCGCTGTGTTCCCTATCAAAGTTTAGGGTGGCTCCAAGTGTGTGTGCACTGTTAGATACGATAAAGTACAATTTTAAATATGTAACAGAAATAAAGCTAATTATTCATAACACCAGTTATCGGAAGAAAAACTACCAGATTTCTTTTGAGGGGAGGGACTTAGGCATACGTGGAATCTCAAAATTTTTCTGTTTTTTTTTTTTTTTTCTTCTAGGGTTTGATTTAAATAAAAGATGGACTGGAGTGGAAAACACAATGGGCCAAATGATACAACTAATGATGGAACAGTGGTACGACTTCGAGGCCTGCCATTTGGTTGCAGCAAAGAAGAGATTGTTCAGTTTTTCCAAGGTACCTGTAGTATAGTCAAAGTGTAGTGACTGAGTTTTCTTGTATCTTTTACACAATGTTTTGCACATTTTAAGTTGTAATAGCTGTTAATGGGGTGGATGGGAGGGATTCTGTTAAATTAGTTTATCTTAAGTAAGAATTATGCCCTGTAAATGACGTACAAATAACTGTAGATGTAGAAAAACACAGTATGTATCTAATTTTGTCAAGGTAGTAAACATATTATGCATATTGGGATAACCTGAATGTTAGCATTTGGATCAGTTAAATTGCTTAATTGGTAGCTATATTTTCTTCATGTAACTTAGGTGGTTGTATTTTTGCATTGTTTAAAGGGAAAAGAAGTATGGCTAAATCCATAAATGTTTAATGAAAGTTTATTGGCTTGTATTGTTGGGTGATGGGGGAAAGAAGGTGGTTTTCTTTTTCGTTGTTGTTGTTTAGATATGCTTTAAGTATTTGCTACAGATGGGAATGTTTCAGCCTTTAACACTGTTCCCCTTGATGGGGTTATTTGTCCTTGGGTTAAAGGGTTGGAAATCGTGCCAAATGGGATAACATTGACGCTGGACTACCAGGGGAGAAGCACAGGGGAGGCCTTCGTGCAGTTTGCTTCAAAGGAGATAGCAGAAAATGCTCTGGGGAAACACAAGGAAAGAATAGGGCACAGGTGGGGATGGAGAGTTTGGGATGGTGTTAAATCTTTATTTTTGGGGGTTGTGGGTCAGTAATGCTTTTGGGGGGGTTGGGGACCATTATATGGAACTGGCTGTTTTTAAGAATTTTTATAACTGATCCTAAGTTAACTTGGGAAATACAGTAGATTTGGGGGGGGTGGGGGAGACAGTATTGCTCTGGGTAGTTTGCTAAACTCAGAAAATTGTTTCAATCGTTCTTGTGTAGGGTAATTTGTGATAAATGCTACTATAGCTAGACATTGTTTTTCAACAGTATGTTTCTCATACTGGAAAGACATGTTTTATGCTTAATTTGTACAGCTAGAATTTTCACATAGTAATTTTTGCCACTGTAAAGCGTTCCGTTGTGGTTTTTTTATACACTTAAGATTCTTACGGTTTTGAGGAGAAACTTAAGTTGTATGGTATCGCTAGTCACTTCTATTGGATTGTACGTTTAGTTATAGAAAACGTAGTATGGCCTTTTATAATATTCAGACAGCTTATGCATGTATTCTTATTGGTACCTCGAAAATGCTCTTTTATTAGATATATTGAAATCTTCAAAAGTAGTAAGAGTGAAATCAGAGGATTCTGTGACATGCCAAGAAGAATGATGGGACAACAACGACCTGGACCATATGATAGACCATTAGGAGGAAGAGGGGGTTATTATGGAGCTGGGCGTGGAAGTATGTATGACAGAATGCGTCGAGGAGGTGGTGGATATGACGGTGGTATGTTTATCTAATGAATGGAGGTTCTGTTGTCAGTTTCATGTTTCTGACGTCTTTGTCAAGAAATAAAGAAATGGCAGTAGCTGCAGTGCCTGTTAGGTTTGACACGCTTCTCTCAAAAAAATTTTTACTTGTAATGTATCAAAAAATGTGGCTTAGTATTTAGGATTAATGGAATTAATAAGGAAACTGTATTTTCAGAATTTGATCTCTCACTTGCATGTTTCAGTCTTTTTACTGTATAACAGAACATTTACGTTTGCACTCTGTTCAGAAATCCAGGTTTAACAGTCTGTAGAGGCTGTTTGCTAACTTCTGGGTGCCCAAAGATTGAAAAATTGACTCTTGTGCATTGCTCTGTGAATTTTGTGTAATAACGTAATCATTCCTTTCTTTCTCTGCATTGCACAGGATATGCTGGCTTTGATGATTATGGTGGCTATAATAATTATGGCTATGGAAATGATGGCTATGATGACAGAATGAGGGATGGGAGAGGTAAAACAATTTTTTTAATAGTTTGTTTAAAAATATTTTTATATTATTTGAGTTGTAAGACGTAATATTTCCAAGACACAAATCATTGCTTTTTTCATTAGATTATTTGGTAAAGAAAGAAGGTTGTTTAAAAAAGGGGGGGAATTGGGGAACGTCAGGAAAATATAAATCTATTGCTTTGGATATCTTCTGGTTAAGCGTTTGGGTTGATAGATGGGAAGTGTAAACGTCTTGCATTCAGTGGCATAAAGTGAGTGCTTTCAGGAAAATAGTAATGACTTTTCTGGCTTTTTGTGATGATCTTACAGGTGGGTGGTTTTGTTTCTTTTGGGTTTTTTAATAGGCATGGGAGGACATGGCTATGGTGGAGATGCAGGGTCGGGTTTCCATGGTGGCGGTCATTTTGTTCACATGAGAGGACTGCCTTTTCGAGCAACAGAAAATGATATTGCTAATGTAAGTACAACGGGCAAAAGGGCTTTCTAATGCCAAGAGTTTCCATGTTCTTGTCTTTCCTGGTCCAAACTCGATTAAAGTTCTCAAACAAGTGATTGATAGCTCTAACACATCTGCTAACTAAAGTCACAGCTCTTTATGCGAGTTTTACAGAGCTTAGTAGTAAATGAGGTTTTATAAAGGTAATGTCTGAGGTAAGATTACTGAAGAAGTCAGCCAAACTATATTTGACATTAATCTCTGTACTCTTTGCTCATTCATTTCCGTAAAAGGCATATTGGAGAGAGAACAGTTGTTGCAATCAGTATCCTCATTTTAAGGCTTTCAGAAGCTTGTTTAAGCTTAATGGAAGACTTACCATTTTATAGAAGAGCGATAGCAGGTGTGAAACTGATTGTAGCTTGTATGTTTGTTGACCTGGGACTTATTTTAGGAGGGACAGGGTGGGAACACTGTAGGGAGCTGTGTTTGGTTGGAGGGGATGGTATCCCGTTACTTGTAGGAGATCAAAGTGGCAGATAAAAGTGCATCTACAAGATTTTGGCAATACGTTCTTGTGTCAGTATAGATGTGTTGTGTCTCGGGGAAAAAGTTTTCCTGGTATATAAGGCCTGGTTTAAACATAGTCTCTCTACAGAGGGCCTCCATCTTTATTAGTTGCAGCTGTATATTATATATACAGAACTCCATTCTTAAGCTTGGGCTCTTTTTTTGGTTTTCTTTTAAATTGAGTTGTATTTTCTTCTATCGGTTTGTTTTCTTCAGTCTGAAGATTCTCCAAGAACAAGGGCCACGCTTCAGGCTTAGATTCCAAGCATGTTATTGCAAGTTGATGAGTAGTACTTCAGTAGTATACCAAAGGTTCATTTACACATACTGTTTGGTGAAAAGACTGTTACTTGGAAAGATCACTTTATCTGAGTTCTGTGGCAAGGAAGAGCAGTCTGCTTGACAGTCAGCTTTTTTTGCGTTCCATAAATACGTCCTTGCTTTGAGAAATTGATTTGACTCTGCTTCTTCAGAAACAGAGTAATTCTTTCCCTTTTCCAGGATGGCATCGTTTTAGAACTTGTTGCTTAAAGCTGTGTGTGTGGGCAGGAATTTTTGTTTGTATCTTTGTTTTTAAAGAAAGCTCCTCAAACTCTGTTGCTGGGGCTCTTCGAATTGTGTAATACCTATAGACTGTAAGCATAGATTGACCTAATGTTGAAAGTCCACTATTACTAAGTAATACTTTGGAAATCAGTAATTACATTTATGTGGTAGGATGAGATGAAATTAATGCAGTGCTCCACTAACCACTGGGATGGGGAAAAAAAATACCTGGCTTGAATTCTGCATTAATGTGATTTTTTTGTTGTTGCTGTTTTTATTCTTAGTTTTTCTCACCCTTGAATCCTATAAGAGTTCATATTGATATTGGGGCAGATGGAAGAGCCACAGGAGAGGCAGATGTGGAATTTGTAACACATGAGGATGCAGTAGCTGCCATGTCTAAGGATAAAAACCACATGCGTGAGTGTCGTGTTCACTTAACGCTTTCATTGACCCGGCTTTAGCAGGGTATATAAGGGTATACTGAATATAAGGGTGTAAAGTGCATTTAGCTTCATTGCTGTGCAGTAAATACACAAATCATAAGACTTTTTGCCATTTGTCACATTTTAAACTCACTTTTTGTGGGCCTCTGTTACATGTAAGTGGTGGTGGGGGTTGCATTGTATCTCTGCATCAGGTGTCTGAAACAAAGTACAAAGTAAGGCTTTTTTTGTTTCCTACAGAGCATCGATATATTGAACTATTCCTGAATTCAACTGCTGGAGGTGGTTCTGGAATGGGAGGCTATGGCAGAGATGGAATGGGTATGCATCAATTCCAGACTTAGCTGACATTTTGCCAAGTCTAATGAGTTCCAAGCTTGTAACGATGCCCTTCCTGCTTTTCAGATCAAGGCTATGGCTCTGTTGGTAGAATGGGAATGGGTAGCAATTACAGTGGCGGATACGGAACTCCTGATGGCTTGGGCGGATATAGTAAGTAACAGTTCTGTTTTAAATGTATTTCTTGCAAATGTTGCTACATCCGTCTTCTGATGGATGATTGGGAAGGGTGGTGGGCTCTGTGTGCTGTGGAGTGTTGGGGGGGCGGGGAAGAGGGAGGATGGGATTGGTTTAACTTAAACTGTAAATCACTTGGGGGTTTACGCATTTTGCTACTGCAGCAAATGCTCATTTAGAAAAATAGTGCTGAAGTATTGTTATTTTAGTATAAGTCATCTTCAACCAGCTGTTCTGTATTACCCATCACATTTTTTCTTTTTTTAAGGTATGTATGCGTGACCTTGTGTCAATTGTTTGCAGGTCGTGGCAGTGGAAATAGTGGAGGATACTATGGGCAAGGCAGTATGGGTGGAGGAGGATGGCGTGGAATGTATTGAAGGATAGCCTTGCTTCTACAAAACATCCTGGAAGAAACAGTCTCTGGTCTACTAGACTTTCTTACAAAATTTAATTTCTTTTGTATTTTAAGAACTTTATAATGACTGAAGGAATGTGTTTTCACAATATTATTTGGTAAGCAACAGATTGTGATGGGAAAATCTGTTTTCTGTAGGTTTTATTTGTTGCATACTCTGACTTTAAATAAATTTTTATATTCAAACCACTGATGTTGATACTTTTTATACTAGTTACTCCTAAGGATGTATTACATATTCAAGACTACAGTCGGTTTAAGATGTTGTACTATGGTTCAATAAAGGTGGTTGTACTGTAACTCCTATGAACACTGATTCAGTTCTATGTAATTTTGGTGTAGTGAATGAGTTTGAAAAATCCACTTGTTTAAGGGGAAAAAGGTAGACGAATAGATTAGTTCATTTGGTAACAACCTTTCCTAAACCTTTTTGATAAGTTGTATGTAGTAATTTCTCAACCGCGGCGTAAAGTGGTGGAGGCTTAAAAGTCATTATTCTGGCTTCCTTCCTTGTACTACCAGAATTACCATCATCTGCAAATGCACACCTGCCTAAAGGAGTAGTGCCCGAGGTCTGTGCCTCTGCAAAACCAAGCAACGACGTTTATTCCCACGCTTTGCTGTAGAACTCTGGGTGCTGCATTTCACACCTGTAACTTGCCAAGCAAACTAAAACACGAGCACAGCTTCTAGCTAAGATGAAATAGGTCAAATGCTAGTTAATTTGAAGCTAGCTATCTACTTAGTATTTTTTTCACAAACACTGCTTTTGGGGAGAGTTGGGGGGGGATTTGGAAGCAAGTTAAGACTTTTTTTTTTTTCTTTCATGAAATCATTGTATTTAAACATGGTTCAGCTTTTTTTTGCTGCACAGAGCTGATTTGTCTGTATTTGTTCCAAACTTGACAAGCCACTATATGGATGAGCTCATTAGAAGCAAAGTATCTCTAAAAAGAACTATAAGCCCAATACTTGTTAAGTAACACACAACCCAAACAGGTTGACAAAACTTTTTGTGCATTTGTGACATGTAAGATATGTAAGAAACTATTGTTTGAAGACACCTTAACATACCTGATGTGTAATGAAAAAAAGGTATTTATTCTTCTGAGCCAGTGTGATCTCCCAAATTAACTGCTTTGTCCTCAATGCCTCCCTTAAAATGTCAAATGTGATCTTGGGTATTGAAAGTCTGTCACCTGTTTTGCTAGTACTGTGTTATATATGTAATAAATGTCTTATTGTGGGAGAGAGGAGAATGGAGTTTATTTCACTAGAGAGCGTGTTCTTGTGTCAAAGTGACTGGAAATAATAGCCGAGAGGGTAATTGGCATAGGAAGCTCTCCAACTACCGGAGTATTTTTGGCTAGGAAGGGGAGGGAACACTTGATCACAACGCCAGTGATCTTACAGGGGTTTGTTTTAACTCGGTGCTCTTAAAAACTAGCAGGTTCTTGGTCTGTTGATGAAAAAGCTTATGTGTTTCACAAAACTAAGACGGCAACGGTCAGGACAAGAGTTAAGCCAGCTGCAGGAAAATAATACCTTACAGCAAGGTATTTTTACACATCTTATACATCTACGCTTAATGGAAGCATGTTTTTTTTATCAGCACAGCAGATACCTGTAAAATAGTGTCAGCTCGGCACTGTTTCCGCACTGGGGTATACTTTGTGTTCCGTTTTATGAGAGGGAACACTAATGCCTGTTCAAGACTTACCTTTTGAGAGCCGGCTGGGAGTTCTGCTTTTGGGCTGTTGTGTATAACCGAGCCGTCTGCCAAAAGCACACTGAGCTTGAGTCTTAACGAATGGCGTTCCCCTGTGACTCCCTTCAGACTGCCCTGTCCCTTCCACGCTGACGCTTGGCCCTGTCCACAAGAGCACCCTGCAGCGCTGAACCTTTGCAAGCCACTTACGCAGCGTATAAATTGCAGAGGAACTGTTTTGGAGAAGAAAAGCTATGAAAAAAAAGATTGCCCAGGCAGTGAGGAAGTTTTAGATTTAATCGCTGTAAGCAAAGTTAGGTTCTAGCCGTCGCTGAGAAGAGTACAAGGAGTTGAAAGCGTGTGTTTGCCTACGGAGCGGGGCTGAAGCAAGCGGCTGCATGCTGAATGCTCAGCATCAGCTGGGTTCTCCCTTTGCTGCCAGAGCAGCAGGTGCAAATCGGTAAGTGAAGCACCTTCGCAAGAAGGCGGGCACCGCAAGTAGAAGCCCTGCGCAGGGAGGAGGAGGAGGAGGAGTCAGAAGTCATTTCCCACGAAGAATACAAACCAGGCTGCTCTGACACTGTGAGCAGTTGCAGGTCCTTTCGATGAACGGAGCAGGTACCCCCCAGATCGTCCTATGCTCAGCGTGAGGATGAGTTACAGTCACCATCTGTCAAAGAACAGGGTTTTATAGAAAGACAAAGATACAGGATTAATAATAGTGGGGTCCAAAAATCTGCTAAAAGCAGGCCAGGTACGTAGTTTGATGCTAAGGGGAATAAAACCACATAGAGCATTCACCATTTTGTTCAAGGCAGAGGTTTTTTACTTAAGAGTCAGTAAAAGCAATCTGAATAATTATACGCTACTTGAGTGACATTTTCCCATGCAAGTAAGGCAGCACAGAGGAAAGAAAAAGACTGCATTTAAGTAACAGAAATTTAATTTATTGCCTGTTACGGAAATTCTTATTTTAAAAGACTGCCCATTTTAAAATTAATTGTTTAGTTGCATACTTTTTGAAAAACTACTTATTTAAAGCAGTACAGATCAGCATCATCTATATCCTAGCTCAAACCCTGCTGCCTCCATGCCTGCCCCACATAAAGGCCACCAGAAAGCACTCTCGGAATACTGTCAGGAGGTATGTGAGCAGCACTTGGTTTGTTATGTCGTTAGCAGGGTCGCTCCCCACTCCCCACTCCCCACTCCATGCAAAGACTTTCTAAGCAACTTGAACAATTCATAACAAAATAGTCAAAATAGTCCAAATTAAAAATTTAAATAAACTGACATTATTCCCATAGTTAAGTTGCAGATCAATTAAATTTATTTTTTTTCCAAAAGCTATTTACAGATTTACAAGTATTTGTTTTGTATTTTACAAAAAGTTACATCAGGTAATTTTAAAAACATTTTTCTTTACAAAAGCTACATAAGCAACTACATTGAGGCGTTAAAAAGAACAGCTGTATCAGCTTTTAGAATATTAACTAAACACCTATCCTCAAAAGACAGAGCTAAGCTAAATGAAGTGCGAGAACAATTAAAAGACCTGTTTCAAAGCCTCCCTTTCTCCTGTTGGTAAGAACGTTCCAAGCCCCTGGCTGAAGGAACTACTGGGCCGATAGTTCTGCTGGCCAGAGCGTGGAGATTCCAGGGCTGGACCCCATCGCATGAGCAGCTAAAGGGAAGAGGGTAGATTGGTTCTAGTGCAGTGACGTGGAAGCGAGGATGATTTATCAACAGATGTATTTGTATTTGCCTACAGGAAGAATAAGGATTTACATTCCAGCAGAAGTTATCACAGAGTATCAGTGCAAAGAGTGGACAGACCTGGATGTACTCAGAAGTGCTCTGGGAAAAAAAAAAAATGAAGTTTAGGAACAAACTCTGGAAGTCTGAGAAAGACGATGACAAAATAAGGAAGAACCTCCATGTCCAACACAGAAAGGAGGCGGTCCCCAGTATTTAATGCTAGTCGTCTCGGTGGCAGATTCACTCTGCTCCTAGAGCTATACAGTGACTACAAATACAACCTCGAAAGCAAAGATGCTTGTTCAAGGTTACAATGTTAGGCAAAAATTTTGTGATGGACATCTCTTTTAATGGAAACATGGATACGTCAAATTAATAGTTAATTTTAAAAAAATCATTCAGCAAAACACACCTTCCTTCATCCAGTGCCTAGAGGTTTGTTACCTGTCTGACAACATCTCCCCTTACACCTGTGACTACAGAGTTGTCAGTGCAATATTCTTGACCGTATCAAATCTTGATAATTGAGGGGAAGTAAACAAACATGGTATTTGGCAACAACTTAACAGACCATTGCATTAATTGCGTTACTTTCTAAAGATATAATTTAAAACCAGCTACTGCACAGTTTTGCTTCACAACAGCATATCACAGGCACACTCTGCAGCAGAATTAGGTTGGCCTTGTTGTAGGCTAGGCTGTAAAAGCAGGGAAGTGTATCATCTTTCAAGACCATCATAACGATTAAGATACTCATCAAATACATGTTAACATTGAGCCTCCTCTATGAACTTCCCTGCTTCCTCCAAAAGAACTTCTGAGCCATTTGTTAAACTAATATTGTCACCTGTATTTTTAACACATGCATTTTCTGTCTTTGGGTCCTGTTTCTTCTGTTTGTTCCAACAGGAAGCAGACAAGTAACTCCTCCACGATACCTTGAAAATGTAACTCTAGACTGCCTACCTGAAATTCTGGAAATAGTGCTGTACATTCTTTAGTTGGTTGGTTTGGTTTGGTTTTTTTTACAGGATTAGCTAAATACCAAAAGGTAATAAATATCTTGTAAAATAATCTTATGGCACATTAGAAGAGCACCTCTGTATAAGTATTGCATGGCAGGAATCACAGACCCGAACAGGCTTTGGTGAAGAAGGCAAAGGCAGTTCGTTGTCAGAACAGGCATTACAGAAGATCTCACCGCAGTTTCTACAATGATGCTAAATAAAGGGGGAAAAAAGAAAACAAAAAATTTAAAATTTACAATTGGTAATTGGATATCAATAAACAACACACACAGAGCAGTCTGAAATGTGATTCCTTCTACTTCTTTGGTCTGAGCATGGAATCAGCTCTCAAAGGATAATTCATCTAAATCCCAATCTATGATGCAATCCTAGACAGACATGGTAGATAGACAGATAGATAGATAGACAGACAGATAGTCTGTCTAGGACCATATATATTTTTATTTTTATCTCTCTATCTCCTTTGCAGATTTTATTCAATCCCTGGATTAAGAACACACTCTAAAAATATAAGCAATGATATTCGAGTGGATGATTCTGTCAGGCAGCTAATTGAGATTTAACATAAAAAGGTAAAATAAAAATTCCTGCATCCATTCATAAAGCATGGAAATTAACATCACATTTTACTTTAAAATGACAATAAAGTCATAATTTGTGTATTGTATAAAAAAATGCCAGAGCTGACAAGCACTGGAGATGATGATTCCACAAAGTAGGCTGAATAATTTTAGGTATGTTCCTTTGTGGTATGTTCCTTTGTGGCACTTCACCAAAAGGCAGTGCTTCTTTTGAAATTAGGGCCCAGCTGCATTGTACATATCAAAGTACTAGAAAGCCATCTCAAAAATAACTATGCATTCATCTGAGCATTGACATTTCATGCCGTGACACTAAGATAACTAATGTTTTTCTTGTAATACATGTAAACAAGTTGGAACAAATTTCCTTAAAGTTTTACCTTCCTTTTGGAAAGAGAAAATTCCTTTTCACATAACTTGCAATGTGTAGCCTCTTTGTCCTTCAACCAAACCTGGCCCTGCAGAAAAAATTACTTTGGGTTCCAAGGGACAAGACAAATCAATAGCAATGAGACAAGACAGAGCAGGAAGAGGAGCAAAGAGAATACGCTTGAGGTAGTAAAGCTGGTCAATGGCTGAGCTGGGAAAAGCAGGAAGGTAACCATGTCTCAGAGCTGAAGCCCATTTCCCTACCTGTCGCATAGGAACAGTCCCCAAGATGCAGGGAAAGAAAAAAAACAGGACAGATTTCCTTCTGTCTAAACCAATTCATAAAAGCAGGAATCTGCTCATCAAAACCATTTCACACACATTTACTTGGACTGAAATAATACACAAGGTGACATTCATGTGATCAAACATGTGCAGACACAACCTCCGCTCTCAAGTGCTCCCTGCATAACTCTTAAGTCCCAAACCTCTCAACACTACAGATCATATTTTATCAGCTTTGGTGCTACAAGTTTGCTTAATTCCTAGGATGATCAAACATTTATTGATCACTGAGAAGTAGCACATAATTTAGAATCAGTTGGCTACTCATTCTGTCCCAGGCACACTTTGTAAAATATAGAAGGGTGCACCAATGCAAGAAAAGCATCAAAATGTATAGCTGGACATCAGACAAGAAAAATCCAAAGCAACTGGATATCTTTTTCCCCTGAGGCTACGGGGAGTCTGTGGTTCTCTCCCACTGGAGGAAGTCATACAATGAGTCTCTTCTGAATAGTTGCTGTTGGAGAGAAGTCTTCTCACTCATGCTTACAAAATATTTCACAGGGAACAGTCACAAAAAACCAACCAAGGCTTCTTTCCTCCAAATACTACTAACCTGCAATGCTTTGTTTGCTTCTTTTATATCTTCTATTTTCAGCTTTGATCTAAAAAATAAGATAATGCTATTTCAAACTTCTATATTCTGTTACGGTCTAACAACTTTAGAATTTGTAGGTGAATTTTAAGCTAGTACTTTACAGCAGCATCCAGGAGACGCAATCAATATCACGCCCTGCTGTACTAAGCACTATACAAAGACAAGCTCTCTCCAAAGAGCTCAGAATCCTCTGAACGGCTCTATATTTGCTTGGGGTTCTGTGGGTAAGAGAAAGTTGTATCAGCAGAGCTCTGTGCAAATACCTAAGGCTAGCACACAGCGTTAGGTACAAAACCAGAACTTAAGCTTCTGGACTTGAACAAGACCACACGATGTCATTGTGGAGAAACCAGCATTCCCACAGCCATCCAGTGCCAACTCAGAATAGACTGAGTCACAGTATATGTACCAAGTTATTCTACAGGTCACAGGAGTTCACATTAGTCATGCAAAACTACTTAGAAGACAGAGATCATTAAATGAAATTTTAACAACATATAACAATAACGAGAGCTGTGCTCAGAGCTTATTTGCTCACTACAGTTTGAAAGGGTTTTTGATAAGGTAATGCCTTACATCCTCTACAGACTTCGCAACAATGGCCTAGGATTGTCCTACAGGGAATATTCAGCTCTTCAAAGAAAAGAATCCATGAGCATGCATCCTCACAAAAAGATAAGCACTGTCCTGCTGGAGCCAGAGCTGTTATCTTCTACTTGGGTTCTTCTTTGGGAATGCCACAACATGCAAACTAGCCAACTGTTTTAATTGCAAAACAACTCCTAATGCCCCCAGGCCCTTTAAAACTAGGATTTTCTGCTTAGAGTAGGATAATTACCCATGAGTTCACAGCTAGCCCACCAGTCAAAAATAAAAATAAACAGACCTGACCTAACTAGACATATTTCTTTTTGATAACTGGCAAGGTAATACTGTCATACACAGTCTAATTCACACCACCGCCATCCTATTATTTTTCTTAATTCAAGTTTATGTGACAAAAATAATCATCATGAATAATGAAATTACTCGCTCAGCTTGGATGCCAGTTCTTGGAGAGCAGCTTCTTGGTCTTGACATATCCTTTTCAGTTGCTTGTTCTTTTCCTGAAGTTTAAGGAACTCCTTAAAACAAAGCAAACAAAGAAAAAAACAATAAACCCCAATTATTCTCAAAATCATATTTGCCTACTGCCTAGAAAACTGCTACTACCCAAAGCTGATCTTGCTGAGAAATGAGAAAGCCAAGTGAATAAAGGATCCATCACACTCTCTGATTCCCAAATCCAACTCAAACAGCAACAACTCAGGATTAAACACTCTTAGACTCCGAGAGATGAAGCATTTTTGCTTCTGCACTCCTCTCCAGGATGAAAATACAAATGATTGATTGCAGAGATCAACAACACTATCTCGCCATGTATACCAAGTCAGAGAGAAGCTGAACCACTTTCTGGCCTAGGATGAGAAGACAGTCTTCAATACAACTGGGAAACTAAAATGAGGCTTTCATTTTTCCTTATTCTAAGAACTGAGTTCTGATCTGAGGACTAAACAGGGAGTAAAAAACCATGTTTTTTTTATTAATCTGTTTGTGAGAATACATGAATCTAATCTTTCTTATCTACTTGCAGAAATTCTTAAAAATATCATGCCTAAGTCTCTAATTAGCTTTGCAGTCAATTTCTAAATTACTAGTCAGGTTTTACTCCAGAATTTACTTTTTTGAGGTTAATTATTTCTTGGGTCTCTATTCTCAGATGAGATACAGTTTCCTTTTCCTTTTGAAGATCATCCTCTAAAGTTTGCCGCCACTCTTTTTCTATCTTCAAATCTGTTTCCAGCTGAAGCCTAGAATATGCAAAACAAACAAAAAAACCCCCCAATCACTCTGCAAAACAGTATCATTTTTTAAAAATAAAAATGAGTTTATTTTATGGGTGCAATATACTATTAGCACAATAAACAAATGATCAACTTACACATTTTCTAAAACAGAAATAATGTATCCTATCATAATATTTTAGGCATTGGTGTAATAAATAAAACAAAACACTGTTACTTAGAAAACGGTTTTAAAAAGAAATGTATTCAAAGGACCAAGAATATGGCATCATTTTGAAGAGCCGACCTTTGAAATAAATAAGCAAGAGAAGATTAACCACAAAATTCTAAAGTTTGTTTAAAACATGCATAAGGGAAAGCCCCCTTAACCTTACATAGCTTGTTTCTAAAATAAAACAAACAAACCAGCCAACCACACTGCCACTGGTGATGCAGACAATGATAGCATATATCTCTGGTGCTCATAAAAGTTATTTAATATTATACCCTTAGATGTGAATCTTCTATTTTAGACTAAGGCTTATGGCATTTTGAACAGAATTGAAAATAAAGGAGGAAGGACTTTAAATTACTATTTTTATTGAGCTTCCTACATAACTGAGGTTCAACATAAAGAAGGATCTAAACTGTATCAGTTTAACTGGAGTCCAGTTAAGGAATTAGGACTACTCTGATGGAAAATCCAGTCTAGCTGGAATTTCACTATCAGTTTCATGGAACAATTGTTGTTTGGAATGTTAGAGAGGAACTAAAGGATGGAAGCACACGGCTCAACCTCCTAGATCTAAATTGTGCCAACACAATAGAAGAGGAAAAAAATCTGAGAGGAGTCATGCAAGGTTTTTTGATGGAAAACCTGTATCCACATTAATTTTCCTGTTTTAAAACCAAAACCATTTTTAAAGGAAAGACTTACATTTTGGGACACTACCTCAGCATCTGGCTGGAAAAGATCAGAAGTGAACATGACCTTGAGTTTTCATAATTGCAGAATTCTAAGGCTGGGGTCTGAACTGTTCTTTTGCCAAAATCTGCAAAGATGACTGTGGTAGTAAAGTGAACATTTGTCATGACAGTTAAACAAGTTTATTAACATTCAGAGTTGTAAGAGAGCGTGGGCAGCAGGGTGGGCTTGGATTGGAAATCACTAACTTTTAAGCCCCAATCCTTGTTTTGCTGCAGATTTGTACTGCCTTGAATAGTTTACTTGTTATCTTTCCAAACAGGGAAAACACCTGCCCTTACAGGGAGCTTTTTACATTACATATTTATTTAAATCAGTACTGAAGCATTTAACAGGATAAAGGGTTGGCTTTTATATCACTTTTTAATATTTATGATTCCAGTGGATTTTTATTTTTTATTTCCTGCACAGTGGTAAGTTAAACCACGTCTACCTTATCCATAAGCCTGATCAATTAAACTATTCTTATGCCATTTCTGTTTAAGTTTATACTACTACATACTTGTGGGTTTTGTTAAAAGTGTGTATTACTACTACTACTCCACCACTACGTATTTTCCCCCACTTAGGACAATTTCCTCGTGAATTAAGCTGGCACTTTTAGACAAAAAATAATGCTGTTCTTCCCCCTCCTTGCAAGCTGCACACCATTTTAGAGGCGCTCAAAGGTAGCTTGACTTTCCTGGAATAGTGTATTTTCTTCCACCTTGCCAGTACCTAATGTGAAGATCTTTAGTATTTACATTCTGTTCAAAACCATTTCTCAACAACCAGCCTGTATTAAGAAACAGTGTAGAATGTTTACTGCTGTGTATTTTTCCAAACAGGAAAGATTTACTTACAGCTGTTTCTCCTTCTGGGAGAATTCTTTCTGCAGACTTTCAGATTTATTCACATATTCCTGTTTAAGTTTCTCATCCTCGGCCTCAGCCTCCATTTGAGCCTTCTCTGCTTGCTGCAATCTGGTGTAATTCAAATCAACTTTGGGTAAAACTGAAGCTAGAACTAGGGTGTAGAGGGTGAAGAAGACAAATAAAAGAAAAATGGGGAAATAGAAACATTTCTAAATAAAAACAAAGTTCGGGGGAAACTCACAAACTCAAACGAGAAATCCATACAATGCCTAGAGAACTAGCTCCTGTTTTTCATACAGTAAGAGAGTAATCACTGTAAGTAATCACTGTTTTATTTTATGCTTATGAATAACAGATGCCAAAGCATGATGATACATATTTTAGAATTGAAGCATATACCATAATGCCTTTTTTTTTTTTTTTCCTTTAGCATATGTTCATGTATTATTTTTGGAAGATTTTTTTGTTTCTTAAATAAATCCTGTAAAAGTACTTGGCTTGTACTAATTACTCATTAAGACAGGGCAGAGCGTGTGTTGTGCAAAAGCAGCTCAAAACAACTCAGGCATAAGGCTGAATACAGAGCACTGCAATGAGACAGCAAAAAACTTAACTAGCCTAATACAACAAGACACACCCTGACAAGTCCCACTACATTTATAGAACTACCTCAACTACATCATATTATGAAATTAATTTAAATAATCTGTATTAAAAATAATGCATTCTTACACTGGTTAAAATAGCTCCATACTATAGACAAAATAAATTAAAGCCATTAATCAGGAAGTGAGGGATTGTTTTTTTTAATTTAATCTTTCCTTTCTATATTCCAGGGGTTTGTTTCTGCTTCAGCTAGCACTCCCCTTGGAATCCATTAGTTCACTGCGGTTCCTCTCTCTGCTTGGTCACCTCTTCAGTCCAAAAAAAGATGGACGGAATGTAACAAAAGTAAAGGTACTAAAATGGAACTTGTGCTGTATCACGGCTACGCCTGTCTTGATGAAAAGGCAGGAGAGTAAAAGAGCCTGTAAAATGCCACTGAATGTCCCCACCTGCTGCGTCGTGTTTAATAAAACTGTTCCAAGGGCCTCTCAGGTAAGGTGTGGGAGAAATCTGTGATACCCTCTGTGCTTGGTTGCTCACTTCCCAGCAGCTAGCTGAATGCACAGTAACTCAAAACTCCCAATTGTCAGCTAAAAAGAAATTAAGTCAGCAATATGCCTGCACTTGTGCTTCTACTGATGAAGCTGCACCAGCAGGAGTTTCCAAAAGCTGCTAGTAAACAAGTGAAAAAAGACTGGAATTAAACTACCTTATAAAGTGTGCACTATCTCATTCAACTATACCAGTTGTTTTAAGAACGTTCCCAGTCATATTTGCAATGGTAGTGCACAGAGGGCCAAAACGCCTATGGAAAGGAGAATACTGGGGAAAAAGCAGGGTCAGTTCACTGGGCAAAAGAAGTTCAACAAAGCTACACTGGACAGTAACACTGAAAGCAAGTTAAAACCCCCTCTAAATTACAAATTAAACGGCAATGTAGTTTCCGCAACCAAGGCAGACGGGGAGCTTGCTACCCAAGAAACATGCCAGCCAGCCCAGGCTACAGCACCATCCTCTAGACTAGCACCAAGGCTAACTGCACCCCAGTAATTCAGACAAATGCTGAGCTGGACCGAGTTCGCAGCAGCGTTTGCAATTCAGATGATAGTGAGGCAGATACTTGTTTGCATAGATGACCATGAGATGGTTAACGCTCCCATTTCTGCTATGGTCTACTTGTTTTATTCAGCGTTTCTGGTTTGGGTTTTCTTTGAGGATGGGAGATATTTATTTTTCCTTTTTAGTAGCCAACCCATGTTAACGGCTCTTTCTGATTCCAAACCAAGGAATAAGGTAACATATAATCCTGCAGTAGAATCCTGTTCTGTATTATTGGGTCCTGCCTCCACTTTTCAAACACATCCCCTTCTGCTGAAAGACCCAAAGATTCTTCTCCCAGCCACCTTCCCCTCCGTGCTTCAGAGCAAACAGTGGGTAGCACAACAAGGACAGTCAGCAGCTAAAACTCTCTTATTTCTGCAGCGTGGGCAAGCAGCAACACAAAGCAGAAATACGAGTTGTAAAGACTGCCTATCGATGGGTGGAGGGAGGGGAAAAGGGGCTGTGCAAAACCACAGGTTATGATTACAGTGTAGACAAAGCCACAGACAGGCAAGATCCCTAGCCGACAAACAAGTTAGGCAAGTTCAGGATCTGGGCCCTGCACGTAAATCTTATTTATCACTACAACTTCCGCTGTAGCCATCACGGTGCAGCTGTTCTAGGCAGGAGTCACAGCTGCAAAGTTTGCCCTCCCTGTCTGCAGCCCCATCCAAGTCCAGGCTCCAAACACATTTTAACTCCATGAAAATATTTTACCCCACGTCACATCAGCAAAATGGAATTGTGCTTTAGCTGTTTTAGCCCCCAAACCCTGTAATTCTTCCACTGTACAAACTGAACATGTATGTTGACACCACCCTCTTTTTTTTTTTTTAAATGTATTGTTCTGATACAGTATTCAAGCCCCTTTCCCACAAACACCTGTCACGCTGTTTAAGAAAACGGTGCTAGTTACAACCAAAAAAATCCACAAAGAGCATGCTTGTGGGATAAATTCAGCCTAAAAGTGAAAGAAATAAGTAGGGGACAAGGGGAATACTAGTCAGAAGGGCTACGTTTTAAATCTTTTAGTACCATAAAGAATAGGAAAAATCACTAGATTAGAAACAAATGTCATAAAAATGTACAGTCAAAGTAAAGATAGCTAACCTTTTAAAATAAACTTTGTTTGACAATTAAGAAGTGATTAAATAGCATTAGAAAACTAGCTTACATTTGCTTAATAGTGCAATAATTTACTTTTTTTGGGTTTTTTTTTTCCTTTTTTTACTTTTTTTTTTTAAGAGGGGTAAAGTGAGATCGGAGATGATGTTCTTTCAGAAAACAAAACAGAACCCAGCTACGATCAGTTACAGTGCAGGATTTCTAATACCACTTTATATTTAAAATTGTAATTTTAAAATTCTTAAGGTGTATTTTATCAGTAATTATTTAAACACAATAGATCTGGAGGAGCTCTCAGAATGATATATCTTTGACAAGTTTATACTGGTGCTGAGCTTCATTGCTGGCACATTTGACGAATGACATTGCAATAGTCCTAGTTTGAGTTAACAGATCTTTGTCACTTCATGAATGCAGTGGACAAAAATCAAAGACAGATGAAGGCAGCAAAATAGTAAAAACAAAAATCGGGATAAAGGATAAAAAGAAAAAGAAAAAAGAGGAAAAAAGGATGTCAATAAAAGAATATTCGTGTCACTATTTTTTTAATACATAACCATGTTTTTCATAATCAGATTTAAATGAAAAAAAAAAAAAAGACATGTCAAACACCAACATGACAGGGCTTATGGATATGTTATATCTTACAATTAAAAAGATCAATGTTGCATATAGGCCACTAAATTAAAACATATGAATCACATTTTAATAGTATGTAATACATGCAGTCTAACCATAATGTAAATTCATGTACTGGAATTTTAGTCTTTCACTTTTCAACCTTTCAGTGTAAAAACTCATTATGTCATTGAAAATAATGGTACTTCCAAGCAACGGACAATTTTAAGAGCTTCAGCAAATACAGCAGTAATCCACGAAGGCATTAAATGTTTATATTAAGCAAATGCTTAAGTATAAGCAAGGTTAATGCTTTGGTTTCTATTGCATTTTATTCAGGTGGGGGTAAAAAAAAAGAGGTAATAATAAATCAGAATTTTGAAATAGCTGAAAGAACAACTTTTGGTATCAGCACAAAATCCTAGGACCAGAAGAAAGATGATGGAGGAAGAAAAATGAAAGATTAAGTTTGTATTTAAAATAAGTGTAAATCAAACAGTAAAGCACTAGTTAAAGTTTCAGAAAGGTTCTTTTTAAATTTACTAGTTGAAAGTTACATTTCCGTGGCAACTGTGTAGGAATGCAGTAAAATGTAAGGGGATGGAGAAATGAATGAAGAAAACCAAAGATGGGCCTGTACCTTTGTTCTAGTTGTTTCATAGTTGCATTAATTTGATTAGTCTTGTCCTCTAATCGACCGATTATTTCATTCTTTTCTTTCATAGCATCTTCAGAAACCTGTGTTACAAAAAAGATCAAACTGAAGTCAGGATACATTACACTGTTACTTCGGGGGGGGTTTCCTTCAATATCTGAAGGGAAAAATGTTAAAACAGCTTCAGGTTTTGATTCTTTTTAAACATTTCCATCTAAAAAAATGTAGTTGCCAGTACTTAAAATTTTATGCTTAGCAAATTTGTATTTTTGTACTTTGCAAGTGTGGATGCTATTTAATAAGTATACGTTTTTCATTTTGTTTTCCTTTCTTAGTTAATAATTTTCCAAGCCAACTTAAATTCACTGATCATCTTTTTAAGCAGCCCATCAGAACCTTACCAATAAAGAACTAACATGCTTAGTCCTGGAAGTCCCTAAGATTCTCCAATTCTTATGAAACTACCATATGCGCCTAAACATCTTTTAAAAATTTTACTAACACATTTCACAATTTTGCTTGTATGCAGAGCTGTTACAACCGCAGCCTGAAGATCTAAAGAAAAGGTAGAGCATTGTTCTTGCTATACAGATCAACACTATCAACTGGTCTCTAAACAGCAGAGACTGGGCATGACTAAACTTTTTACTGTGCCCAGGAAGTGTAACCAGTGTTACTCACAGTCCCCAGAAGTATAGCTTTAAAAGAAAAACAAACCCCTACAGAACCTAACATACTGCAGAACAGTCTCCTCTTATTTTTCTTTCCAGCTCTATTTATATTTTTCTTCCTCCGACCCAGTTTCCTCACAGTTGCAGGTGGAAAGGTAGCATCTTCTGTCCATCATCTCAGTTACCTCTCTGCAGCATCCTAATATTTTTCCCCTCATTCTGTTACAGATTTGACTAGTTTCTTGTGCTGTTTTTGATAATTTGTGCCACATATCAAATTTATGTTCTGCATAAAAAATTCACTGCTAAACTTCCCTGGTGTGTGGTCATTTGTTAACTGCATGTTGGGTCCCTAAGATCCATATTCTCCCAAAGAAGTATTGCATTGTTACAGATTTTCTTAATTTGTTAACAGATTTTAAAAAACAACCCTGTAATTAGCTTTTTCCATTTAACACAACCTTGTTCTCCAAATGCGTTTCCTTACTTTGAAAGTGCAGATCTCTCTAACTCCTCACTACATGCCTACATTCTCTGGGGTTCTTTATACAACGCAGGTCAAAAAGTGTTCTTATCACTAGATACACTATTACTCTCTCTATTCCACACAACCTTATTCTCATGCTCTTTTCTCCTATAAACCCACTAGCATTAAGTGACTGCCTTAAGAACTGCTTTGTGTGAAATCATGCTTGCACCAGCAATGTTCCAAAACGACAAGCTGACCTAAGAAGCGGAAAGAAACCAAAAATTGAGGAAATGGCAGTATTTAACTAAACAAAACGGTAATGCATCTCTCTCACTCCAACGTCGTTTCATCAGTTTAACGGCAGATTGTTCCTTTACCTGCAGCTTTTGGTACATTTCCATGTTAATTGCTTTAACTTCATCAAGCTGCTGTCGAAGGCCTATCAGAGTATCCTGCTTCTCATGGATGTCCTTCTCCAGCAACTTCATGGCAAGTTCTATCTCATGTTTCATACTAACTTGAACCACTAGCTCATTCTCCATATCCTGTAAAACACAAACACAATACAAGACAGACTCCTTAAATAGTTATTCAACATTTTATCTGTTTTGAAAAAGACAAAAGCTACCTCTAACAGAGCTGCAGCACCACCTCTTTCATCACTTTAGAAATTCTGTCCCTCTTTAATTTTGCAAATTATCAACTACATGAACATTACATTCTCATGTACTTAGTGACTGGTGGTTGTTTTTTTTTTTTAAAAAAAACTTCAGGAGAAGACAACTCACATTATAAGAAATTACCCTGCCAGTGTTGCATAAAGAGTTGCCTAAGTATTAATTACAAAAACGGAACGAAAGGATTTCTATTTTCACAAGAAAGATTCAGCATACACACAGAGCATACAGCATTGCTAACAACTTACCCAAAAAATTCTCAAAGAAAACGTGTTTTCTTTAGCAACGTTGTTACAGAAATAGTGATGTAGTGATTGCTCTGTGAAAAAAACCTTTTTATTACAGGCGGTCAGAGAAAAGTCAATTAAGGGCAGCATCTAAGCTCAGTAAAAGCAAAACTAGAAATACTTACATACTGATTCTTCTCAAGCATAATCTTTTCTAGAAGTGCTGTGTAATTCTAGAAAAGAATACTTACTTGTCGAAGTTGTGATTCTTCTCGAAGCTGTCTACGTGCTTCATTGTACATTTCATCTAAACCCTGCCTGGAGTGTTTGTATGTCTGAAGTTCTGCTTCAACATCCACTTTAGTTGCCTACAAAGATACAGAGAATCTATCTTTCTTCATCACCAGTTTAACGTTAACAGCATAAATTTAACACTGGGGGGTGGGGAAAAAGCTGTTTCTGCTACATGGCCATCAGTTTTACAACAAGAATTGAGTAAATCTAGCAAAATAAACACCTGTACTGCAGTACAGTCCTCCTTCAGTAAGTCACTCTATTACACAACTATTTCAGTACCGAGCAAACCAAACACCTCCTTAACCTGTGCTTTTACCAATTATTCTGTAAAACACATACAGGAAATTACAGAAGGAGCTACAAATCACAGCTTAAAAAAAGTTCAGCAATAGTACACACAATTACTCCAAATGACATTTCATATAATGAGACAGGTCAGAATAGACAGTTTGCTTTGACGCATTACTTTGACAAGATTTTCAGATAATATTGCCTTAAATGCTCTTAGACACAGCTTACAGTTTAAAGAAAAAAAGAAGGGAAGAAAAATAGAAAGAATACAAGGAAAAATGCTACAAAATTTGCATATGGTTATAAAACAACCTAGTGTCCTATAGTTTCGATATATTTATGCCATTACAAAGCTTCCCAGATTTACTAGGTCCTTTTGCTAATAAAAGTTGTTTTAGATTTGGCCCAGCTACTGCTTACTTCAAGTTGCAATGTAAGAACATTCAAATGACCATGAACCACACGACATTACTGTCTTAAATACAGTAAAACTAACATACCTCTAGATGATGCTGTGTTTTCATCAGAATAAGGGTATTTTCGCTCCTTAATTGATGGTTTTCTTCTTGAAGCTTAATTATATTGTTTTTGGCTATTGCTAACTGAAAAAAAAAAAAACAAAAAAAAAGGCAAAAAAAAGGAAAAGCAGTGTGACAACTTTTATGAGCGGAAATAAAGAAAAAATGTTCTGATGAATGCAAGACCATGTTCTCGCAGGCTACAGAGGTTGAATTCTTTTTAAAGAACACATAAAGCTCCTGGTTTTAGTAATCAGTCACTTCCTTTACACAACAGCATGCATATTCAAGATACTTAATTATTTCCTGTCTGGTAAAGAATACACTTTCTTTTCATTGCTTCATTATGACTTAAAGACCGTTAATTCCCTTTCTTCATCCTAAGTTTTTTCTTTCCATTTGTATTCAAATGTATCCAGTTTTGTTCTTATTTGGACATCTTAATATATCATATGGAGCAATTTACATAAGAAAACTTCTCCCAGATGAAAAGAAAACATATTTACAGAAGAGAAAACATTATAGCTGGGCCCTACAGTATATACCTTAACGTCAGAATTATAAGACGGCTGATCAAAACAGGTGGACAGCTGGGCTGCAAGCTTGTAAAGGAACCAGAATACTCTGAGAATTAACAATTATAAAAAAATGTTTTCCCCCTCTCTGGATACATTAATACCCAGAGTGAGCTAGCTATCCCTTCAACAGCTGAATTTCAATTTTCCACTTCATTAACTATTTCTCAAGCAGCTCAGATTAAAAAAGAAAAAGTGCTTTTTCTAATAAAGCTAAATATAGTGGAATCTAGTCAAGCATCAAAGATAACCAAAAATACAGGATATAAATAGAAAACCAGAGCTAAACAAGTCTAAAAACTGTATATAAGCATATGGTAAATATGCAAGTAACAATTCTTTGGCTAAAGCTGAGAACAATAACAAAAACCGCTTGCTGAACTACTTTCTGTCTCTTTGTAGCAATTGGTGTCATCTATTATGGACTAGTCATCTGCACAAAATCAGACTGGCAGCTGGCATTAAGAAAGGCTTCTCTTCTGGTTTGGTCTGAAGTGGGAAATTGCGAGGCTCTACAGAACTAATTTACTGATGCGGCATGCTACCTAGGCAAGCTGACTTCAAATCCCTGCAGCTACTGCACCTTGTCTTCAAGCCAAAATAAAGGCATCTGAACACATTATACGGACCTTATGTAGATTAAAATAATTTAAGTATATTTATAAAAACAGCGTTTGAGAGCGAATAATATCTATTATACATTACTAAAAAAAAATAATACCTCTTCGATTAGTTTAGTGTTTGATTTCTCTAGTGAATCAACTCTTGCATGTAGACTGCTAACTGTGCTACTGAAAGAGAGAAAGAAAAAAAATTACTCAAAATTACATCAAAACTCCTTCAACCAAGCTCAAAAGCTTCAATGTGAGATACAACAATTAATGGTTAAGTGCTAAAAGGTCTGCTCCCATTATTTGAGGTTTTCCTAAATATAAGGAAATTAGTCTCCTTTGTTGAATGTTTATATACTTTTTTCCAACTCCCAATGTCATCCCTGTCATTTAAACTCCTGGCTGGGTGCGACTTTACATTTCTGCCTTTCCTTTATGCTCACAGCTATAATGTATCCAAATGTTTAATTAGTTCCCTTAAAAGACAGTTTGCAATCTTCTTGGGGTTTTTTTCCCCCCCTATATAATGAAAACCATTCTCAAGGTTCTCTTCCTCCAAAATCCATTTCTTTTATAAAATTATTTGCTTCTCTGCATTTTTTGAGATTTAACCTCAGGTTACCTCTTTCTTGATGCTTCTTGACTTCATTTGTAAGTCTCATCAGAATTTTATTCCCTTTTATTACTCTGTGGTTTTTTTATCTTATCAAACTACAGCTAGGCCTTCTCCATTACCTGATTACCCATTTCTGCTATAAGCACATTTTTTAGGCTGCACTTTACACACAGAAAAAATCCTATTCTGTAACTCCATTTACTTTTCCAAGTATTTCTACTGTGATGTCCTCAGAAGTTTCCAGTTCATTAAGAATGGCGAGGCAGAGGAGATTAATGCATTCTAGGACGTGTGGAAATAAAGAACTGACCTTAAATAAAGGAGAAGAGTTGTTGAACCACTGGTTTGCAAGTAATTCCATGCATAAATCAGTGTACAAGAACATACTCAACACACAGAGGCTCATCTGAATCATGACAGTTATCATCACAGAAAGATCACTGTTCTTAATTGTGATAGCTCTTTCTTCCTCCTTGACTTACTTTCACTTTGCTTGTACTTGATGCACTCCATTATTGTGTCCTGTTGAAGGTCCTGCTCGGTGACTGACACAATTTCAAATCAGGGTATCTTTACCCCAACAGTAGCCATATAGTAACTAATGATCAAGATCATTAGCATTAAAAATGAAAAAATATGATTACATTTCAAACAGGGATCAAGAAGATCAGCTGTACTACAGATTCTACAGAGGTAGCTCTTTGTGGGTTTGTTGTTTTTTTTTTTCTTTTTTAGCTCCTTGCACTGTTTAATTTTGTACAATACTCCTCAGAGAATTACAGTCACTGTTCTTCTATTTGTACAGTAACACACACACAGTGGTGGACTAGGTTTGTGCCATCCAGCAAAGTAAGGGGGAAAGGCTGCTTTCCTGAAAACTGTTTTACAGCAACCACAACCTACACTGTATAAGTAGTTTTCAGCAAGCAATGAACTTACTCAGTTTTGGTCCTAGGCATTGAAGCTACAATCTAAAACCTTACGAAAGGCAAAAAACCCACCATGCGGCTTCACCTAGAACACTCAATAATAGTTTCTGAAAACTGTTAAACAGAATGCAGTTAAAATCCAGATCCAGCTTTTCATTCTTGTGAAGTTATGAATCATGAGGACCTCGATCAGCATTGACCTGCTGTTTTTCATTTCTTTGAAGAATAAAGGTTCTGACTGGGAAAAACAAAAGCATGCAAACTGAGACTTCCTGACTCTCTCCAGAAGAGTATAACCTTTCCAACATCACTACAACCTCAGTCTAAACATGAAGAACTTGCACCCCTTTCTCTGAAGTTCTCTCTCACAAAGCTGTCGTACAAAAGGAATTTGAGGTGTTTTACCTGTAAGCCTGGACCAACATGCACACTTCAAAGTAATACTTACTTCAGTTGTCTGTTTAGTTCTTCAACATAATTCTTTTGGTCCAAAATTGCAGCAATCTGTACATTTCTAAAGCAAGCACATAATAAAATTAGCTTTAACAAAATGATGTCGTGAACTATGTACTGAAAATACACATATCTATCATATCATCTTAATTGTGCTTTTTTAAAAGAAAGGAAGCAACTTCATCTCACAATCATGAAGTCAGTAACTTCCATGTTGTGACATCAATGAGAGACAAAAACTCCAATGCTTTAACTGCAAACAATTTCTCTACATGAAACATAAGAACATATACAGTCTCAAAAGAAAAAGGATGTTTATTTACTCTGTCGTAACTTTGGTTCTTTGAAACACTGACTAAATCCCAAGCTGAGGGCTTAAAAGTTAGCAGGTTCTTTTCACTGCCACCTCGCAATCCTCCGATACTGTCCCTCAGGTAAAGGAAGTAGGCTGAGGCTTGCTTCAGAGGCTTGCTTCAGAGCGCAAATATTCGTCCAGCTAACTAGTAATACACAACAACCTAGCGTACAATTTTTCTCAACACTGAGAGACCAGAAAACTTCACCTTTAGGGAATCTGACTTATTTCTACAAAGAACGGCACCAGTCAAGAAATCATTTGTTAACGTGCAAAATCTGAGATATTTGATGAGGATTTACCTTTCCTTACCCCCAATGTCATCATCACTCTTTAAATACATAGAGAAATCGATCACACCAACCTAGGGGAAAGCAAATGTACACAGTTTCATATCATACAAGTAACTGCTGTTGATATTCACCGTCTTGTATCTACATAATTACTGGAACTTCAGTTACATCAGCTTTTTTAAGATTGGTCAAGTTTCAGCCAGAAGCCCAAAGAACTGAACCGTAACATTTTAAACAAGATTCTTTTTTTTTTTTTTAAAGTGTAGTCTCACATACTTGTTAATGTGAACTTTGAACAAAAATAACAGCGTGCCAGGTACCAAATCCCAAAGAAAAGATGACTTCTTACCTCTGACTGACCTTAGTCAAGACCTTACAGGAAGACTTTCATTTGGGGAATTATCAGATACTACTCAACCCTATCACTGACTGAGCAGACTTGTGACAATTTGTCTGTAGTGTTTCACTCGATTTTCTGTCACGGCACATCTCCCAAACTGCTGTTTCCTCCATGTTTAGCTTTTCAATATTCCTTGTCAAATAATGCTACCTCTCCACACTTGCTGATTCCCAGGTGTGTTAACTCAATTGGATTCATTTTTTTTAAACCGTCTAAATCTGAATCTAACTGATTTATTTTCTATTCCATTGTAATTTAATCATATATACTATAAATAACAGTACCATGAGTTCTGTTTACAACTTTACTCATGAAGCTCTAATAAAAGTATTTAACCATGTTTGCTTTACCAAAGCCCTTCCTTATTGGTCTCTAGCAGCCTCTTCACAAAAGTATTTCAATTTCTCTGATCTACTCCTTCCTTCTTGAGCTCCCTTTAGCTTTTGAATACAAGTAACTTGCTAAGTCTAACATTTCCTTGGTTTGTACAATGCTCTCCTGTCAGTTTCCTCCGATGGTCTTCTACTTGTTCTTTCCGTATCTTTTCTAGAAAGTCTCTCCTCCAAAAGCTTTTTAAAAAACATATTTTGCTTATTAAAGCAAAACACTATCTCTATAAAAAAGTAAAATATAAAAATTACTTTGTTTTCATTCTCCCTGTGTGCATACACACATTTCACCATTGAATAGCATTCTTCCAACATTCCAAAACTACGCTTCTGGATGCAACCAGAAATTTCTCTTTCTGCTCAATACAACTTGCTTCTCCCGGCTTCTCTGAGAAGGTGCCTTATTTACACTACTCTTCACAGACAGAATTACTCTAAAATCTCATCAGGACAGCCACTACTACCTTCTCAAATCAAGCTTTATGTCCCCTCATACAGCAAAGCCATCAAGTGACCTAGATAACAAATACGTAGCTAGCAATAGCTTTTGTGATTTACAATACACACATATAACTCTCAATACTAAGAAGAGCATGTTGCTAAGTTTTCTATAATTACAGGCCTCTCAATATCACGCCTTCTGGTACCCAAGATCAGTGCCTAAAACATTAGGTAGTAACTAGAATGAACAATGGAAGACAAGTTAGCCCTATAATTCACATTCTTTGCCACAGAAACTGCTTTTTCATCAAATATATGCTGAAATACAGTAAATAATCACTTAAACTATTACGATTTTTATCCACAAAGAAGCTGGACAAAACCAATCAGGACTGAATGCAGCCTATGTTTATTTATAGATACTTGTGCAACTGCCTTTAAAAACAATCCATCAAGATTTTCTCAGAAAAGATCAGAGTTCAAAGTCAAAGCACGTTGCAAAGGAGGAAGAATTCTAAGTCTTGTTTTGCAGATTGAAAGTAGTCACCCTCTTACAAGGTCTTCTATGTGAAGCAAGTTTTTGTTTCAGGTCCTTGAAACATTCCTGTTATGCTCCAGAACAGCAATAAATGAACGGAATGGGATAAAGATATCATGGAAATATACTTTTCCCACAAAGGAAAAGGACGAGTTATGCAATTAACATGGAAAGAACTCTGCACTGCTAATATTGCATCCTTTCGATGAGAAGCATAAAACTTTACCCTTGCACTCTGACAATTATCACCACCATCTAAAGGTCTGACCCAACTGAGACTGCGGTTAATGCAACGGCCCCCACTGATCCAGGAGCTGGATCATGCGCTAAACAGACTCTAGTAAGGCTTCTAACAAGTCACAACTCCAGAGCAACAAAATGCACTGTACATAAAAATCTTATGGATTGCATGTAAGTTACTTTACCTGTATTGACTTACTTGTGAATCTAGGTCTTCTCCCTTCACACACAGGTTAGCATCTATCACATTTAACCCAACTAATAGCCCAACAATAACTGCTCCTTCTTCCTCCATCATTAGTGCGTGATACTCATAGAATTCACTGTTAAAGACAAAAATTGCATCTTATTGGTATATGCAGTATATTTACATGCAATAAATTAATAATAAGTGACATCTAAATCTGAATTGTTTCTCTTATTTTATCCTTACTCCAACATCCTTAAAGATGAACTGGGTCTGCCCATACTTTCACGTCATAGTTAAAAACTGGCAGTGCATGGTTTGTCTCAGAGGTTATTACAAAGGTACTACCCTTGGCTCCAGAAATCTAAGCCACAAGCTGCTGGAGGGCTGGGAAATCTGAGGGGTGAGACTTATTTTGCCTTTTTAGGGGAAAAAAAAAAAAAAAAAGGCTTTTCACTCGCTATTAGCCACTTTTGAATAGAATACTGCAACAGATGGATGTTTGGCCATGTTGAGTCAGACAATTCTTATGTTGTTCAGAAACACTAGAAAATGAAAAGAAGACGGTAAAAAATTTACCTTGTGTGAAAAAAGGTCTGGACTTTAAATGAACATATGCTTGAAATTAAAGAAGCCAAGTAAGAGATTCAGTGTGTAAGAGAAGAAAACAGAAAGGGCTGAAATGCTAAAAAGATTTTTTTAAAAGAAAAACACTCCACTAAGCAACAGAATACCAACATTTACTCCCTCCTCCTTGCATTTTTTGAATAAAGTTTTAGACTCTGTGAAGCAAACTGTGCTTTCAATGGAAAAGTCCATAGCTGTTGAACATCATCCTGACATACCAGCATTATGCAGGCATACAAGAAAAGTCTTAAAAATATGTATAGCTTATAGAACTGAATTTAAGAGGACAAGTTTTTTTTCCCTTTGTGCTCCAACTACCCCATCAGAAAGAAGTTATACTAGAAGAGAGCAATGACAGTTTTAGAACCATGAAAGGAAAGTTCAAGGCAATCATCCTCCATGCAACGATAGCTCAGTAGGAAACGATGCTGTCCTGGTTTGAGCGACACAGGACTAATCTCTCTTCTAAAGCTTGGGAAAGTTGCATTTCTAGAAGACTCCAGTGTCTGAAATTGTGAAAATATTTACTTTATAGCCAGCTATGGTATGCAGGTTTCCAGGTCTCAGTGTTTCTGTGCTTGCCAAGTGCAAGGATGAGGAGCAGCGAGACCCAGGCACTTGACCCAAGCTGGCCAACAGGATTATTTCATACCATGAATGGCACATTTAACATAAATTGGAAAGTTTGCTGCAAAGTTCTCTCTCCCTTGATGGCTGCGATCCTGAGAACTTCTTGCCCTGGTGCCAGACCCCCGAGCCCTTCCCTTCCTCCTCAAGCCGTAGCGCTCGCAATGTCCAACATTTGCTGTCCACTGCTGGGAGTGCACGGCTTCCTACAGATAGAATGGACTGAGTATAATCCTGGCATATTTTATATTGGTATTGGGATCAATACTGGTTCTTTAGTGTTATTGATGTTAATTATCTAGTCTTATTCTATTAAATCTGTTTATATTCCAACCCTCTGTTTCCTTGTTTTTTCCCAATTCCCCTTCCCGGGTGGGGAGGGGTCATCAGGTGAGAGAATAATTGTCTGAATGACAATAAAATGTTGTGGGTTTCTCAAACCATAACATGTGCGTATTGCAGGGATGAATTCACCTCCTCTCCAGAGGTGTCTAGTCCATATTCTGCACGGCAGAGGAATGCAGCGGGAGCCCTTCCCCATCACCCTCACCGATGAAAGACCAGTCGGGTATGCTGCAGAAGGCCCCCCTACATGATGGGGGGGAAACACCTCTTCACCTGTCAGCTGGCCCTCAAGCTCGATGAGGCAGTGGTGTGTTTTGTCACTCCACCCTGAAGACTGGAAAAAAATCAGTCCACAGGCTGGAAGCTACGCCTTGCTACACTAAGGATACATTAAAAAGTAGCAAATAGAAAACAGTATTTTTTTTTTCAGGAGACTAAACCTCTAAAAGTAAATTATAAACAAGATCTACTTAATTGTTTACCTGAGAAGATCTCTCTGAATGATTAAACAGCGAAGATAGTCGGCCATTTTCTTCTGCATTAGTGCTAACCGTAGCCAGGCCCGGGCACGGCCCAGTGGCGTTCTGAAAAAAAGGGCATGAAGACAAATAGTCTCAAATGGGGTTGGACTAGATGACCTTTAAAGATCACTTCCAACTCAACCTATGCTATGATTCTATAAAATCAACAATATATCAATCAATTCATCTTCCTAAACATCTTATCAGTGTATTGGTACAGCAAGTGGTACTTCTGAAAGGGTATTTTAAACTATCAGTTGAGCAATGCAGTTTGGGAAGCTACAATGTCTACGCTTTGACTCCAAGCTTTGGGAAAATATCAGAAAAATTTTCATCAACTCAGCTGGGCTCGGGAGCAGACTCTGGAAAGAACAGGAATAGAGAAAGCACAAGAGCCTGCCAGTAAAATTAACTCTTTTACTCAGAGAGTGAAAACATGCAACTTTCTACATACTGTTGTATTTCAATGTGCTTTGTTCTCACACGGTACATGGCTAGCAGCACGGAAAGAATTTTTAAGAGCTCTGCTGTTTTCCTCTATCTACCTTCTTCTTAACCTGACAGCGCCTTAAAAGATAATCTCAAAAGTCCTGTTTCTAGCTAAGTAAAACATCCGCAACAGTTCAGACTCCCTTCTGCAACTTGCTTATAAAGTCTTCAGAGGAACTGTGAGAAAAGTAACTAAATGTCCATTACAACTCATCATGTAAGCTTGCCTTCCCAGTCCTGTTCTCTGGGTCTACACAACACATGCCGAATTCTAGCCCTAACTCAATACTTGTTTACAAATTCATTGGTATCTTAGAAAGACAAGTCAAAAAAGATGAAAAAGTATGTAACTGGCAAACATTAATAGCCAACAAATTAAACCCGGACCCTTAGATCCTCGACTTCTAGTGCTTGCACACTGAGAAGTGGTAAGCACATAAATGCAAAAAACCCCCCAAAAAACACAACCAAAAACCTGCATGCTACAGGAAGAGTGTAACACACTTGGCAAAGGGTATTATTTCATCTTGCCTGATACAAAAGTAAATAATAATTTATATACCTATGTGCTTTAGATAAGGTTTAAAGCTATAAATTACAACCCTTATGCTGCCATATACCAATCACAATGTAACCAAACCCTTTTGGAATTCAATGTATGGCAAATTATAAGGCTAAATTCAAAAGCAGAGTGCAGAGGAATGGGAGGAGATTGTAGCTCCCAGCATAAATTTACATCTTGAGGACACTACACACAAGAACCTGGAAAGCTGCCTAATACTTTCCTCTTCAGTATGTTACCTTTTGGTTTTATGCAGCCTTTGCTGACTAGACTCATATGGTTGCTGCAGGTCTAGACTGCAGACTGTTTGATAGGCAGCCTGTTCCTTTCTGCAGCGTTTCTGTCCACCACTCAGAAAACTTTTCTCCCAGGAACATCAGAAAATAACATAAAAATACTACTTTTTGAGCTGTTTTGTGCAGAACACAAAAAGCTTGCAAGATTCACCTGTGCTCTGCCCCAAAATCATGTGTTAGCTGTTCAAAGGTTTGATTAATGCCAAATGAAACCATGAGACATCTGTAGATTTTCGATCAGGTCCTTTATTTTCTTCCTATATTTCACTAACAGTACTTACTTAAGGCCAGGCAAGTCTCTGACACTTGCTGCTATTTCCTCAGCTTCCGGATATAATTTCTCCACAAGTTCCAGAGGTCCCCAGATGGTTTTATTGTAACTTAGAAAGGATTTTCTTACTAGGAAAAGAAAAATTAAGGAACTGAATTAATTTAAATTACTGGCGTAGCTTTCTTCAAAATAGCTGGTGTGACAAAAGGGTTAACTGCTGAGCCTAGACCTCCTCATAACAGATAACTGCACCATCAGTCAGTTCACCAGTATCCAAAGTCATCTTCCGAATTACTTCGCTGTGAACACAAAATTGCTGTGCTAGAACAAAACAATATAAAAAGGATGACTAGCTAAAAATAGAAGCTACATACATACATGCAGTTCTGGTAATCCCTGGACCACTTACAACAAATGGTATACAAAGGAAGTTGGTAAATGTGGAAATACATGTTGTAAAGTATGAATAACACTATTCATTATAAAAGGTGACAATTTATGTATTTTCTTCATTTCTTAAAGCAACTTAATGCACTTTGATTTTTATATCACTCAAGAAAGAAGAAAGAAAAGTGTCATGTTTGGGATAAGAAATATGCAGCTAGAGCAATTACCACACCTTTAAGGCCATGCTTCAGGCAGTGCTCCATGACAACAAAGAACTGCTGCAAAGGTGGGTAGTCAGAATCCAGAGTGCGGCCAAAGCTCAAAGCAGATTCAATGAGTCCTTTGATACTCAATTTAGCCATGTTCAGTAAATTTGCTCTTTCTACGGCAGTAGGGTCCTTTACAGCTAAGACAATAAAGAAAAAAAAAGTTACAGTTCAAGTTTTAGAAGAGATGCAAAATAATAAAATGCTTCATGGCCACCTTATTCAAAGAAAAAATTATCTTAATGTAGATAAACTCAAAGGAATAATTTAATAAGTGCTATAAACCACCATGTCATAGAAAAGGAGCCACTCCAACAAACACCCTTACAGATCTCACCTTGTGTTAATAGGTGAACGAAAAAACGAGGCCCAAAATGCCAGTTCTCAGGTACTGTGTTGGCTCAGTACATCTCGGAAGCAGTCAGTAACTGCAAATTAACACAGCAATGCTGCGCTCAAAAGCTCAGTAATGAGCATGCCCTTACCATGATATCAAAGCAGCATTCCTACTAATGTATGTATCTATTTGGTGTATTATGGTCTACCTACAGAAAGAGACATCATACTTCTTATACATAATCACCTTCCGCTGTAGTCTTAATTTCACAGTGACATAAACACATGCTTTCCTTCTTAGGCTGTACATAGTCTCAGACAGTAAACCTAGAGCAGTTTCAGGAAAATGTTACACATTACATACTGAAAGTTCAGTTTCTCATATAGCTAAAAAATATTTTCTACACAGGAAAGTTTAAGAACTAAAGGTTTTGCTTTAACTTAAAAGTGATTTTGGTAAATTCTACAAAATGTACACTACAAAAACACATTTGGGGATTAAATCTAGTCAGTAAAAACCCCACAGCTTTTTAAAATCATCTTAATCTGACAGAATGGACAAGGTTCCTCTTCTTAGCGCTCCTGCTACTGAAACCAGAGTGTTCAGGAGATTCTTGGTTTATTTTCATTTGTAATGGAGCAATTCAAACAATCAGGCCATCCTCTATTTTGCCAAACTGAAACAAAGACAAAACAACTCTCGTTTATTTACCATGATCAAAATAACTCAGAAAGAAGAAAAAAAAAGTTGATGATTTACTGTTTTCTGCAATTAAGTCTAACAAATGAAGTGAAAAAGCAAACAAATGAAGAACACAAGTCATCTTTTTTTAAGACCTTGAGACACAGATGTCAACATATCTATATAGATTTGTGGTTGCAAAAAAACCGTGAGCCCCTTCCTCTGCAAATTTGAGTATTGGTATATCACCTCATCTCTGCACATCAGAAAGCATAAAGAGTTGTATACTTTAAAACCGTAAAACAAAAACCCCGTATCATTCTAACAGATGCACGTTTTCTTGGTTCCTCAAACGGCAATGAAATGACTTGTCCCATTTCTTGCATACCGCAGCTTCAGATATTTAGGTATTAGATATTAGAAACTTAGAAAATGACTTTCTAATTTTCTGTCAAATATCAAATTACCCTATTACTATACCATATAACCTATCTTGGTTTTCTAGAAAAAAATACACAACTGAGATAATGTACTCGAGATAACCTTAAAAACTACATTTATAGTCTCTCAATTTACCAGTACTTAACAGAAAACACTACAAGATGTCAGAAGACATAGCAGACAATTAGCAATAGTGCTCTGGCAAAAATTTACCCAGTTCACAGTCACAGCTCACTAGTTTGCCTCTTGACTTCCTGCCGCCGGGGCCTGAACCAACCCTACCGAGAGCAGCACCAGTACCCCTGTCTGGAAGAGATGGAGGCTTGCAACAACAGGAGCGTTTCTGTTGGTAAAGCTCACATCCGACCTCCTGCTTTTTTGTTAGGTTTGCTACTGACAGTACTAAATACCCATGTTATTGTAGAAGCCGCCTTGTCCAGTTCAGACTTCAGGTACACAGCTCGCCCTCACTAGGTATTCAAGTTGATTTCGCCAAAGGCATCTTAGGAACTCCTTTTTCAGGTGACCTCATTTTGACTTTTGGAGCTGATCCTTCCCATAGACAGAATTCCACCTCTGCTGTCCTTTTCGTTATCAGCCCTCTTGCCTAGTCTTTCCGACACAGAAACGTGTATTAGGTCTGTTTTAAAGCATGGTTGACCTGCATACAGCTATTTTTCTTCACCTGCTTCTTTAAAAAAGCTCAAGGTTGATAGATTCACATCGCGTGTTTTCTAGTAACTGCAGCTCAGGGACTGTATGGGTTAGTATGGGCAAAATCAGCTCTGAAGAGCTCTTTTCGCAGCACCCAAAGGGACTATTTGCAGGTGGCCCTGATGTCGCCAGTCTCACGCGAGTCTGACTAGCAAAAGACAATATTCCTCTCCCACTCTGGATGAGCAGCCAAACCCTTACTGCAAACAGTATTTGTGAAAAACAAACAAACAAAATCCCCCAAAAACCCAAACCAAAAAAAAAAACCAAACCCCAAACCCAACCAAGCGCGTAGCCGCCAAGGCTACATGCTGAACAAGGTCTCCCTGTGTCACCCGACAGCTAGCAGAAAACAAATCTTTTCCTCCACTGCAGCCTGCTCNCTGCGTGGGCTCGGACCCGCCGCCCGCGCCCCACGGCGCCCCCGGCGGCGGGAGGACCCGCCCCGGCCCCGCCCGGCCCTTCCAGGGTGGAAGAAAAGCGTACTTAAGCATTGAAGAGTACTAATACTCAGCCTCTGAGCCTACTAGTCTGACATAAAACTTCCTTTTTTTTATTTTTTTTTTAATTATTATTTTTTTTTAAGAATCCCAGCAACACATAACGCACACGTGCCTGTCTCGTTTCCAGCAGTTATCAATGACTGCTTCTGCATTAGAACACTGCTTTAAAGGCAGCAAACAGCAAAGAGTGATTTTTTTTAACTTTCAGAAGATATTCCTTTGAGATACATATTCATAAGACTGCAAGAGTGTTTTAGAGAGTCGCATCTCAATTTCACTTGAGAGCAGCAGATCTCTGTAGCAGNTCCCCCGAGGGATCGCCACCCAAACCCTTACTGCAAACAGTATTTGTGAAAAACAAACAAACAAAATCCCCCAAAAACCCAAACCAAAAAAAAAAACCAAACCCCAAACCCAACCAAGCGCGTAGCCGCCAAGGCTACATGCTGAACAAGGTCTCCCTGTGTCACCCGACAGCTAGCAGAAAACAAATCTTTTCCTCCACTGCAGCCTGCTCGCCGGCGTAAGCCCCACCAGCCCCGCCAAGGCACAGTCCCCCAGCACGCCGCCCCGTTTCCATGACCGCCGGCCGCACCTCCCAGCCACAGGGAGGGATGGAAGGAGGGAGAGCCGCCAGCGCCCGGGC
>VYXH01011570.1:1124-29700 GCA_013397275.1 Burhinus bistriatus | reverse complement strand
AAAAAAAAAAAAAAGGACATTTCCTAGCCTGACAAGGTAAAAGAGCAAACTGTATTTTACATGGGACTTTTGTTTTAAGGCTTTCCATACAACAATGTTTACAGTCAATTTTCCCCATTTCCATAGCAGAAAGGATTTATTTTTTTTTAATGTTTGAAAGCCTACATTTGAAAACTACAGGAAGAAGTATCCAAAATGGTAGTATTACATTTTACTTCCAATTTAAAAAAAAAAAAAAAGGAGGTATTCACTCAACTTACCATTTCTTAACTATTAACTCCCTTTCCCTGCATCATGAGGAAGAGAGACCAGAAAGCCAGCAACAAGCTTAGAATGTAAACTCTTGTCACTTCAGTATCACAGTTTTATAATTTATTCTCTCTGCTTAGCTCTTGCCTTCTCTAAAGTTTAGGTAGTATCATTAGCAATGAATGTCCCTGACGTTGTCCTTGTAGTAAACTGGCACGCAGCTAAACATCTGGGGTCAAGTAACAAAACTCTTGATTTAAAACAGTCCAAAACTGAGTGTATACTAAATCCGCCTCTGCTTTCCAGCTCTGAGTTTCATTTACTGCCATTTACTACTTTACCCATTCCACTATTTGCCTCTGTTACTAGTGTCATACACCAACTTTTTCTTCTTAGATGCCACTTTGTTCAGTTTTCCTTCTAAATTTTTATGACAGCATGGCCACTTAAAATGGGAGGTGCTACAGTCTGTCCTAAAGCAACACAATCAGAATCCTAGTTTTACTTCTCTGAACAACCACCTCAACATCATCTGAATGGCTGAATTTGGAAATCACTATAATGGGGTAAAGTAATACATAGTTAATATTTGTAAGAGTATTCCAGGTAAATGGTATCTGCTTGCTAGAGCAGTTCTGCTGCACACGTATAGAATCTGACAGTGTACAACATGCATCAAAAGCTTCACGAACCCAGGAATTCACCTGACTGGGTAGCTCATGAATTGTAATTTATGTTCAATGCCTAGCACACTAAAGCACTGCAAATGAACAAAAGAAAAAATAACCTAATAAAGATTGACAAACCCGTATGTGACACTGCTGCAACTCTACAGAGTGGTCTTCTCGAGGCTGCATATACATAAATAAATATTAATAGTAGGCTACTGCATCCACAAGTTTATTTTAGGATTCCAGCCACATGCCAAAAAAACCCAAAAAACCTGGTCTGTATTGTGTTGCTTAAGTAGGGTACTACATACTCAGCAAAAACACCATTTTTCTGCAACATGTCCTCCAAGCTTGTTTTACATGACATAGTGTGTTTTCAGTATGTTGCATAGATTATAGAAGCAGAAAATATTTTCCTTCATATTAGAAGATTCCATTGCCTCTTCCAAAACAGCAGTTTCTCCATAGCTTGTGTCTCAACAGCTACACAGCTTACTACTTGCTGTAAGCTAACTTGTTTCACACTGCCATCGTGCACTCAGTCTGTTGTTATGACCCATCATATCACAGCTGAATTAAGCTATACTGTTATAGCTGTGCTGTTTTGGGTTTGGTTGGGTTGTTTTGTGGTTTGGTTTTGTGTTTTTTTTTAAAATTAAATTATCTGAGAATTTCACACCTAAGAAGCCTCCAAACTTGCATGCGCTCAAGTCTTCTTCAAGCAGAAAAGCACTGTTTCAAACAGTTAGTTTCTATCTACACTAGCATCAATGTAGACAAAGTCTATACAAAAACTATTTTAGGAAAAAAAATAATTCTAAAAGCTAGGTCATTCTGATGATGAGAACACATGCTAACATTTATATTTATGTTAGCATAGTACACCAAAAAAAAAACCAACACAAACCCACAACTTTGATCTAGAGTTACTCAGAAGACTGGCATTAAATCAAGGGTGTAATTTTTCAACATTCAGACTCGAGTTACCAGAGGCAGTGCAGATTGACACAGGGTTTGGCAGAAAAGGAACAAATGTGTTTGTGACAGTAATAGAGAGTCTGTCACATTATTAAAGAGAAAACAATAGAGGCTTTTTTTTTTTTTAAAGCAATCATAATAAATGCAAGCTTCCTGGTGTTGTCATACAACATTGTTTCTCTCCTTTCTCCCTTTCTGTATCCCTCCAAGTATGTTTCTTCAGAAGCTTCTCTTGGTTATACTATGAACAACAGTATATGGGGAAAACACACTATGAAGTCAAAGAAAACAGAATAAATGCTGGTTTTGTGTTTGGTTGGGTTTTGGGGTTGGTCGTCCCCCCTCCCCGTTTTGGTGTAATGTTTTCAGCAGTAGCTGTACAACCCCAATTGATCAGCTACACTAACAACATTTTTGCATGTTGCACATTTTACATATGACTAGAAAACCATTTCTATATATTTTACCCTACCTAAGCTGTATGAAGTTTTACATATTGACTGTATTGAGAACTTACATCAAAATACAATTTTGAAAGGAGAACGTAACAAACTTTACCTTCTCTGTGTTCAGAAAACACACGGGTGTGTCTGGATCGAGTACTTCTTTCAACCATGTTTTTGAAGCATCCACAAGCTCCAGTTTCAATTTTTTTAGGTTGGGCAAGTTAACAGTGGCATTTGACACCTTCTCCGAGCCACATTCCAGTTTGCCTTCATACACTAACATGTTACTCAGTGACATAATTTTACTAAAGATTTAAAAAACAAGAAAAGGTGTCAAATCTTGTGATTTCAATCCCACATTAAAACCCTCAATATAATAAAAGTTTAAAATACCTATTCATTCTGTATTGCACAGTTAATTGGACAACAGCATTTTGGTTTTGTTCCAGCCTTTTAAATAAGCTTTCACTCATGCCAAGCTCTCTGTTACAAAACAAACAAACAAAAAAAGCCCCAAAAACGTGTCAGGCAGAATATTGCAAGAGCCTTCCCAGAATTCATGTTACTAGTCACTGTCCAGCAGCATTTTATCTTACCTTGCTTCTGCATTCAGTACTAGTGGAGGCAGCTGCTGATGATCCCCTACAAGCACAAACCTTTTGGAGCAGAATAGCGGGCCCAGACAGATGAGCTGGCTTATTTGGGAAGCTTCATCGACTATACAGAAATCAAACTGCTTCTGAACAAAGATGGGGTGATTTACTCCCATGCAAGATGTTGCTACCACTGGCTGAAAATTGAGACACACTTTAAGGATAAGGTACATCTTATATCCTTTAGCACTACATTTTCCAGGTTAAAAGAAAAAAAAAATATTTCCCATTAAACTAAGCTAAGAAGTAAAATAAGAGAAATCAAGGTATTAATCCTCAAAATCAGACCAGCACACCTTACATACGTATTGGCCTTGCTTACTCTTGCATCAGTTGCAAATGACAAACAAAAAGAGCTTTAGATCAGACTGTAGTAAATAACTCGTTCCTGTCCTGTGTTCAGGTTGATATCGGGTTCTAGGCATATACAAATCACGGAGTGTGCTGAAATGACTACTGTAGAAAATTATGTGGTTTGCTTTTTTTTAATTCCAAAGAGAAAACAAAATAGCAGCACAGTTAATTCCCACCACTGTGCTTCTTCCACTGCAATCTGAAATGACTAAAATATGAAACATTTAAATTACTTCCCTTATGACTTCAATCATTCCCCTGCAACGCCTATCAACAAAAAAGCAAATGGCAGCTTTTGCAAAGTTGGCATTTACTCCAGCTACCATGAAGCTTCATTCTTTCAATGAATTTAATTTAAAGCTGCCACTGACTCACAGTTTACCCAGCTCCCATTATGGTTTGCATTAATATTCCCAAAGGTAGCACTAATCGTTCAGTCAAAAATTAGTGCTTGGTCAGATCAGCTCCACAGCACACCACTTCCTCTTCCCCATCTGTGGATTGTACAAATGGTACAACTAGCACAAGCGGGAGGGAAAGAAGGATAAACAGTAGAATATGTGAATACACATAGAGAAGGTTGCAGCAGTTAATTAATACCCACACACACACAAGATCTCACATAAGAGCACTGGAGTCTTTGGGAATTATTACTTACAATGATAAGTTACTTTGTGTAGACATAAAAATACTTTTCAACTTTCAGACTGTTAATGTTGGTCATTAGTGGCTATAAAGAAATTGAAGCGATGCAGAGAATGAGTATCTTTTTTCAGCTCTGATGTCTTACAGCAGTAACACACCCTTGAGATGGGTTTCTTCTCTGCAGCATCCAAACAACCTGAATACTACCGTAATTATCCTCAATAATTTGCAGGCATAGCAAAAACACTTCTCACCTGACTGTTATAGACCTCTTCCAAATCTGTTACAGATTTAATTGATTTGGACCTGCAAATTTCTTCTTCTGTAAATTTCCGTATATCTGGATGAACCTTCTGAGCTCGCCCCAAGCGCAAGAAACCAACTTTGAATTTGGCTAGCTTTAGCAGGATATTGTCCACAGCAGTGTGCGTAAAACTAGTCAGAAGAACACTGAAGCCACAAGCAGAAAGAATTCTCACCTAATGAATGGCAAAGCAAAAGAAAAGAAAGAGTTATTAGTTCATATACAATAATCAGCAATCCCATGTTTGACTAGGTTAAAAAAAAAAAGTAGTTTTGGAGGGAGCCGATAACAAGTATGACTTCGCTTGTATCAGTCTTTCTGGCCAGATCAGCCAGTTAATTATGGTCAAAGCAATATAGGCAATAGACCTGATGGTTCTCATAAACAGCAGGCTTACTATGCATGCTGCAAACAGCAAGAGCTAAGAACATCCATGCACGCTCACAAACCCCACTGAAAAGAAGGAACTGCACTCTAAACATCCCCACTGTAAGAACAAGCCACGCAGCCCGTTCCCACAAACACTGTTCTCCACGACAATTTAGCCACAACAGATTCAGTAGAATGAGCTGATCTGATAATAGCAACAGCTGCTTGCTCTCCAGCCTCCTCTTTCCCCATGAGCTGATGACAACTGCAAGTGAGATGACACTGCTATTTCAAGAAAAACAGCCTACAGCCTGAATCCAGTATGCTCCTACAGTTGATTCCTATGGAAAGAGAACCACCAACTAGAGGAGGTGGCTAGCAGGCTGCACATAGCTTCAGCACCATAGTTTTATACCATTTACAATGGACAAGTTACTAATTTCTCCAAGCAGTCTTTTTTTTGAGCTGTAATTCAGGATTTGAGGACATGCTGACATTTAGGGCCAAAGAATTTCAATATTAAAGTGTCTCAGAAGTGATTAAACATTGCACTTCAATCTCTTCCCTCCCACATTTATTCCTACACAAGCAAAAGAGAATCCTGCTCTACAAAATACATTTTTAGTTCTACTAAGTATAAGTCCTTAAGTAAAAAGAAATGTGTTTTCTTCTTTGAAATTATGCAGTAATTAATTATAGCAGTAGACTAAACAATGATAATTAATTTTGGACAGTATGCTTTATACACAGTTTGTTTAATGCTGTCCTCTAAATCTCACAAAAAAAATTTAAACATCAAGGTACATGATCTTACTAGAGCGCATATTGTAGTAGTTTTTCCTGTTCCAGGCATACCCACAATAAGCGTGTAGTCTTTTGAAAGCAGCACTTGTTTCATTGCCTGTTTCTGAGGCTTATTTAGACCTTTAAGAAGAAAAATCAAAATGAAATGGCTACACTTCATAATCATTGTAATAATTGCTAAAGCTAATAAAACAAAATTATAGTTTCCTCCTCCACTAAAGCCCTTAAAGAAAAGAATTGAGCAGAGTTAAGTCTGTAGGTTCTAATGAAGTAATGATATTAAACACAATACACAAGACAGCTAGTACAGGGTCTGCACTACAGTCCTAGAAATAAATCACTGAAGACATTTTTATTCTTAGACCTTTTGTGACTTTTTTTCTAATATCCTAAATGACCACCTCCATATGATACTGTGTATGGGCATTTCTATTTTATCATACCCACTTTCACATTCAAACACATGGCTTACAGCAAAGGGAAACGAGTTGCACGTATAGCACTATCTTGTTTAGAAGAAATGTTATATCAGAGCTTTTTCCCCAGTCTGATGCAAATAAGCAGCACATTCCAGCTATTTGGACTAGGCAAAGCTCAAGCAAAAAAGTAAGTCTTCAGACTGAGTTTTTACAAAAAGTTCTATTTGCTCTAAAAGAATTCGGTTAAATTTCTGTTTTCTCAGACAACTGTGTCAGAGAACAATGAAATATTTTCACCAAATATGAGACACTGCGACATACCTAAATAAATTCTGCTTTTAAAAAAGAAAAGTGTGTCTCAAAGCATCACACACTACAGAGCAGCCAACAAGTCAGCAAGAACGATTATACAAGTGAACGCTTACACCAAAGCCCATCTCCTTCCACTCCCTCAAAGTCCGCCTCCTCTATCTCAAGAGCCTTCCCTGTTCCTTCCTTTTCTAAAGGTTAGAGAGGTAATCATATGGCACACTGTTTGAAACTGCAAGCTGCAGCAACTAACAAGAGTTAAATAAAGTTGTAAACAAATGGTCAGGTCTTCCCACACATTTTATCACAGAAAAATATGCAAGGTAAGAACTTGTTTTTAATTTTTTGGCAGAAAGCTACCACTGGACTCAGAAGTAGGGAAAAAACGTACTAGTGTGACAAATGCTTTGGCTACAGAGACATATTACTAAACAGAGAATTTTGGGGAAAGCTACTTTGTACCCTTTAAAATATTTGCAACAGTTTCCTTTGCTTCTGGTGGAAGGACAGAGCTCAAATGCTGAATAAAACGTGGTTTGTGGAAGTCAATTATCAAGTTGCGGAGCCTTTCACTGTGGATAAAAAAAAAAAAAAACCACAAGAAGAAGAGTTACCAGTTGAGAAACTTTATCTGAAAGTATTGGAAGTGTGAAATTAATTTGGTTTTTCATACCTGACTGGGGAATCTTTCATCAATTTAGAAAGGTTTTCAAAAGGGACTCCTATACCACAATCTCCTTCTTCATGATCCAACCTAAATATGGTGTTCTTGGGGAGCTTTGACAAATTCCTGAAGGATGACAGTAAAATGGACAAAATAATTGTGTAGACAAGCAGTATGTTGATGATTGATTAAAGGTTTATTACTAAGTGTTAAGTGATATCTTCCAGAAGTCCCAGAGTGAAGCAATAGCTAGAAGAAACACACTATTAACTGATCTAAATAAAACATGATAAGAGCCCAATTTAAAGACAACGTAGTCTAAATAATGAAACTTACTATTAACATAGTAATCATATAGTCTCATGTTGGAGACATAAGTAAATGGAATTTGCAAGCGTGCTTTTATTCAAACAACCCAGTTAAATAGACAGGCACATACACTGACCAAGTATTGACGTTTTCAATCAAGATAAGAGAATTTCTGAAGGGTACTTCCCCAAGCCCAGCAAGAGAAGTCAGAACGCAGAGCTTTTTGGACACCTAGAAGCACCCTTCCCGAAGCCAGTATCATAGTGTCTTCAAACAGATATTTCTCCTTTTGTTCTATTACCTGCCCAACAAACAGGAGACTTTTGTCAAACTGACTTCTCTAACATAGCCAGTAGCCAAACCAAGTAAACCATTTTCCTCTCCACTCACAACCACACGATCACCAACCAATAGGTTTGTTCCAGGTATGGCACCATTTCTACGTTGGAAAAAGTGTAGATAGTGTCCTTCAGAAATTTCCTGCACTTCATCAACTCTGATCATGTTTCCAACACAATCACCAGCCTTCTCTCTGAAGATATTAGAAAAAGAAATAAATTTTAATATTGAGATCTTCTGAGTAAGAAAATATTTTAAAAACCCCACAAGTAAAAAAAACATACCACATACAATAAACCACCAAAATCAAAATACAACACACAAACAAACAAGCCCCACTCCCAGCAAATCCCCAAAGTGACCAAAAAAAATAATAACCCAGACACATACAATAAGAACCAGGAAGATTTACAAAGTGACAGTCACTTTACAATAGCCACTTTGACCAGAAAGGGATTGTAAGAATATGTAGAACCCTTGTACTTGTTCCAAGAACAGTATCTATAATTTCCTGTTAAAAAAACAATACTGAAATGTATTGATCCACTTCACTAAGATGTTCCGTATTTGCTGATGGAATTGCTTGTTTCACTTAAAACAACGCAGCTACCTTTCACTTCTACAGATGCCTTGAAATTGGCCTACAAACCACCAATTCTCTTTTCCATAGCTGCTGGACTAGGTGATGTATAACATGCTACTTCAGCCAACAAGAGCCCTAGTCTGCTTTCATGCACATTCATAGCCACACCTAGGGGTATGGTCCAAACTACATCATTGTTTGCCAAGTAAACCCTCAGGAAACCAGCACGATGAGCTGGGCTCACAGTCAGCCCCTAGACATACAAACAAAATAGAATTATACCATTTTTGCTTCTGAAGACTGAGGCTGCATTTTGTTGCTTCTTATGTGTGACTTAACAACAACAAAAACCAAATACTGTATTGCAAATACAAAACCAATTAAGTCTATTAGGCTAATGTCTCCGTTAGGTCACATCTCACGAAAAGCCTACCTATGCGAGTAACATACTTCACTATTTCTACAAGCACTAGAAAGTGTTTAGCTTTCCATGTAGTGAAAACACAAGTTGACAATGCCTCATTCTTAGTTACTGAAGGGAGTACCATTTGTACCAGGTTAGAAATCACATCTTACCTTTCCAAAGAAGGTATCATCCATATATTTTTATATCCCTTTTTACCCTCTCCACTTTGCAGCTCCAAGGTTAACATTAGATACCACAGGCTGAAATACTGTAAGTGGGAGTGTTTCAGGTGCTGGGTCTCTCTTTCAACAATGGGTACCATAGCAGGAGGAAAAGACACATTGTCCATCTTTTGTTCTACAGCTCTAGGAGTAGAGCCAAACGCAGGAAAGTGTCAACTTGTATCTTTTTTTCTTGCAAGTCTATATGTACATAATGCCAATCTAAATATATACTGTAACATACTAGATAGATCATCACTGAATTAAAATTGAATCTGTATCCTTTGTTCATATGAACAATCTCATATTAGTAACTTTACGTCATCTCTATGATTTTGAATTATTTAGGACAAGAAGTTAGTCAAAGACCAACTAAAGACATTTCAAAGATAGTACTATATACATTTAGATAGTTGATCTTTTATTCCTTTTTCTTTAACATATGAATACTATATTGAGATTTAGCTAAGCAAAAGGGATTTAATAGTTAATACACAAGCAGACTTCAAGTCAATGTATCTCAAAACTAAGTATCAATAGACATTATACCTAATCACATATACAAAATGCAACCAAAAAGCAAAGAGTTAGTCCAGAAATTAATAGCTACCCAGTTAGCAATAATCCTGTTGCTGTAACAACTGAATATTAGAAGTAATATTTCACAAAAACATATCCTGTACACCCACAAAGCTAGCTCCCTCAACATAAACTTTTGCCCCGACAGCTTTAAAAACAATCAGGCATTGTATTCACACAAGATCACCCCAAAAGCCCTCCTGTTCTAACATATCTCATTTGATCTCTTCAGTATACTATTCTCGTTTTGGTTTTTGTGCAGCATAAAGACAAGACTAAAACTTATAACAGTTTTTAAAACAAGTTAACTTTATGTGAAAATTTATCAAATATTTACTCATGACTTCTCTTTAACAGGAGATGCAATAACACTTCAGCAGAGTAGTATCAATGCATCATTACTTCTGTGATACCTTACAGGCAAATGATCTCCTACAGAGTCCAAGTTAAAGAGTTGTTGTCCAGCCATGATTCAGCCTCGTAAGACCGCCCATTTCAAAGAGTTGCAAGAATATAGCTTTTTAAAATTATAATTATTAACTTTGATATAACAGACATCTGTTATCATCATCAAGTATTTTGCTGAGACTTATCTCAGATTCTGTCTTGCAGAAAGCGTACCCGAGCAAAGAGATTAAGTCTCTGCAAGATCAGGGACTTGCGCTATACAAGTTGCAATGGAGTCTATGGAACATTCTTTTGGGGTGCAAGAGTCCACAATAGCTAAATAAGAAACTGTCAACCACAAAAATGAAATCACAATATCAAAAGCTACAATTATTCTAGTTTATTTAAAAACACGAGTCAAACTTTTTTTACCTGCTATATAGAAAGCAATTGTGCATTTGGGAGCAGTATTTACAGGCTTGACTGTCATCAATTACAGGAGGCAAAGCAGCAAGCTGTGACTGCTGTCTTCCCACAGCAGATTTACACGTACTGTGTGTTAAGTAGAAGGCCACATGGTTTCTTAACTTCATTAATTCTGTCAAGAAAAGAACAAAGCTGATGTTTTGGGGTTTGTTCATAATATTTTCTAACTCAAAAGTAACTAGCCATCAACTTTCTAGTCAGCTAAGCAGCGAGTATTCATACAGTGAAGTCCTAGTGGGGTATTAATAAAACAACCAAGTTTTTAGCATAAGCTTATTGGAATTAGTAACATTATAACACGTGATACATCTCTAAGTACAGATATGTTCATGAGAGTAAACCTTGTAACTATTACTAAAATGTTTCATTTTAAATAAGATAATTATGGTTTCTGGGGAAGGGGAACAACTTTACCTCTTCGGTCCATGCGAGCTCCAGAAACGGGGTACATAGTACCAGTTTTAAGATAAAGAAGAAATCCAGCTTCAGGATCTACTCTTCGCTCCAAATTCAACAGTGTATACAGAATAACCTGCAAACATTACACATAAACTTATTACAATGTATTAAAACCAAAATACGTTATAAGCTGTATTTATTTTTTCCATAATTCATATGGTTAAGTAGCCATTACTATCACAAGTAATCTAGAAGCTGCAAGTAGTAACAGCCTAACCAAGGATTTCAATTAAAAGGCATCTTCCTTAACAAAAGCTTGTAACAAGGCTACTACCCCTAGATCGGGCCAGCTATCTGGAAAGACACTAATTCCTGAAGCAGTTTGCCTCAACCTAATACTTCACTGTAGTAAGAAGAGACTAAAGAACAGGTATTTCAGGATAAAAACTATAAATGAGTTTGAAAGCAGTAAATGTATATACATCTCACTCCTCAGTTCACTTTCATTTCATATCAGCAGCTTTGGGCACGCCAGGATCTGCCATCCATAAATCTAGATTATATCACATACAAAGTGTTTCACATTCCTAATAAAAAAGTATACATAGCCACCGATAGTGAAATTAGTCATTTGGGTTTTTGTACCTGACTTCTGTGCTCTATGGAGTTAGATTCCTTGCCAGACTTGAGCTCTAATGGCATTATCCTGGACTGTACTCCAGACTGGCGATGGATTTTCACCCTGGCTGTAACATCAATCTTTCCCTTCAACCCAAACCTGGGAGACCAGATATTCTCTTCAACGTCTAAGATATCTACAATCTCTACCTTAGAAGAGCAATCTTCTGTTTTTTCACCATTTGACCTAGGAAGAAAATTAAATCAGAAGTTAACAATTTGCTGTAATTCTTAATATTTAAATATTAAAATGCATTGTAATTAAATACTCAATATTTTTGCATTATAGGTGCTCTTTAGGCACTAACTTTAGAAATAAAGTGCATCAAGTCTCACTTAAACTATCTTCCCATTAACAGAGGAAGCATCATATCAGAATTGCACATTGGCAGGTAGTTTTGCTGTTCACCTAAATGCCAAAGTTAAAAAAGAATCTTAAACTGTTCTTAATAGTTTTTGGTCTTTTCTGACTAACCACATTCTAAAACACTTCGTTTCTTCAAAAAGTTCAATGATATACACTGGGAAGTAGCGTACAGATTTTACTCAGACCTGCTACGTCACTATGGCTATTACCATTAACAGCAAGAAGCCATAGAAAAGAGCTCAGCAGCAGTTGAGTAAAATCACCATTTCACTGATAAACTGTCACCTTAGTGAAGAATTACATTTCATTAATAAACAGTTTCACATTCTGATTTATAGTCTTGAACGTATTTACAGTAACTGCTAGCTTAGTCGGTAGATCAAATATGCTTGCTTTTCTAACTACTAAAATTTCTACTTTTTACCATACTGTTTACAAGGATTTTAAGACAAGATTTTTATGTCAGTTCACCCTCAGTCTTGTCTTCCCCAGTACTCACAATGGCAGCTAAACATGCAGCTCTCAATGTTAGCTATTTTGGCAGTGAGGCCATGAATCAGCTCCATATCACTGAACACATTTGCATTAAAATTGCTCTAAAAATTAAAAGTGAACCAAACAAGATATACAACTTAGAACAGTTTTAACTTTTAATTCTGGCTTCTTACAGTTTTAGTTGCATTTTATTTTGGTTAGCTGGATTGTGCATGAAGTCTTCTGCCCATTTAAAAAATGATGGCAAATATTCTTCCACCTCCTGCATTATTTCTGTTTGTTTCAGATTTAAGTGATACCTAAAAAATAAAGCCATGCACATTAAGGAGACAGAAATATTAGATTTGCTGCTGGTACTAACAAGATTTTGCCTCAAGTAGCAACAAGATTAATGGAAATAACTGTCAAGTTTTAATAAATATCTATAAATTGTAGATGACAGATTCATCAAGGTTCAACTCAATCGATTAACTCATAGAATTAATGAAAATAATAGAACTGCAAGAAAGGCATACCAGACTCATGCATTTACAAATGGCTATTCCTATGCTTTATGCAAAACTGAAAACATTTTAAAAAAATTAAAAAAAGACCATTTGCTTCTTTGCCTGAATACACTGATCTGCTACTTGTTTTTCATGTGCATTTTGACAGGCTTCAGATCATTTTAATTGGAAAGGAATCACATTCCTCTGCAGTTGCTACAGTTACAAATACACAAGCAAGCAGAAGTCTCATTAAACAGAAGGTAAACACGTGGCATTAGATAATTCAGTGCTGGCATTCACTGGAAATAATGTCACTATTTTACAGCAACAGAGAAATACAAGTGGGTTTTGCACAAGAAGGTTCATACAAGTGCAAATGACCACAGCCAGCAGACTTATGTAACTTACTTTTCAATCCCAACAAACAGCAGCCTATGTATGCAAAGAGGAACTGCAAATCAACAGTTTCAGAGGCCCAGAGTGACACAAAAGCCTTTACATAATCTTAGCAGTCACAACTCAAAACACCTACCTTCATAACAGAGTTAGAGTAGTAAATCTTGTTACAATTTTGACTTCCAACCCATCTGAGGCTAACAGATATGACATTGCCCAACATACAATTTATAATAGTCTAGATATAATAATTTTGTTTACATTAATTTAATTAGATGTCAATCAAGTCTGCAGTAAAATCTGAAAACTGACAGCCATTCATCTTGTCATTTTCTGATGGAAATATCAAGACTATTTGGCTAGCAATTCTACCAGTTTTGCAGAGAAAATAAGTTGAAGGTCTTCTAACAACTGAGTCGTTAAGTAACCTGATAAAGAGTATGAAAGTATCCGACATCTCAATGCTTGGTCAGTCACAAGTTTCTAGTTCATTTCCCAAGGATCAAAATTAATTATGCTCATCACATTTAACTCAGCTTTGGGAGATGCCTGGAAATCTGACATTACAGACACAAACACAAGCACAACCTGCTTGGCCTCAAAGAAAAAAAAAACAAAAACACAAACCCACACACATAGTTACTCCAGAAGCATAGTTCAGATCCATAGAAGTAGCTCAGCAGAGAAGGCAAATTAAATTACATTATGAAAGAGGGAATTATCTTACTAAAAGATACCCAAGTTTCATTAAGCAAGGTCATTTGGCAGAATATTCTCTCAACACTACCGCTACATTTTTTTAAACAAGAACTTTATCTGCTAGTTGAAGCGCTCCTATCCTGTTCTTCCAAACACAAGAGACACCTGCAATGCTACTTACATTTCTTTGAGATACTTCTGTCCATAAACAATTTTATTTGCTAGTTCTTCTACTTTTTCTTGCGTCAAGTTATTTGTTACCGACTGCTGGAAAATTTCATGAAGAATTGTACCAATGAGTGTTTGGCGCGAACCAGACTCCGAGCCCTGCAACAGACATATACATGAAGATTTATACCTACTTCACTCCAACTTTTCTGTAAAATTTCTGGGTTTTATTTGCTGCATATAATGGACTGCACTTATTTAATTGCAAGATCATTAGAGCTTTCACCTCAAAATTAATATCTATTTAAACATCCCTGTAAAAACAGCCAAATTGAAATGGGTCTGTCTTATTGCTGTATCTAATTTTTATCCCAACCCTGATAATGTTAGGATATAATCCCTATGTGATTGACAGGTGAGAAACAAAGGCACAGATTAAAATGAATTTTGAGCAAGTTTTGCCTGTGGGCAGTATTAATAGCAGTATTTCCTAATGCAAATGCTTACCTTTACAATCTTACAGATACTATTTTTTGCATGAAGCAGTTTCCTGTGTGTTACCAACTCACACAAAATTATTCCATATCACCAAAATGGCTCAGAAACCCATCTAACCATCACCAGGACTGGGCTCTGTAGGCTCCTAAGAATTGAAAGTGGTACTAAGTTATGACCTCTGCATGAACCACCAACAAACAACTGGAAATCTAATCACCATGGTTTAAGTACTTACTGATATCTTTTACAGACCTGACATTTGTGGATTGCACTCACAACTGGTGGGTGGTGTTATCCCAGAGTCAGGACCATCTGCATTGTCCTTTCCAAACAACTAGTTTATTCCCATTACTTCTCTAATGAAGGGCTGACATCATTTCACAGTCTTAATCTCCTGTACTTAATTTTCTCATTTCAGTCACAGGCTCCAAGCCAGCCCGTTTACCACTCCGTTACTATTCTCTTGCCCATTTGGATTTATATTCCTACCACATCTGGAAGTTTTCCTCAGCTGAAACTGGCAGCTGTTGCTTCTCTGCCAACCAGCAAGGACACTACCACAAGAAACTTTTCCTCTTTCCAAGTTCGAGCAGCTGGATTCAGATTCCAGAGTTAGTCCACACCAGTTCCTAACTGAATTAGCTGATGTTTTCAGATGCTTTTAACTTGGCCAAGTGTAGCTATGTTTTCATATGGCTGACAAGAGGCTCATCCCTCACAAAGGATTCATATCCACACAAAACGTGGCAAGAGACTACCAAAAAAGTTGTCAGAATTTTAAGTGGGAAGATAACTTCTTTGTCCCATTAGCTATATGAAGAATACAGGATTATTTCAGCCGCAATTCTCAAAAAACACAAGAAGTTCAACCAGAGACAGACAGTTCCAATTCCAAATTATTGTATGTTGTAAACATTATGAATAGCTGATAATGACATTTTGCAATACAGCATCGCAGCCAGTTTTAATATTGAGCTAAACCACCAGTCTTAATGGAACAGTAACCCATTAATATGCTTGATGCTCTAGAATTAATACTTACCCGAAACCTTTCACTCAGCACTGCTCTTCTGATACATCGAATGCTATTTGATATCGTAGTGCCAGAAAGCAGCAGATCTGGGTAAAGAACCAGGTATCCAGATTGTTCATTTATGACCCAGGTACCAGAGCTACACTCCCCTTCTAAATGAATGATGTCTCCTGGAACAACCGGAACAGACTCCCTGTAACATAATATATTTGAATTACCATTTGCAAGCTACGGACACGATGTATTAGAAATTATACCTTAATATATCAGATTCAACATACTTTGAAACAGGAGGTTATTGTGATTCTTTTTTAAGAAGTTGACCTAAATAAATTCTGAAAGTTAATAAAGGAATTTTTACTGACAAATTTTGAAAATTTCGAGTACCGGACCATGCATCAGGACAGTCAATGTAGGGAGATCCTGTTGACTTCAAGTCATTACAGATCCATGTATTGAGCCATTTCAGTATTGTTGGTTTATGTTGGCATATCACTTTTTCATTACATGAGATCTACCTTTACTTAACAATTCGACTTGTCTCAGAAGCTCAGCAAAATCTAAAAATATTTTTATTAATTTAGAAATTTCAGGGTTCAAGATCTTTTATATTTTTTCCTTCAAGAAATGGAGTCTTGTACTTATCTCCCATGTTCCAGGTTTGCACGGAAAATGAAAAGCAGTGCCAAACAGCATGTGCACACCCATGTGTTTCAAAAGACTAAGCTAGTCTTTTCTTTTGTAACACACCATGCAATGCACAAACACCTAAACTAGAATCCTATCCTTACTTAAAAAAACTTTTGCAGTAGAGCTCAAGCTAAGATGATTTTAAGAGACTCCATAAAACCTCACATTTTACAGACATAGCTTTGTACATTCGTAAGTACAATGAGGGTACATAACTTAGAAGAACACTTCTAATCGTTGCAAGACAATACTTAAACAAAATAGCCTGCTTAGTTTATTGTCTTGCTGTCTGCTAGTACAAAGACAAATTAAAACTTTAAGGTAGCAATATCCACTCAATACAAGTTACATGACATCAGTTCTCTCATGATGAATATCCATTACACTAATATACTGATAATATTACATTAGATAAAGGTTGTTTCAGGATTTCACATCACTTTTAAGACAGTAAAATTCATCTCAAAGGCAACACAAAGAAAATTGACTTAATAATCCAGTATTTTATCCTCTTTTCAAACATCTACATTTCTGTATGGATTACCAGCCGTTCCTAAGAATACACAGTTCTGTATCATCCAGTGACTGAGATGCTGTAATTGTCAAATGTTTCTCAGGCTCGCTTCCGTTTTTCTGTATTATGCTGACTTCCAACACACAGTATCTGTTGTTCAACCCATTCCTAAGTATTGTGTCAGGGGAGTCAGTCACTTTCTTCTGAAAACTGAAGTAACAATTCATTAATGCAAAGACATAATACTACTTGAAAAGAAAACAGCCAACCCATATACAAGAAGAGGGGAAGCTTCAAGTATAAACTCAACTTTAACCCTCTCCAATTTTTAGATACATTTAGTGTGGTTTTTTACTTCTATACAGGTAGATTATAGGAAATCTTCTCTCTGGTAATGTTTCCACATCATCTCTTTGGATGACAGGGATTAAAAACAAGCATTTGGACATACAAGAAATAAGGAAGGAGACATAAATATTAAGTAAGTTGCTATTTATTGCAGCTAGTGCTTCCTTTTGGTGTCCATATATTCGTATTCACTTAGAAGTTAATTATAACTGTACTGCAACCCCGTGCTTGTGAGAAAGCTTGTATCGCTTTGAACACTGTAACGCACATAAGAATTCCCACAATCACCCATGTACATCAAACACAGAGAGCTAACTTCCCCCCCCACCCTTAGCCTCAACATAATTAGAAAACGGATTATTCAAGGTTCAGTTTTTCTCTGGCCAATGGCGAGAATTTCCGATAGAGCAGTCAGGCCAGCCGCTCTCCCGACGCCGAGCGATGGCTGCTAGAGCTCCAGGCTGCAGGCAAGGACAGAGCTCACACCAGACGCCCGCACCCCGCCCCACAGCCTACCCTGCCCGGCGCAAATACCAGTTACTCGCTAAGCAGCGGCGGGTTCCTCTCGCCGATCACTGCAGGTAATCCCGAGCGCTTCCTACCTCTCCCCCATCCCCATGAAGGCTTGGGCCGCCCCGTCCCCGCTCCGGCGGCCCTCAGGGCGCCTTTCCGCCTTCCCCCGCACGGAACCGGAGGGGCCCGAGACAGGCGCGAGCCAGCCCGCGCGTCCCGCTTTATTAAATTTCAAACTCCCCGCGCTCGCAGCCGTCTCCGCCCACTCGTTCTTCTTCCCCCGACTCGGCTGCTAACCTCTCCGCCATGAGCAGGAGAAGATCCTCCGCCCGCCTCAGCTCAGCTCAGCTCAGCTCCGCAGCGCAGCCCGGCCCGGCCCCGGCGCGCACGGACAGGTCAGTCAGGATCCCCCTCAGCCCCGTGCCTCACAAGAGCCCGCCGGGGCGCAGGCGCAGTACAGCCTCACTCCCCTCCCGCCTCCGGAGAAGCCCCGCCCCCTCATCCCTCCCGGCTTGCCCACTGGCGGGGAGAGAGCTGGCTCAGCCAATGGGAGGTGCCGAGAGGTCGGTTCTTCGCTGAGGTGGGGCGCGCGCTTCCCGCGCGCGGGCAGAGGGGCTAGAGGCGCGAGGCGGTCCCCTGTGGCTGTGGCTGTGCTGGAGAGTAGTTCTCAGCCCTACCTGTCGTTGATGGCCACAGCGCCATGCGCCTCTCGCTCCGCACCGCTTACGGGTGGCGTCTCAGCCCGAGAGTCGAACTTTTCCTCTGATAAGAACCTGTTAGATTTGGCGCTGTTCACTGACAGAGGCTTTCTGACGTGACAGAGAAATTTCAGATACAGAGATTTCTTTTCTTTGCTTTTTTTGGCCACAAAACCACTACTTCAGCAAAGCATTCTGGATTTGACACCATCACTTCTAGCAAACATTGGAGGACACAGGTATTAAATCTGTTCTTAACACATCAGTGTGACTGTTCTGTAGTTTAAATGTCAGGAAAATGATCTATTAAGAGTTTGGTCTGGTATCTCTTTAATGTAGCCAAACATTGGGAAACACTGTGAGGCTCCAGTCCTGCAAAGACGACAGTTTTGGCCAATGGTTAAACACCCTGACAGAGGATCAAAGCTTGAATTTTAAAAGGTGAGAACAGACATAAATTAGCCCCTGTACCGTCCCCTTCAGGGACAGTCCTGAAATGCATGCAGTAAACTACATTAATGTTGCTTTCCATTACAGAACCTCTAATATAAGCTTACTTGTAATTTAAGTTACGTGTTGATACTGTGAAATGCACAGTCACATAATTTGGTATGGTATTAAAAGAGATTACATAAATACTTTTACTTTGTACACTTGATAACCTTGGGTTCTATAGCCTCTTTCATTTGCCTGTACATTTCCAATACACTAAGAAATACCTTAAAATAATATGGTTATAAGAGTACAAAACATGCTTTAAATATTTTAAGTTAGCTGAAATCCAAGCAGTCTGGGGAATCCCTACAGAGAGTCCATGAAATCCAGAAAAATACCAAACCTTACTGTAGTACCAAAAGTTGTAGTAGAAGTGTTTAGACTATGGCTCTTAATTCTTTCTGGCATCAGTGGTTGAAAAAAATGTTCTTACAATTTTAAGATACATCAGCATTCTCCAAGTTTGAACTGTGTAAATTCAGGAATTTATTGTCAAAAATTTGTTATCACAACATAATGAAATCTGTTCCTTCCAATCCTGTGACAAACAGGGCGTTAACTAGCTATACTTATAAATAGTTCACATGCTGTATATGCCCTCATTTTTTAGATCACTGATTTAACCATGGAAATCTATGAGGGGAACCTACAGCTGTGTCTTCCCCAGCAACTGACGTGGTAATACATACTTGCCTGCTGCCACCCCAGGTGGCAAGTTTATTCCTAAAGCTAAATCTGAAATTAAATTTATCTTGTGTCAGATCTAGCAAGTGTGTAGCCACAGCGTGAGCTGGTTCAGTAAGGTGACTCCTATAAAATCCATTCAGTTCATTTGGTGGGTTAACCTTTCATCACATCAGTTGAAGCACCATGGTATCTAGTCCATCTACCCTGGATGAGGCAAAATTAACAGCCCCCAAAGGTGCAGTTAAACAGCAGAATAAACCAGTATAAATTAGCTGCAAAGAAATCAGTTAGCTTCTTGAACTGGTTTACTATGCGACTGTCCTAGCACCATGGTAAAAGAACAGGTCAGATCCTGGCAACAGGAGTGGAGAGAGTACAGGAAACCTAACTCAAACCAGCCTGGAGCATCCAGGGATCCACTCTGAGGATGCTCAGGGGGCAGTCTGTCACTCATGCCACTGAAGCAGGGATCTCCAAGCTGAACAGACTCACTCACACTAATTACACAAAAAAAAAAAAAACAAACCACCAACAAAAAAACCCACACAGTTAAGGACCAAACACAGAGGTCTTTTATACATGTTTAAATTGAACAAATATCATTGGTTTGAGTTGCAAACATAAAAGAAGACTTATTACGAAGTGCCTTGGATGCTCCTTTTTCAGGGAAGGAGGGGAGAAATTTGAAGAGTGTCAATAGAATTTGTCCACCTTGAGGTCTCAGCTCATTTAAATGAGCAACAAAAACCATCTGGAGAATATTAGTAATGAAATAAATAGAGACATTGGAATTAATCAGCGTAAAAGAAAGGTTCAAATACATGGAACTTCTCTATGTAATGACTGCAAACTGCACTATTGGTCATACATAAATGCCTTTGTTACAGCAGGCAAAATTTTCAATTGTAAGAACGTGGAGATGAAGTATGGGGTTTGTTTTAAAGACACAATGTTTAATCACTGGAAACAAACCCCGAGACAGATTTTCAAGACATATCATGGATAAGCCTGTATGAGACTGTCTCACCTGAAGGAGTCCTAAAATGGTGAGGCTTTCTTTTCTACTTTTATGTCAGAGAGTATTGGAAATAGGTGGGTTTAACAGAGTTTAAAAATATCCGAGGCTACATAACCAGTTCTTCACAAAAATCAGTACTTCATTGGATAGAACTATTAGTTATAAGATTATGATGATAGGAATTTTTAGGAAATGAAGACAAAAACAGATAATTCAGACCCCTTCCATTTGCTGCAAAAGTAAACAGAAAAAAATAAATAGAAAGTGTGTGATTAAGGCATAGAAATGAGCTTGGCTGGAGCCTAATCTTTTTACTGGCTAAAATTAGATGTTGCATGTTCAGTACACTGAAAATACCGAAGAGACAGACAAGAAAAAACAAGGGAATAAATCCCTCAGTAGTTCAAAATGAAAATAAACCCAGTTTTCATAGGGCTGTCACTGGAGAAAGAAAGAGGATTTACAATTAAGTCCCATGTTTCCATTGTGGTAGTCAGATATTCTAAATAAATTCTATGTTCTGAGTAAGAAATACCTGAACAAGCTTTCCAGTCTCCTCCCATCTAACCCCTGGACAAAAGTATTTTTCTTTCATAGACCTTGCTCAAAAGTATTAAAATGCTTTCAAAACTAAAATTATTCATACACTTTTAAATCTTATTTTGAAAAACTAATCCTGAAAATACAGCACAATTTCATCCAGTAGGTCTATTTTTCACATTCAATAACCTACTCAATTATTTAGGGGACACTTTTTCCTGGTCTTTTCCTTTCAAGGGTGAATATGCTGGATTCTGCTTTATTCTGTATAAGAACTGCTTAATTTTTCATGACGCAGCTCAAACCTATTTGAGTTCCTCGATATATCACTTTTAGTAAAATTAAGATGTAAAACTCTAAATTTAAACATCCTTACCAGTATTAACATGGCAAAGAACTGGCACCTGAGAAGATGCTTATTTGCTCACATAGTAAAATACAAGAAAGAAAAATGGCACATCTCTTCTTTTTAGGACAGTGGATTTAGCTCTATCGCAAGGACTTTCAAAGATAAAAATTCACTGTGATATTGGTTAGTTTTCCTTTAAGTGAAACTAAAGATCAGATGAAAAGTCTTATTTCTTGTCTCTTAATTAAGAATGACAATGTTATGTGGATTTACCTACAAGGGCAAACATACAGATCATTCCAGAAACTTGCATTCTTCTGGCTGCAACACATACAAATCACACAGACATTAGTTCAAAATTTTTAATAAAATAAATTCAAATACATCTCATTCTCTGTCCATAGCTGCATTGTTAAATATCAAAGAAATACATACTTTTAAGAAACTGTAAAAAAAAAAGCCACAAAAGTTGGTAATGAATATATAACTCAAAATCCAGTTTGTCAAATTTGTCAAAATTAAGCAAATCAATCTTACCATCCACCACTTAATATAACCATTACCAATTCTTAAAAGACACCGCTAATATATTTACAATAAATAAATAACTTATATCACTTAAAGTAAATGCTTTACAGTTTCCTGAATCAAGTGAGTAAAATCAAGAGTACCAATGCAAATCATGTATAAACAAGTCTGGAAAATAATTCCCTCTACAAAAGGAATTGTAGGAGGAGGAAAACATGTAATGGTCTATTGCATACCATACTTTAGAAACAGTACATATACACATCTACAGACTCCAATACAGTCTTCATTTTCTTTTCCTGCGTGAGAGGTTGAATATGGTCCGTATGCCTAAATAAGTAAACGCAGCAGCATGCAGTCTTGTTTGTCACCGTATTTTAAGGTAGGGACAAACCTGTTTACACGAGCTAGTACTGAAAAGTACTTAAAATACTCAGCCTTCAATAAACCAAATCGAGAACATTCAGCTCCACAGAAGAGGTACAGCAATGCCTTGTAAGATTAGGCCCATGCTAACTACCTTAAGGAGATCTTTACTAGCACTTGTCACTGTAAAAGTTCCCCCTGGTTTTATGTGTGTACCTACAGCGTTTTTTAGAATAGAATGTATGCCAAGAAACTAGTTTCCAAATTGCAAGATTTCTAATAATGTTAAATACATCTTGTCATTATTTATTGAAATGGTTGAAGAGACTTTCATATGTACCCATCCGAAGATATATGCATTGTTCTTGCATGTAGAAAACTTGTACAAAAAAAGAATGAAAAGATGCTTAAGTTGTGGTCTGCTTGAGTTCAGCTTCTACAGAGCTGGCAAGTATGAAAATCATTGTGTTTTGTTCAAATCAGTTCATTCAGTTTAATTTTTAAAGAAGAACAGATGTCTAACTACTAGCTTAAAAAGCAATATAATCATGTGTGTAACTCCTGGAATGGTGATAAAGCTGAATAACTAACAGCTTGAAACCCGTATGAAATGTGGGTGTAATTTTAAACCTGTGTAATTCTTAGCATTAATCGAACGAAGCCTAGAAGATTAAGTGGAAAAAAATGTTTATAGCTAACTAATGTTTATTTTGATCTGTCTCCTGGTTTGACTCCAGGAAATTAACCACATTTTGGCACATACAAATGTCAGACAACAGCAGTTCCACAGTAACAGATAGCTTTTTTTTAAACTTCAAGTAATTTACTCACCAATATAATTTGAGGACCGATAGTGTAGTTTTACAGAAAAGTCTTTAAAAAAAATTTAGTTGAGGTGCAAGAATTGTTTCATAAGTTCATATGTGGTAAAAGCCACAGCCTGGGAAGGAATACAACGAATATAATTCAAAGATAAACCACGGTATAATCCTCTTCGTATTCCATGTTGTTGATACACATATTTCAGTGTCTGCACCATTGTACTGGAAAAATAAGAACTCAACTCATTATTGGATACACATATTCAATAGTCAAAATCACTTTCTTTAAAATACAAGACACTTGTTTTACTTGGTTCTTAAGAGATCTATGGAGAAAAACCCATGAGACTCCATATAGCAAAGCATTCCGAGTCTTTTGAAAGCTCAGAAGACAGTCTGAGCTTCTGCAAGAAATTTGGGCACAAGAGCTGGGAACTGGAAAGACGACAGTGCAATCCCATCTAATGGAGTTTCAGTCTGAAAACAGCTGCCCTAAAAGACACATTAAGACATTTTACACCAGAATGGCTGTGTATTCTGTTGCCTCTCTGGCAGGAACAAGTTGAGAAGAATCAATTATTCTTACAAATGTGATACAGAGTAACAGAAACCTAATTTGCCCAATGTAACACATGCTTCTTGCATTGAAGATCATCAGTATTGAGGCTTGTATCCCATTCTCTTTCTTTGGAGCGCTTGATCGTACTACCAGTCCTTCTAAAGCCCTGCATATAAAATTTATGTTTAGCTCTGTATTCTACATCTTGCATGTGTGTAGCTTCCTCCGCCATCACAAAGACCTAGTATTCTCGCTCAAAAGAGAAATGCTAGCATTTATGTTAAGTATATAATATTTGACCTTATTAAAAGCGGAATTTGCAGGGTATATGCAAGGAGAACAATTTTCCTCACATACTTGTATTGAAACTGAGCAAATGGACGTTAAATGCAAAGCAATGTAAAAATCTATAAGGTGCTCAATACAAGCTATTAAAGACAGTGTTCTTTGAGAAGATCTTCCATATGCCTCAAAGCTTCAAGATTTCCTACTTGTTTTATCCTCTCAAGACACATAGGTCTACTGTCCTTCAAGGCACAGCTCTCTCCAAACACCGTCACAACAATACTGTTAAATTGGGAAGCCTACTGTTTGTAACAGTAGTTCTCAAAAATACGGAAAGTAAAGCCCCAAGAACAATTAATATATTTTTATTTTAGAAGTATCTGGAGTGGAAAATAGCCAAGCAAAAACAATGTTAAGGCTGCTAAGGAAAACAGAACAGCAACTTTCACAGCAAGCAACCATGTTGTTTATGAAAGATCATCAAGACTACTGTTAGTAAGATGCAATTCACCAGAGAGGAGGTTCACACTGACTCATGCTGGATTCAGACACATACAACCAAGATGAAACTCTTCTAGAACTGAATTTGGTTGATACAATTTGAAAATCAGGAAGTTTTTCAAGATGAGATCCTCATTTTAAGGATATTATGGTACTTCCACTTCTACGGGACTGAAGCACATGACTACAAAACCAAGAGGAACCCCAACTACGCACAGGGTGTGAGACATTACTGTAAATGCAAGAAAGGTCAAATAAAATAGCATTATGCAAAATCATCTTATGGAACAGATTCTGCGCCATTAGAAAACACTTTGAAACATTTCATTTCAGTAGAAGCATGCAGTCTCTCAGGGATCCTGCTGATATTCAAGACAGACATCACAAGTTGAGCTAAAATAAAAACAAAGCATGTTTCTAATACAAACACAGTATTACTAACAAAAGTGGCATTGTGATTTCAGATGGTTTTTTAACCCCAGAGTGATAATGGCAGCTTTTGCTGTGTGGAAACTTACTCATTAAAACAATTAAGAAGTCAACAACATAGTTTTAAACAAAACAAAACCCAAACTACTAAGTATTTAATTTTGCTCAGACATCCAAGAGTTAATTCAGTTACTACAGATGAAAAGAAAATACTTACAGGCACTTTTCAGAGTCTGGGAGAACTGCTCCTAACTGCATTCGCCTACGAGTTACATCGAGGGGATATCTACAGAGGAGATATTTGAACAGCAGTTCAAACAGATGTGTGATGACTATATGAATATTGTATAAAAAAAAGAATACAAAGAAGTCCATGTGCAACCTCCAAGCTCCCTTTTCAGTGAGTCAGGAATCCAGCTCAGATTCTCAACACAGCTGAAAGTTCTCCAAAAAAAGGGAGACTTCCCCTATACAACCAAAACCAGCAAATCAGATCTCCTAATATATTCCATTTGGCACAAGTAAGGAAGACACATGAAGATCAGATGAGATTATAAAACAGTCTGTAAAATGCTGGAGGGAGAAGACACCTGAATCAAAAATAAAATTAACAGTTTAAAGATTAATAGAAAATGACATTTGTAATGCAGTGATTTAGTGAAAAATTGATGCCATATAAGTCCATTAAATTAACTTATTTTATGGACAAAATAAAATATGACAAGGACAGCATGAGAATGAAGAAAGCCGCAAAGTAATAACAAAAAAAATTAATGCCAAATACAATAGGTAAGACTTGGGTTTAGGGGGAGGTTGTTGTTTTTAAAATCGATGGCTTCACAGGCTACATTGCTTTGAAAGTAAATTCTGTAAATTATGTTCATGGTCAAAATTTCATAGCTTACCAAACAAGATTCCAACTGATTTTAGGAGATTTGTCTGAATTTGTTTAATTGACTCAATGCATATATCTTTAAAGACCCTGAAGATTAAATAGATATTTAGTAAATGAAACAATAGGAAATAACTGAATTCCAGTGTCTGATTAATCCGATTTAAAAAGCTTACATAAAATCATATTCTCAGACAAAACTTTCTTTAGAGAGAACAGCTATATAGAAAAAAAAAAAAAACAAAACCAAACAATACCCAAACTTACGATATCGTCTGAGCTATTGCTCCAGCTATGCCACCACACAGCAGATTTACATGTGTTTTCAAAACTAAGACATCTGGATTATCTAATGAAGGCCGTCCAAGCAAGTTAGGTGCTTGAGCAAGTCCAATGCTCTTTAAGGTACCAAAGGTAAAAAATGAAAAACCTAAAAGGAAATTTAATTTTATGCACTTTCATAAAAAAGCAAACTATTTGTCGATGCATCATCATCATAAACAAAAAGCTGCAATTACAAAATGAAACTATTTTCCAATTCTTTTAGAAGTTTTTCTTAAGCAGAAAGAAACAGATAAATAAAATTTTGAACTTCTACAGTAACTTCTGTCCAAATGAATTAGTGTTTATAATTAACATTAAAAGAATGCTTTAAATAAGCTAGGCTGTGGGTTTTAAATTACTGGATTGCTGTTACGAGTAACTCCTAAGGTCTTTTTAACTGAAGAACATCTGTCATCTTTTAAATATGAGCGTAGTTTAGCTGGGCAGTTCTGATGTTCCTCCATCCCACATCACCCACTGGTTTAGCTTGTCTAAGTATTTACATAAAAGTCACCAGGAGATGGAGCTAATGCAGAGGCTCTAAGTCTCCATTTATAGAGCACTCTGCTGTCACAGATCTACGTGTTTGAGAGAAACATCCTACATACTTTCTTGCGGGAAAACTGGGAAGCAGAAGAGAAAACCACTACTTTATGTCTCTCTCCCTCTCAAGTCCAAGTGTCAGAAAAGCTAGCCTTTGCTTATTGAAGATGCTTTAACATCTTTAACATTGATCAATTCTAGATTAAGATTGAAGAGTTGCAAATGCTTCTACTGGCTTCCCCTCTCCATTCAGTTAAAAACAGAATCCTTGATTTTAACAGAAGCTAATTAAATAGGTGTGCAAATACGTTATGTAAATTTAGCGGCACACACAACTGCTGAAGGACTGTCACGTTCTGTTTTTAACTTACCCGCATACGGCGCCATTCCTACAACAGTTGGCATCAGCCCTCTGTAGAACCCACTAAAACCACCTTCCTTTGAAAGAAAAACACAAGTACATTTGTAGCAAGAAATACAACAAATGTCTTAACAAGTTATACGACCGCTCATACAGATTCGCATGATAGCAATCTCACTAGCATCATCTAGCGCCAAGGAGCTAACATCAAGTTCCATTTCTTCTGCCTGAAGAATTGAGGGGACAACTGCCTGGCTCCACTGGAGACAGAGAAGTGAAAATGAAGGAGAAAAATCTACATCCAACATCATAATCTAGGAGACATTTCTGTATTATACATATCCCTCCTCCCCAAATTTTTTTTGTATCATTACTACTTGTTCTTGAAAAGCAACTTATCTCTGCTGTTTTTAACCTCCTGGCTTTTTAAGTTACACTTACATGAGTCTTAACTACATCTTAGCAGCCTAAGTAGAAAGACGCATCCAGATAATTTTTTTACATTAAAAAATTCAATGTGCACGCAATGTAGTCATGTTATTTTCCACCAAGCCACTACTTTCAATGCAGTGCAATGTTCTTTAAAGAGCATATTTTGCTTTGACAGGACTGAAGATTAAAAGAAAAAATACCTTTGTGTAAATCATCTTGAATGCATGGATAATTCCCATGTACTTGTGTTCCCCTTTTACTTGGAACGCCAGACGAACTCTAACCATATCAAGAGGGTAAGTACAAATCACTGCTGTAATACCTTTATTAAAAACAAAAACAAAACAAGCAAACAAAACTCACCTACACCTTATCTGATTCTAGGATTATTTTGAAAATCAGAATTTTCTTTTGTGGCAGTGAATATAATAGCATATACAAATTATTTTGTTAAAGAAACAAAGTCACTTACAATCAGCAAATAGGAACACTAACTTCAGCAACACACGAAAGATTTATGTTTATACTTGGTGTTCACTGAAGCTGCACACCTAGGCCTTGATTTTCCAAAGATTTATGGGCCTAACTGTATTCACATGAGCAATCTTATTTAAGTCCATGGCTCATAAGCATCAGGCTAGTCAAGTGCATCAGCTTTACTGGATTGCAACCATGAAACTTAATCCTACCATATCTTTAAAAAAAAAAAAAAAAATAAAAATAAAACCACCCAANCATATTTTTAAAAAAAAAAAAAAAAAAAATCAAAATCAAACCACCACATTTAAATGTTTAATTTCAAAAAGGTTGTGTCAGAATTTGATGTGATTACTGGATATAGATACATGTATCTATCTACTGCATCTGAAAATACTAAATATATTCTAATGACATTTAAAATAAAGTCAGGATTGTATGGATGAAGAGTACTTAACTGTGTTGCATTACTGCATTTTAATAGTTCATGTTACACAGCACTTCTGTGTTAAAACTCTGACCAAAAAAGCTATTTCTAGACTTAAGATGCCAAAAAAATAAAATCTTAGGATTCACGCAGTTATAAACTGCTTCAAAACTGATTAGAAGCTGACCAACTTGTAATTTTGAAACAGACCTCCAGTACAGAGAACAACTCCTCTAACAGTTACCTGAATAACAAATTCTTTCCTATTGCTAGTTTTTTTGAGGTAAACCACTCAATTGCTGACAAATGATTTGGACAGAATAGTTAAAACTGTTTACTAAAACCAGGTCATTTTCTGGTGTTATACCACCGTCACTAAAAAA
>VYXH01011568.1:109219-157551 GCA_013397275.1 Burhinus bistriatus | reverse complement strand
CTGGAGAGAGTCCAGTGTAGGGCCACAAAGATGATTGGGGGATTGGAGCACCTCCCTTATGAGGAAAGGCTGAGAGAGCTGGGATTCTTTAGCCTGGAGAAGAGAAGGCTGAGGGGAGACTTTATTCTTGCTTAGAAGTATCTAAAGGGTGGGTTGAAGGAGGATGGAGGCAGACTCTTTTCAGTGGTTCCCAGTGACAGGACGAGGGGCAACGGGTACAAGTTGGAACATAGGAAGTTCCATTCAAATATAAGAAAAAACTTCTTTACGGTGAGGGTGACAGAGCACTGGAACAGGCTGCCCAGGGAGGTGGTGGAGTCCCTTTCTCTGGAGATTTTCAAGACCCGCCTGGACGCAGTCCTGAGTAATGTGCTCTAAGAATTCCTGCGTCAGCAGGAGAGTTGGACTAGATGATCTCTAGAGGTCCCTTCCAACTCTGAAAATTCCGTGATTCCATGAACTGACCACAGCTACAAGCACAAATATGATGTGTACACATGTACACATGAGAAGGGAGTGTGTGTGTTCCTGTCTGCCTACCTCTGCCCACAACCTAAAATTTCTAAAGGAAAATAGGGAACTTGCCACAGTCATTTCTGGATAGAAACACTTTGTCTCTTTTTGGTAAATGCTTTTCTTTAAATGAAATAGAGTTGTAAAAACACATAATTATAACTGATTGAGCTTGATGTTTATCAGAAATTACTCTGCTGGATGGCATCTTTCACAGGGGGGAAAAAATTACTTATGTCCTTAAATTGAACCATGTAAAAGAAAAACTACTGAAATGAAACACATCTGCTGTTGATACAGATGTTGGCCTTTAAACTCCAATTCTCTTCAATGGGAATTCCAGTGTATAAAGGACCTGGACTGGGGGTATGTAGAATCACAGTATAAATTATACTGGAAGGTGCTTCTGGAGGTCATGTTTTCCAACCTCTTGTTCAAAGCAGATTCACTCCGATCAGGATGCTTAGGGTCTTGTCCAGTCAAATTTTGAATATCTTCAAGGATAAAGATTTCAAAACCTAAGCAGCCTAGATCACCCTTCCTCTCTGCTTTGGTCTAGTCTCAGGCTATTGCCAAAGGCAGAATTAAATCTGACCAAAATGCGCACCAATAAAAAATACTCTATTTAAAGAAAAACAAAACTAAACCAGTGGACCCACAAAATTTTCCAGTAACTGCTAGGAACATTGTTACTGAAAACTGGTGAAGAGAGGAGAGGATTTGATAGCAAAGCACTGAACATATTATAGAATTTTGGACTTTCAGGACTACCTTGCAATTTCTAGTGGAAAGTTTTGTTGGACTAATTCTTGCTTACCTTTCAGCGTAGACATAGAATCACAGAATGGTTTGGGTTGGAAGGGACCTTTAAAGGCCATCTAGTCCAACCCCCCTGCAATGAGCAGGGACATCTTCAACTAGATCATGTTGCTCAGAGCCCCATCCAACCTGACTTGAATGTTTCCAGGGATGGGGCGTCTACCACCCCTCTGGGAAACTTCTCCCAGTGTTTCACCATCCTTATTGTAAAAAATATCTCCCTTACACCTAGTCTAAATTTTCCCTCTTTTAATTTAAAGCCATTGCCCCTTGTCCTGTCGCAACAGGCCCTGCTAAAAAGCTTGTCCCCATCTTTCCTATAGGCCCCCTTTAAGTACTGAAAGGTGACTATAAGGTCCCCCGGAGCCTTCTCTTCTCCAGGCTGAACAACCCCACTTTCTCAGCTTGTCCTCACAGGAGAGATGCTCCATTCCTCTGACCATTTCTGTGGCCCTCCTCTGGACAGGCTCCAACAGGACATGCCCAGCGTATGACTACCTGAGCAAACTCAACCTTCCAGAACAACTTATCTGGTCTTTCGCTTGCTTCTTGCTTTCTCCTTGGACAGTCAGAATAGTTTCTGCCAGGCTTCCAGCTCTTTTTTCCTACTGAGGGGAGGGTGGCAACTTTCCTATCATGGGACCCCAGTACAGGTAGTCCTCCCATTGCATGATAGAGGTGATTGCTGGGATCTGACTATGCAGGCCACTACTGGAATGGGAATCTGAAAAAAATCCCTGTATGCTTGTCTTTTCAGTGCCTTTAAGAGCTGCTGCATAGTGAAAGGCTGGACATCTCTACTTTTTCAACGAATGCAAAATTTCTTCACTGAACTCAAAATAAATACATTAGATTAAGGAGAAGGCATATCTGTAACACGCAATAGACAATCCAGTTTTGTTCTTGTGCTTTAGTATCATCACTGGTGTGACTATAGGAATGGTCAAGAAGACAGTATTTCTCCCAGTTGTGTGCTTTTTAGCCAACTCTTCCCAGTGCAGATGCAGTGTTTATTCATTCTCATTCCAGTCTCGTCTCCTTTGATATCTTTTTAATTGGATGCACGACACCTTCTCTGCTAGAGCAAAATGTCGCAAGAAGACAAGGTGCTCACTTGTGAGGAAAAGCAGCCTGATCTGCAAATCACTTTCTTCAAACCCACATTTGTTTTTTTTCTTTTTCTTTTTTTTTTTTTTTTCCTTCCCATTTCCATTCTCTCAGTTGGAAAGATAAGGCTTACTGCTAGCACTGCAGAGTGCAAGCAGATCTGGCTTAGCATTATTTTTAGGAAGAGCTTTTTAAAGTGCATTTTAGAAAGACTCTGGTGGCAGTTAGAAATGGATGTGTGTATAAGCATGTGTACGTATTTAAAATGTACCCAAGCCTGTTGCTTGAATAGATGCAGAGCTGGGATGGTGTCCCTCTTGGAAACCACAAGAAGCTAGGGGTGTCTGTTTTGGGAGCCATAGATAAGGAAGGAAGGCGAGTGCCTTAGAAAGCAGAGCTGAAAGCTGCAACTACAGAAAGGGGACCTGGAACGCATGGTTCCCGTTGCTGAACCCGGGGGCCAGGTGCTCTCATGGGCTGCCCGACGGCTACAAGCTTGCAACTGCCACCCATAGGCTCTTATATGCTGGGCTAGGGGAGCTGCAGTTGCTGAGCTTGTTCATGTAAGTGCTGAATGTTTTGTTTTAAATTACATGCTTAAAATGTCCATTTGTTCCCGTTTGAATACACTCCATTCAAACTTGCCAAGATTTATGTTCTAAAACGGGAACTGATGTCCCATTCTTTACAATCACTGTATTAGCACTCAAATAGTCTTGCTACCCAGCTGGAGAGTCCTTTGAACAATCAGAGCACCTAAATATGGGAGATCCGTATCAAGAATGCAGTTTATAATGCAGAACTTAGAGTTCAAACAGTATTTCTGAGAATGGGAGCAAAAGATGCAAAGATCAAAAAAAGTAAAATGCACCGTTTCTTTCCAAGTTAAAGCAAGTGTATAACTTCGAACGTCAACTACACATAAAGTACAGCAATACCATATTTATGTAATGAAGACTGAAGTAACTCATGAGCTTTTAATGACATAGCATCAAATAGCAAATATTAACTCATTATGCAATGACTCCTGCAGATCTGAATCTTCCTCTGGTGTAGTACCAGTCAATAAAATCCTATGCCCTACCTGCCCCTGCTATATTGGATTAGATAACCACTTTATGGAGGTGCTCCATAGTTTTCTATACGCTTAATTCATGTTGCCCTTTTAGGCTGGGAAAGAGCTCTCCATCGTCCCCGTTTTACAAAGGAAAAAAGAGGCCTGAAAACGTTAAAGGTCAGATCCATACAGTCATTCAAATCTTGAATCCCCTTTGAGATGTTTGCAGTACCTATTTGTGCTTTCGTTGTTCCTGAGAGGTAAAGTAAATTTTTTAATCTTGTCTGCTTCAAGAATTTTCCTGCAAAGATGCTTCCAGCTTAGGTATGAAGTTCTCTCTTACTAACAAGCCCGTTGGTTTCTTTCACCTTTGCCTTTCGGACCCGTAAGGAGGAGTCCATGGGGTGTACCCTATGGCATCAGTACTTTTCTGCCAACAGCTGGTGCCGTGCTCCTGCTCCTCCTGCCTGGGCGCAGCATGCATTACCCGCACTGACTGGGCAGCCAAAATGCCTCAGGTTTTCCCACGTGGCAGAAGACTCTCTCTGCTTTGTTACATCCCTCTAAATGCCTCCTCTAGTGGTCCGTGTAAGAAGAAAAGGATCTGAAAGTCTTTTTGATTGATGTCTCAATCTGTCTTTTAATTTCTCCTGTTGCCTGTTTCCCCTAGCTTCTGTCACTGATAATTTGCTTTTAAATGTAATGGATAAGCTTCCGAACCATCCATCTCCTCCTTTAACCACAACTTCTTTCACTGCATTAATGACTGAAAAGTTACATTTTCATTTAATGTGAATTTGCAAAGAAACCTTTAGATAATAGGCAGCTCTAATATTCTGACATCGCTGAAGCTATTAGAAGAATAAATCAAAAGAAAATTCTCCTGCTGCTGCCTGCACAAAATGGGGAGAAGGATAGGGCAGAGGCCCCAATACTGTGATGCTACACAACAGCAATTACCAGAAGCTGAAAAGGGCATAGAAATGGTAGGTAGAGTTAGGCTTCTCTCTCTGAAGCTGAGAGATGTCAGGAAGGCGGGGAGGGGGGACAGGGGACGGGACCCACTATTGAAACTGAAGTCATGTTAATTGCCTTCATCTCACGCTATGTTTTTTATTCCTTATTGGCTGACCTTTTTTCAGGCACAGGAAAACATCTCAATATATCAAAGATATTACCTGTAGAAACTGCAGTAACTATTTTCATCTGAATGCAATTGAGTCTGCTCGCACTGGTGGTGGATTTAGGTCTTAAAGCTACTGCTAGTAGTACTTTGCTTGCAAGAATGTATGCAGAGATGCGTATCCAGTATCCCTAAGTAACATAAAGAGCTTGTATCTGTGCAATGAGTAGCACTGATTTTGTGGGGATTATTTACGCTTGGGGACAAGTTAAGGACATGTTGGTGTATCTGGATCCTTCCTCATAAGGGGTCTGTGCTACCGTGCTGTGGAGAGGAAATAGTGATGGGGAGAAAAACAGCCACAATTTTTGAAATCATTTGTGAAACAGGGAAGAAGCAAGCAGTACCATGAGCATTTTGATTTGGCTGAGGGATGTTCTGCTTTGGAATTTGTCCCTGCTTCTTGGCTGAATGAAACTACACATTTCAGAAATGGTTATTCTGCTCCTGGAGCAAGAACTTTGTTCTCTTGCTCAATGTTCTCTGCCCTCTTTGTCTTAAAGCAAATAACTTGTATGTCTGTCTTAGCTTTGACAGAAGCCCCTCAAAGAACTTGGAGAAGTTACTTAAACATTCTCAGTCTTGCCTTTAAGAAGTGAATAATGCTTGCAGGAGCCACAGAGGGTTTCTGGGACTTGGTTGAAATCTAGAAGTGCAAACGTTCCTTTGTTGGCCAAACAAACCTACACAGTGCAGAGGCAGAAAGTAATGATTTCAGATTTCTCTCTCTGCTATGCTTCTGCTCTTTGTTCAAGGAAGGGTAGGTAAAAAAGGCATGTTTTGTATTTCCTTTACATTACAACTGCAATACAATGTTTACAATTTTAATGCTTTGCATGCTGATCTAGTGTTTTTTTTACATGACTGATATTCAAGTACTTTAATGATTACTTGCATCACTCTCATTATGCAGGTAAACAACGGATCTACCTTTACAGGGCAGATAATGCCGTACAGCTGATGGGGCTCCAGAATCATTAGTAACTTGACCTTCCTGTCTGATTCATACTTATGAATCTAATAATAAATAATCACATGTGGAAGAGTCAATAGAGAAATAATGTAACACACTTCTTTTAGTACCCTAATTCAGCAGAATAAACCATGAGAAGCATTTCAGTAATTTACTATAGTAAGTGCTCTCAGCAGCTTCTGTATTTCAGCTGTTTGGTGCTCCAGCGTGAAGATAATTATCTTGGTAATTAGTTATATTGTTATTTAATAGTCCCCAGACAATATTCTATTTTTTGAAGGAACAGGCCTTTCCTTGTATATCTTCGTCCCCCACTACAAAAAATTTTTATCTATGAATCTTTCCCCTTGCCAAATCTTTTTTTTTTTTTTTTCTGTTTACTACTTTCTCCAAAAAGATCCCAGTTATTGAAAGACAGCTTCTGCTTAGCAGCTGCATCGATGGAGCCACAGGAGACTCCCTCCTCTTGCGTCTCTCTGAGAAAGCCACGGGAACCACCCCGAACAAGCAGGTCTGGCAAGGGAGCGCAGGTGAGAGGAGAGCAGCGGTCGGCAGCGCTGCAGACTGACACCACAGAACTGTCCTCTAAAACCTGGGTTTCTCCTCACATGGGCTTCTAGAGAAACAGGTAAAGTGAAAAGGTTGATGAAACAGACTGGCATTGAGGAGAACAGTGAACTTCAGTCTCTGAAGTTTGATGAAAATTAATCTTTGTTACAGTTGCATGACTTTACGCAGGGAGTTTTCAACTGTTGCTGGAGTAACAGTGATGAAAAACAACAGTCTGAGGGTAGAAACCAGGAGGAGGAAGAATGAACTACTTCCTAGGAGGACTCGAGCTTATGTAGCTTAAATAAGCAATTAATCTCCCAAAAGTTGCTGGAACGGAAAATGTCTGAGGTCTGCAGAATGTCAATTCAAGTCACCATTTGGGGAGGGGAAGGGGTGAAGCTGTTGATGGAGCACAAGGAGAATCCCTCCAGAAGGTGAAGGGGTGGCAACACCTGAGGAAAAGACATAAGGCTAGGGAGAGGTGAGGGAAAAGGCTGGAGACTTTTGAATTTGAGTGTAGGTGGTTATGACCTCAATAAAAAGACACTTCCCCCAGTGTCACCCTCGCTCTCAAAGTGATTTTTATTCCTCCTGAGGAACAGACTGTAGTGTCTGGTTTTTTCTGTCTCACATCACTCCCTCTGTGGTATTATTTCTTACAGCCTTAGCAGGAAACAGCTTGTTTGCATATATCTCTTATAATAAACAACACAGCTTATAGTTTATTTAATGCCTCCAGATTTTATGCTTTCTAGGTACTGGCCTTGTTGCAGTTGTCCTTTCAAAAAACTCTGGTTCTAAGAAGCCAGACTTTTCTCTAACTTTTTGACTGTACAGAAGATGGTCTTTTTTTCTTTTTTTTTTTTTCTTTTTTTTAAAAAAATCACTTAGTGACTCAAACTCCACAAAGTACCATTCCTACTTCTCACCAGCTGGTGATCCATATGCCGCTGCATCTCTACTCTTGTAAATACAAGTTTGAAGTCATGTTCACAGATCAGACTTTTGGTGGTTAATATAGCAATATGTTAAAATGTCAAATGATGCAGAGTGAGTGAGCTGGAGCAGGGCGGGGGGGACACACCCCAACAGTATTCTACACATTTATAAAACTTCCCTTCTAAGGGGGTCCCAGTGGTTTGCAGACATTGGGGGATTTTTGTAAGTCTGACAGGGTCAGCACAGGCCTGGGATTTGGGATCCACAGCATCTTGAGAGAAGCATCTGTGAGAGGCAGTGGCTCCCAGCTTCTCAATGTTGTCTACCAACATGTTTAAGCTCTAAATTAGGAACAAAAAAGACAGTCTGGCACCTTGCCCATGAAAGATTGCCAGCTTCTAGCTGAAACTCTTCATTACTCTAGAAAGGGTGGTAAGTGTTCCAGCGTTCCCCTGAGGAGATGGAATTTTGTGACTTATATAGTGCTAAAAAAAAAAAAANGCCGCCGCCGGCCAACGGTCTTTGCGTGCCCTGTGGGGAGCCGGTGTCCCCCGACCTCACGAAACGGGAGGCAGGAAAAAAAAAAAAAAAAAAAAAAAAAAAAAAAAAGAGGGGGGAAAAAAGAGAAGAAAATCCTTTGAACCTTGACAGTGCTTCAGAGAGAATCCTAATGGCTGTGGCTGTAGCCCATGTCTGTAGAGCAAGACTGTTAGGTCCTTCAAAGCTTTAGACCTCAGTCCATGTTTTCAGCTCAATAATGGCAACACCTTCACCACCTGCATTTCAAGCAGATGTACTATCTCTGACCTGTTATACTTCTTTTTTCCATTGCATAATTGCCCTTAATTTCAGCAATCAGGGCATGACTCTGCAAGCCAATGCCCTAATTTCTAGTGCTGAAGAAAATAATCAGGGTAAGAATAGAAAATGCAACTAATAGCTTTCTGTAAAAGAGCTGCCATTAGTAAAAGGATAACAGTTTTTGTTGATTTTATTGATTCTGCTGTTAAAAAGAATGCCTTCTGCCATTGTGAAAGTTGTAGTTAACGAGTCTCCAGTTCACTGGCTCATAGCAAAGGTATAAGGAAACAAGTTCTAAGTGGATTTGGAAAACCTCGAGCAGTTTCATAGCTTTGTATTATGAATCCATGCTGTAGGTGTACATCACCTATGGTTCCAATTAATGCAGATTTGTAGCAGGCAACATTCTAGATATGAGTGACAGGAGTATCATGGGAGTGTTTTTTTCTTCATGTGAATGTAAAACAGTATAAATAATACTACCTTTCAGATAAAAGAATATGTTGCTTTCTTGAGTCTCTTTCTGATTCCATTAATCTCTCTGCAAAACCATAGTTAACGTTTTCAGCTTCTGTGTGGTCTGTGCAAATCAATATGTAATGTAACTAATCTGTGCATAATGAGGTAGATAACACCCAAAAAAAGGAGTTGTAGTTCCAGGAAAAATTGGAGTCCTCCAAGGATGCAGTAATGGATTCATTCAGTTACTTAGGATTCAGCATGAGACCATATCTATACCTATTTATATCTTAAGATGCTTTCCCAATGTTGTGTATATAGAGATGATGAATAAGGAGATGGGATGGTCTAGAAATCCAGGCTGGCAATTTAATCGGAACTGTCTCCTCTGCGTGCCATGATAATTAGTAGTTCAGTGCTACAGCAAACTTAAGATGAAAATCCTGATAAACTTTGTTTTTACAGTGCAGTAGGATTTGGAGAGCTCTTCAGGGGATGGAGATGAGAATGCAAAGCAACTGCAAAGCCACAGTAGAGAAGTCCAGTTCACATTGTATTACCAGCAAAGTATTCATTAGAATTTTACTATCAAAACTGTAACTGAAACCTTCCATGTTCCTTGAATTCAAGTAACATGATGTAGCTGTTATCACTTATTTGCTACATGTTCCTAGGTTATAATAAAAGTTGTTTTCCCCAATGGACCACAGGAGGGTTTTCACTGCATTAAAAAAAAAAAAATGCTTTTAGATGAGAACAAACGTTCTTCAAAGCAAAATATTTTAAGCAAAACTGGCTAGGTTAGCATTGTTTCTCTCAAATGGCTCCAAGTGCACTGTGTGCTGGAATTAATGGGTATCTCAGAGGTTTTTTTCTTATACATTTAGATGATATTCAGTCCTGGTTTGTAAAGAAAACCCTCCAGAAGCTCACAGGATGTGAAACCCATCAGTTCTAGTAACTGAATCTACTGAGGAAAGCAAGTTGAAGTCTACAGTTACTGTAAAAATCTGCATCAGCATCTTTGTCAAGGTAGAGAAAAAAAAAAAGTTCCTGTTGTTGGAAGTGACCTGTTATCTAGAACTATTTGCATCATATACAGTAGACAAGACAGCTTTACTCCTCTAAACTGGTGTTTGTTTTCAGACTACATGTTTAGTGCTATAATTTCTTGTACTTTTGATTTCTCAGAAAAAAAATTTCATGACTTTTAGGTTGTGATTTCTCTTGTAGATTGAGGAGGCACGGGGGCGGGGGGGAAGAGGGAAGTTGCTTTGTTAACAAACACTATAGGTCAGCTAAATTTGACCCAGAGAAACTCATGTCAGTCTTCTCTATCTATGACTCATTTCTTCCCTCTCCTGCCCATATGCTCTGTTGCCAGAGCTACCTTTTGAGTTATACAAAGGGCTAATTAACCTTCCTCATGGAGAAGCCAAGACTCTTGAATTTGGTCATTCCTTCACGTGCGACTTGGGAGGACTCTGTGCCTCCTAGAGCTTTCCTGCTCTTGGTTCCTCCAGTAGTGAAAGAGTTAAATAGATAACATTTGATATAAAGACAAGACAGAAACTGGCTGCATTTTCTGAAGAAATACAACAAGGCTAAAGAAACATGAAAACATGCTTCAGGAGATTCCACAACTGGCAATGTCATTTTAGCAAGGGGTCTCTGGCACCTACCACAAAAGTTCCAGCTGCAGGGCAAGGGGATTGCTTTGCCTTTTCCAAGGGGAAAAATAGAAGCAGAGTGAATGATGGGACTTTCCATCAGTTCTCTCTACACCTCCCAACCCACCCCCAAGCCTGCCAGATACCTAGGGGCTCCAGAGCAAAGGCTGGCATTAACTGGGCTATCCTAGACTACATTTCAAAGTGTGGGGTGAAAATCTTCTCAGGAGCCTTCCTCTCATGCCCATGGCACTTGGTGGGATTGGTACAGTAAGGACAGAGGTAAGCCTGGAAGATTTTGCTCTTCCTAAAGGTTTGTGAGGGGTCAGAAATGAAGTGGAACTGCTGAGGCTGTAATTTGGCAGGGTCACGCTGCTGATGTGGGTTGAGAAACCAGGCACTTCCCCGTGTGGCTCTGTCTGACACTGTGTTTGCAAGGCTGCAAGAGGACAGCAGAGTTGGGGTACTAGGCTCAGCTGCTGTGCAGATTTGGACAAAAATAAGCCAGGTCAGTCATACAGCCCTTTTAGCAAGAGTCTGTCCATGAATTCAGCACTGGAAAGGGTAGGACTGAAGCCCTGTCTGGACTTGTGTAAAAACTTCTTGCTCTGTTTTTTTTTGATTAGGACTATCAAATTTTCCCATGTGTTGAGCTATGGTATTGCTTTCCAAGGAGTTTACTTAAGTATCATTGCTGCTTTGTCTTTCAGCACTCTACTTGCATTGCTTTGGGCTAGTTTGCTGGGTTTCTCATTTTGAACTCATTTTTGACTTACTTCATCTTTCACTCTTTAATTGTTGGTCTCTCATTAATCTAAATCAGAATGCAAATACAAATAAAAACATCATTGCTATTCATAAGCTGAGAGTCAAAACTAAACATACAATTTATTTTGAATTCAAATAGAACAGTTCCAGTGCTATAGATTGTTTGTATGCAGTCTAAAAAAATCTTTTTATTTCCCTATAGAAAGCAGCACTTTCCCCAACATGAAGGATGTGCCTCTGTCTGTGAATGTACTTTGCTACTAGTTCCCCACTGAGTCGTTAAGAATATTGGGCAAAGCTGCAAAATATTTATTTTTCAGCCACTCATGTATCTGCATTAAGTCTTGGAATATATTTGGTGCGTGTTGGTCTGGACTGTTTCTGATTAACTCCCTAGAAATACTATTTCCTTGTTACAGGATAGGATTCATATCAAGAGGAAATAATATCTCAAAGGGTGAGGGACCCAGCAGTTACAAACTTAGTTAAATATGCATGTGCAAAGTCATTTGCCACGCATTTAGTGCTACTTAAATGTCATTTCAAGCACCTACATCTGTAGGACTTCTTGGCAGTAAGACCAATTATACAGATATATAGACAATCTCTTTTTTTATCTGTAGACTACTCTGTACAGGCGAAACATTGAAAACTGTTAATTATTGCAGTACCTTGGTTAAGCCAGCATCCCTGAGTTAAATAGCAGCACAAAGATTTAACACTTTTTAAACAGAAAAGCACAGAAAAGAGGAGCGCTGATTGCTTCTCTTCAAATTGCCTACTGCAAGAATGAGCTTTTGGGGGATGGTGAGGGAAAAGATTACGTTGCCATTCAGTGCTGGGTATTCCAGTATAGCTGTTGGAAGGCCTTAAAAATAGAGCAGCTCCTTAAACTGATCCTCTTGTCTAAATGGCAGTTACAGCTAACAGAAACATAAAATGAGCTCATTTGTTTGACCTGATTTTTATAGAAACTTCAAAATTAAGGCCCTTTGCTCTGACATGGATATGAAACTTGGTCTTGCTGAACAGAGGGCAGCAGTTTGGAGCTGTTGAGTCATGAGAACACAGCAGGGACTCCCTGAAGAGCTCAGTGACTTCCAGGAAAAGTTTGAAGCTCCTCTTTTCTTCTAGGACACCCTCCTTCTCTTCTTCCTCCTTCTTTTAAAGATGGGCAAAATCAAGGTGAGGTGGTCAAAATTTGCATTTTGCTCTGAGTAGCTGAAATGGCATTCGTGAGTCATGATGTCCTAGTAGGTAATGTAGGTCAGTCAACTACTGCTTTGCCAACAATATTCCTCTCAAATGCCATTTGCCCTCCAAGATGCAAGTCTTCTGCATGCGGCTTGTGGATGTTCTCTTGCACACGATTCCTCAGTTATGGTTTTGCTGACACGGTGACAGTTGGGCAAGCTGAGGATGAAGGCTAGATTTCTCAAAGCTTTTCAGAGCTTGGCAAATGCATATATGAAGAAAGTCATGCTCTAAGAGGTAATATAACTGCATGTGACACAGAGGCCCTTTTTATCCCAGTGTAAACATTACTACAAACCAAGCTATGAGCAGTGACTCTGTGCACTGTTCAATGAGCTGGATCTTGTTACTCCTGGAAGAGTTGAATAACAAGAGTTGTGCAGTTCACATGAGCAGTAGGATGGTCACACACATCAGAGAAATCCAGCGAGGAGCTACACATGCTTATGATCCTGCTATCCCGCTTGAGGGCTCTGTAAATTATACAACCCTCATATTCGTGAATTCCAAAAAGCATGATTATAGCTCACTACTACTGCCTATTTTTCAGCACATTGTACTTCATGCTAAGCTGGCTCTAGGTCATCATTAAAACATTAAGACAATTCAACCCCTTCAATTTTTTTCAATGTGAAAAGCTTAATAGTTTTGATATATTTCAGATGCTTTTGATTTTTAAAGAACATTGAATCGAATGTGGTGATACAGAGTTTTTATTTGAATGCATTCTGAAGTCACTTGTGTCTAAATCAAGAATTGATTAGTAAATTAAATTGCCTAAGCCATGCCAGCAGCAGCGGAGCTGGCAATTGCAAAAGCCTGTAATAAAGTGTTGCAGACAAGTTATCTCCTTCCTTTCATCAGTCTGTGCACTGTAGCAGCACCAAGCATTCACATTGTACTTCGTTTCACCACAGAGCACTCAAGTGTAGTTCACAAACTATACTGCCCTTGAACCATCTGGGGTTTGCAGCTTGGAACCTCTTATACTCTTCAGCTTGTAAGATTGTTTTGTTAGTGGTGCGGTCGTCGCCACTGTTTGCTTTGTAAGTCGCTGCTTTTACTGCTCAGCACAGATCCCTCAATAGCTTTGGTCAGAGTGCTTACATAAAACGAAGTCTAGCTGCTGTTAGCAATACAGGGGATGCAGACAGCATCCAGTTTTCCCACCTCTGAATTTTCTGACCACCAAGCACCATTGCACCTCTGGGGGGAAAAAAAACCAAACAAAAAAACCCACCAGTTCTGGAAGCTCTACTCCCTGTGCTTCAAAGTTTTTGAACTAATCACAAACACCATAGAAATGGACCTTTTTTTTATCCCTTCTCTTAAATATTTGTCAAAAATGCCCCCTCCTTTTTTTTTTCCTGAGTGGCTTATCATATTGGTCAGTGATGCACTTTGCCTTGCAAGAGAGGGGTAGGCACAGCATTATTTGTAATCTTGGTATCACCTAGGTCCAGCCTCTTCCCCATGACTCACTACAGCTCCCGGTTGATGGCATGGCTCATCTCCTCCTACCTACTTCCTTGGTCTCTTCAGATGTTTGCTCAGCTCCCACTTGGCCCTGCAGGCCACTTTACATAGCTATACCTGGTTTCATTCAACTCAAACCTATTCTGCCTTCTGTTCCTGTTACATTTCATGTTTGCCGGACACTTTTACTCCACTCAATATTTACCTAGAGCTAAAAGATATTATAACACAACACTTGTTATAGCGGGTGACTGGGGACGATTTCTTCCATACTAGCATCACTGCCTTTTAGATCATCCTTCCAAACAGCAGACAGCAGTTCAGGCACAGGGTTGTGGGACAACATAACTGTAACCTCCCTGCCTCAGCTAAGTAGTGCTAATTTGATGGACTAGCACAGGTAAGAGTAATAGTGGAAATGAGGTGGGATGGACTTCAGTATAAGCTACACAAGCATACTGTGCCCCTGGCAGCATTAATAAAATTCACAAAGGTGCGAGTGCAGGTAGATCAGCGTGGCTCTGCACCCCAACCATTCCCAGTTCCAAGGCTACAGTTCTCCTGAGGGCTGTGAATATATCCTTGTGTGTCCATTGCTCCCGTTGCTATGGTTGACAACCACCGAACATAAGGCTGAGCGTAGTCTCTGGAGGGGAGAGACGTGTGGTTTAGCTGTGCTGCAGTTACACCTTGGATAGCAGCGTGAGCAAACCAGATGTGCTGAAAACAGCACTGCAGGGCTGTCGCTGCTGCTGTGACTGCCTGGGAGATGAAAACATCTTGAAAAGCAGAGAAAAATTAAAACCTGTTTTACCTCTTTGAACATAAGTAGGAAGCTCTCTTTTCCTTTTCCTTTTTTTCCTCCCTTTTTCAAAGTGGACCCAACATTCACCCAGCTAGGTGACTTTTCTACCATAACCTCTAATGACTCCAAACTCACAGCCCTTTCACAGCAGCGTTTCCCTGTGCTCTTTCACTTCTGAGTTTGCCCTGTGCCATCTCTTTGCCTGTCTCCTCAGCTGTGGTTTGAAGTCCCAGCATCAGCTGGAGCCTGCAGACACAGCTGAGCAGATGCTGGAGCTGCTGCTTGCGCAGCACTGCTGCTGCTGTCCCGTGGCATTCTGCCTCTGTGCAAGGCAGGGGCTCCCAGCACAGCAGCTGTGGACGTGAAGGCAAGACCTAGGGTAAAGTAAACCATGTTTGTTGGTTAACTTTCTGGAAAAAAAAAAATCCTCTCCTGGTGTTCAAGTAACTATGGTAAAATTAATGTAGATACAGGCTGAGAGAAGGCAAAAGGGCAAGGTGGGGATGGCAGGAAATTGTGGTGTGTTCAGTAGCATATGAAGAGGGCTATATTTATACCAAGTGCAAAGAAGGCAGCATGATCCAGTGGGCATTTAGGAAGGTATTCACTTTTTCACTAAACTACTGCAGAAGCTTTTCCCTAGGACTGTACGTGCCTCTGACGTTGCTTTTGAAGAGACTACTAATCCTTCCTTACCGCACGTGAACTCAAACATGCTTGAGAAAAGTCCAAGTCTGAAAATTCAAGAGACCTGGATAGATCTGCTGAGTTACTACCAGCTGTGTGTGCAAAACAAATCACTTCGCTTTCGTATGCTCTGAAACAAATACTACAATGAAATGAAGATGTTGCCTCACAGGTTCCTTGAGACATGGATCACTTTTATCAGAGATCCCTGGATGATTAGTAAAGTGCCACTACTGATCTACCAAAATAAAGTAATCCTCAGTTGGGGAATACCATGGTTACATTGCAAAGCAGAAAGTCAGCCTCCTTACAGGCACTATGTGAGCCTGGCAGTTGATGGTGGTGATGATGTGTCCTGTTTTGTGTACTTTTAGATACACAGCTCAGCCTATTGTGGATCTTGAAAGCTTAGAACTAAGAATATTGATTTAAAGATTTTCTGAATTGTCACTGAAATTTTAGGAGTGTATTTTAAAAAAGAAAAAGGTTTTATTGAACAATATCTGGCACCTTAACTGGCATTTCCTTTGGAGTGAGATACTCTTCAGTGTAAGAAACACTGAGAATCTGGGCAATATTTGTGTACAAAAATATACCTGGAGATCTCTTATGCCAAAACTTACATTTTCACTTGAAAGGTCGAACGTTATAACCTGTATTTCAAGCTGGATTAAAAAGAAGCAAAGAAAAATCTACCAGGAGTTTGTACCGGAGTTGCGGTGGAACTGGTCTTTGGTTTGCACATATAACCTTGCTATGGATTCAATTTGACTTAAAGGAGCAGTTTCCAGAGTACTTCCAATTTTGTGTGCCAGCCACCACAGATCTGCAAGGCCTCAGACTTGGACGGCATGTCCTTCTCTTGTGCCCCAAAGATAGCACGCTGCTAAGAGTCAAAATAAGATAGTACAGGTATATTTGAAATTTACTTTACTTAACTAAGATTTTCAGTCCCTGTTTGTAGACATGAAAAAGAACCAGATCCAAAAAACTGTATTTAAAATGTTGTAGTCAGAAGTAATTAATGTTTAAAGTGACTGTATAACCATACACAGCCAACCTACATAAATGCAGATCCTCAAGAGGTTTGTGATTAGTGGTTAGCCTTACTTCCTGCCCAGTATATTGGTACCTTGAGATGTTATAAACACTGTGTACCGCTAAGAACCTTGTGTGAAGGTTTCATTGCAGTAACTGATTCTTCTAGTCCAAATTTTAGCACAAAATAGCATGTTTCCACTTCTAGAAGAAGTCATCCCTGTGTCGGGCTAAATACTGATAACCTCCCACCTCCGCTTCCTACTGCTCCTTCCACCTGTAACGCTGTCATGGCAAGCCCCTGCTGAAAAGGACAGGATGTGGCATTGCAGGTCACAGCGGCTCCTTGGTCTGTGAGGGGAATTATTACTGCGTTACGTGAGATGAATTGCATCTTTCCAGCCAGATTCTGAGTGAAGGAATGTAACAGCAAGACGTGTATTAGTTCGCTGCACCATTGCTTGTGCTGTCCTGGCTCAGTGAATTTGGGGCTGATTAAAGCATGGGATATCAGTGGATCAATTTTGTAGGCTCCTGCTTTTGACCCTCTGTCTGAATGGGCCTGGCCACCCATTAGGAGTGCCCCAGATGCACTGGGCTGGAGAACGTGCAAAGCTTACCCAAAGGCTTCCAGAGCTGGCTTTTTAAAATGTTTGGCCCTGTGGGCTCCCAAAGACTGTCAGTGTAGAGCAGCTTCTCTAAAAATTTGATTCTCTGCACCTGTTCTTCATATTTACAAGGCTTTCTTAGCTTGAAGTGCACTGTGGCATGCAAACATGGATTTCTCTAACCCTGAGGGTTCTCAGCCTGGTTATCCTGTGGGTATCCACCTTGCTCCTCTTCTCCTGTTTCGCCAATCAGGCTTTGGTTTGTTTCCTTTTTGCTAATTCCAGACCCTCTTCTCCTCCCTCTTTTGCAGGAGCCTTGTATCCTCTGTGCACCCCAGCTCCGCAGCTGACGTGGGCTCACCCTCTAGTTCTCGGGCCAGCACCCTTCCAGCTGGTGTGGGATGGCACATCCTCAGCTGGTTTCAAAAAGAGGGTGGGGAAGGAGCAGGGCCCAGGGGATAAGGCAGAACAAATTCAAGTATCATGTGGGAATGGCTTCTCCTGTGATGTTACACCAGTTTCTACACATAACAGAAAATACTTCTTTCCTCCTGGCCTGTCCTTTTCCCTCTTGTTTCTTTCTTCCTTCCCCTGGCTTCACGCTATCTCTCTTCATGGCCTCTCTGAAACCACTGTGCTTAAAAGACAAGGTAATCTGTTTTTTTTACCTGGGTGCAAAACTTGGATAGGTTTAGGAAAAATCTAATTATCTCAGGACTGTGGGTTCACCGGGTATTTAAAATAATGACTCCAGAATTGATTACTGTTTCATTAAACTGCAGAGGGTTCTGTCAGTTTGCATCCCAGACGATGACTATAGACAGGGAGCCTGGAAAAGTTTGGGATGGAGCAGCACAGCTTCTGTATCATGTCCTGCTGGAGCTCCCCCAGCCCAGCTTGCCGCTCCTCTCAGGAGTGCAGAGAGCCCTTGTACTGCCCTTGCGCTCACCTGGGTGATGGGGACAAATGTCCATCAGAAGTAACCTTTACACACAAGGATTGCAAACAGAAAACTTAATTAACAAATTCCTGACACAGCCTGAGCCTTCTCTTGGTGGAGTAAATAGCTAAACTCCCACTGCCTTCAGCGGGGCAGTATGGGCTTTTCCATCCATGCAGTGCTCAAGGAGGTAAGGATGCCTGACAGCTGCAAAACTAGGGTGCTAGGAAAATGGAGCTTTATGGTTGTTTACTCCTGTCATAACAAATTCTTTCTTTTTCAATACATTCTCGAGCTCATTCTCCCGGGCTCTGCAGTCCATTATTGCAAATGTGGCAGGAGCCTGTCTACTAAAAGCAGAGGCCAAGGCATGCTCAGGAAAGTATTACAAGTACTGTGTTGCTTTTGTGCACTCATGCTTATCAAGCAAACATGTAAATGTATATTTGCTTGTGTCTTCTGAAAGAGTTATTCATGACATGGAATTTTTACTAAACACAGGACCACATACCGAGGTGCTTTCTCAGTTGTTACTCAGGAAAAACTCACAGCTTTAACATTATAGTGCTTATATACATGCAAAACCATAATACATAGCACAGCATTTTTCTTTCAGCTCAAAAGTTATACTTTCACTGTCATGAGACACTACAAAAATGTACAACTGAAGCACTTTATAAATAAATTCTATTAGAAACTTTTGGACATCCGTCTTCAAGTCCACTGTGAGAGACTTGACCTCCTCAAATGAAAAACAAGATTTTGTTTCCAGCCCAGAATTCAATAAACACTCAGTCAAATCTCTGTTCTTTCACATTTACCACTTCTTCCCCAGTTATTTCCAGAATTTTAGAACTTTTCTGCATTTCTAATAACTCAGGATAGCCATTCCAAACTCGAGAAATCTAAAAAGTTGTGCTTGGACAATAGTTGTCACTAGGTTCGGAGAAGGAATTTGGGCTTGTCCAATCAAACCAAGTAAGAGCATGGCCAGTGTTTTGGCTTGTTAAAATAAAATCCATAAAGTGTCTAAAGGGTAGTAAAACGTTCAGCTTTTACCTATCACTTTGATAATACCTGGGGATTTTATTAATAGACAGGATTTGATTTTTTTTTTTAATTTATTTTTTAAAAAGGGCTAAAATGCTTTCTTCTTTCGTTTTCTTTCTTAACAACATACACAAAAGCAATATCCCCCAAAGCAGACTTGCACTCGGACACGAGATGGAAAACTTATGTTTATAAAAGCCATCTCCTTTTGCTTAAAGCAGAGAGATGTGCTGGGAAACTGTTACAGTATGACAACATTTTAAACACAGAGAAGACAAGATTTATCTGGCTGGTATACAATATAAAACAAAAATCGAACACCAATGTTACAGCATTATATTGAAACAAACCACAGTAATTAGATGCTTTGAAGTCAAGCCTATATTTTCTTCAGCTTTTTCATGAATTATTGATCCACTTTCCTCATTAAATGGAATGGCAGGCTCTTGCAGTAAATGGACAAGTGACTACAACATTTATATAATCAAATATCCTCTGCATCTGGCAATAAAACATGTTTGTGTGTAAAACATCCTTTCTGAACTGACATCCCTGCAAAACAGATTTACTAGAATAACCACATTCCTTTTCTTTTGTCTCTAAAACACAGCTTCCCTTGCATCATCATGCAATCTGGTATTTTACACTGATCGTATTAAGCAAAATATTTTCCAAGAGCCTGTATCGTCCATTGTGCAACAGAACATTTCTTCTCTATAATGAGATGTAAATAAACTGTCTCACTTACCTTATTTTCTCCATCTCTGCCGCAGAGGCCTACAAGAAATCAAATAATAGGAGCAAGTGAATGAAAGAAAACATTCACTCTGCAGATTTATGCATAGTTAAGGCTTTCCAAATGGTTTTCGACAAGTGCCTACAAAGCGACGGTAAGCGAACCCCACATCTGCATTAGCCGAAAATAACATTGACAGATGAACTGGGGAGTAATGCAGCACGCTGCAGGAGCAGTGTATACCCACGAGCCATGGGCAACAGAATGACTCAGTTGTAGCGCTGAGGCAGAAAATGGGGAGGGAAAAAAAAAGGAGAAAAAAAAAAAAAAAAAAAAAAAAAAAAAAAAAGGCAAGCAGCAGCAAGTAACAGGTTACTGTGCCTCCTGGGTTTCAGAGGAAAAGTTGAAATGCGGTGCTCCCCCCTGCACGGTGGGCATGGCAGCAGTGCTCTGCCGGCGGGGAAGCGACAGTGACTTCATCACACGTGAGTTTTGAGTTCAATTCATCATCTTTCACAGAGCCCGACAGATGGAAGGGACACAAGCTCGCCTCCTTAGTGGGAGTTTCGAGTAATCAAATTACTTTCCTCAAGTAATACGCTATCTTGACAATTAGCATCTCAATGCATGGAGGCTTTTCATTAACCCCTTCACTGCTGCTTACCCGGGCTGTAGCTTACAACTCCGGGAACTCCTCCGGTCCCCGGTCCCTCTGCCTGCCGCGGCGGCCGGGCTCCCGTTAACCCTTAGCGGCTCGGCACTCCTCCAGCCCTCAGTCCCTACATCCCGGCAGAGCCGTAGGTGGTCATTTCATTAATCTCTCTGGTTTCTTTTTACCGTACAGATGCTGTAAATCCCTACTTAGGTACAGCCCAGAGACTCATTAATCTCTCTGACACTACTTATATCAAAAGCAGAGTCTTGTTAACTCTTTGGTTTCTTTTCCTCGTTATCTCGCACAGATCCTTAATAGCTGCTTCCATTTCATTTTATTACAGCGCTGGCACAGAATCTCATCAATCCTCCTGGTCCCACTTTATGGTAACTAAGGAATGAGCACTTGGAGCAATCCTGCAATCGCTAGAGCCAGATAAATCCCAGCATCACAGAATCTCTTATTTATACTGAAGGCATTGCCCATTAATCATGAACACTTTAAACCCTATTGATTAATGGCTAACAATCATATTTGAGTATGAAATAAATTAAAGATTAAAAATAGGGAAATGTAAATTTAATCAGTTAACCAGCAGGAAATTTGTCAAACTGCCTAATAAAACATCCCAAATGACAAATTGTTGGTTCTTCATTGGGTCACTCGTCTTCCGTTCTTCTCATTTACCTTTGATTTGCCCAATAGATATGTTGTCAGTCAGACTGGTGTTTGCATGACAATTTCTGATGATATACATTAAGGATTTTAGGCATTCACCATAACTTGGTATGCAAGAAGCCAGCTGCAGGAAAAGCCCTCCTCAGCTTCCCAGTAACAGATGTAATACGTGTGTACGTGGTCCCTGCATGTCTGTTGGAAACACAGGGTTGCCCACAGTAAATCCCAGATTTTGAGATTAAAAATCTAACCTAGAGACCTAAAATTGCTGTCTCTAATTTATTTCTATCCATTGAATCCATGTGTATTCTGTAGCATGCAGGAAGTAGTTTAGACATTTCTCACCAGAAAACGAACCTCAGGGGCTTTCTTCCTAGGCATGGGAAGGTACTGGCAGCCTCATGAGCTTGGCAGTTTGGTTTTCTGGAGATTAACTCTCAAAAGCTGCAGTAATCATCATGTTCCTGTCATTTTGCGCAGGCTGGACATAGTTTTCTCCAGGGCCACTCAGTAATGCTTTGCCTTGAACTGTGGGAGTCACCCATGAAGACTAAGTACTTAGAATATCCGATTTCAGTGCTTCTGTTATGGCAATATCTACAGGCATAAGGGGAAGGTGCCTGGCCTTGCTTTTGCCCCGTGCTTTGAATATTGCTGTACTCATGGGGTTGGAGTGGGGGTTGTTTTGTGTGATTAAGGTGCAGGATGGAGAAGAGGAGCTGTAGGCTGGCTTTCCGGCTATACTCATCTATGAATGCAGGTGAGTCATTGGCTGCCAATCCCGACAGGAAATTAGAGGGGAAAAAAAGCACAGCAAATTCCCAACCCCAAAACAAACTAGAAAACTAAACCAAGATGCAATTACTTCCATCTGAACTATTCACCTTTTTTTTTTCTTTTTTCTTTTTTTTCCATGGTAGGGTTTTTTTTTTACCTCCTCACAGTAAAAACAGCTTGTTCCATGGAACATGGCCAATTTTCCTTTGGACCATCGGGGATGTTCTCCTCTACCTTTCCCTGACAGCCTGTGCAGCAAAGAGAGGGCTCCTCTCTGATGTGGGAGCAATGGGTTCAGCTCAGTTCTCCTCGAGGAGGATGCTCTGATCCAGGTCAGAGCCCTTTCTGGACTGCGGCACTGCAACGCTTCACTACTTCTTTTGATGGGGATACACTTTCAGTAAATAAATAGGAGCAGTTGAAAGGACTAGAGCCTAGGTGTTTTTCAGGGGAATGTCCTAGCTTTAAGGCTAGAGAGTCAAAAGAACATATAGGAACTTGAGATGGTGAAAACAAAGATAAGAGCATCTGTAAAAATGTAGCTTTCATCCCAAACGGTTCATATTTTCAGATAGTTGTACTCTGTAGGAAGGTCCTTTTTTCATCCTTTTCTTTTTCCTCTTATCTTTTTCTTCTTCTTCCTTTTCTTCTTCTTCCGTTTTTATTTTTTCTTCAATTCTTTTTCCCCCAAAAAAAACCTTAGCAACTCAAAATTATTTTAGAAGTCCATGGTTTTCTGAAACAGCTCTGTTTTCACAAGGTGACATTTTTACTAAGGCAAAATTGCTGTTTCCTAGCCAGATCCCTGCCATTGATATAGCCTGTGGAAGTTTAGAGGCTGTATCATCCTCCCACTGCTCTCTATGAAGGCTCCTATCTGAAATATCTTACCAAATTGATTTTAAAATATATTCTAAACAGCTCTGAATTGGCCACTTTTAGGACCAGTCTTGGCCTGAAAGTCTTGTGGGACCTATTTCAAGCAGAAAGACTGAAGTACATGTTGGTATGAGAATGTCCTTTATGGTATGTCATTTATAAGTTGCTGCTTGCTAGTGGGTTGATCTATTTCGAGTGCTTTTTGATGCTTGAACTGCACAGTGTGACTGAAGCTGTATGATTTTTTTTTAAATAAAGTATTTTTAATTAAGATCAGTAATTACCTTTAATTACAAAAAAGTCAGATGTGATTTAAATACCTTTTTTTTCCCAACAATATCAATGGAGTGTCACTAAAGAATTTATTTAATCAACCTAAAAATAACAATTTTTGCTTTTAACAGAAAGGTTGGCCTCAATAATTCAATATCCTACATTTCTATATATAATCTCCTACTTAAAATACTGAGACAGGTTTGAGACTGATTTTCCTTTATACAGAAGTACTTGGTGTGGTAACTTTGCCTGGAAGCACTTTCAGGCAATGCCTAAGAGTTCTGGTAGAAACTTGACTTGTTTCCAAGTATTTGAAAGAGGCAAGTGTAAAACATAACAACTGACAAGAATCTCCTTTTCTGGAAGTGCTGAGCATTTGGAAGTCCATTTTGGAGCAGATATTCAAAAGACAAATCTGTTGTCTTTTTTTTTTTTTTAAATCATCCCCCTCCTCTCTGCGTATTCTAGATTGCAAATTGATATTGTTTGAGAAAAAAGTAATTTGCTGGCTTGAATGAAAACACGGATGCTGTTAATAGAAACTTCAGGAAATTTTACTGTGGCTTTTTTTCCGTTTAGAATATGGTTACTGTTTCAGACAGCATGACAACTTCTCAGCTGTTTTCAAGTCAGCAGAGCAAATGAAAAATACTGTGATCCCCTAATTTTTTGTCTCCCCATGTTTGATTAATGAGTCAACCTCAAGACAATGGCAGAACATTCTTAGTCATTTACATACATGAAACTTAATATAAAGATCAAATTCTTTGATTTTTTGTTATATGACCAGTGTCTATAGTGTTGATTATTGAACCATAACCTTTTTAAATAAAATAAAAAGTCATGCTGTTAGTCTATCTATCATTCTATTCAATTCACCTTGTGACTATACTGTGTTTATGGTTTATTTTCTTTACTGTGTTATCACTTTCTGAAGCACGAGCAATCATGAGATTTCAGATCTCCTAGATGTCTAATGAATCTCTGTTCCCCTAAGATCTTAAGGTCAATTTTCATCCTTCTGCATCTTCCCATTATATGTGTGAAAATGGAGGAATACACTGGAGTTGACTTTTTTTTTTTTTTCTTTTCCCCCTGTTGTTTTTTGCTTCCTTGGAAAGAGAGGTTTCATTTTAGAGGGAGGGACAGGACTCAGAGTCTGGCTCAATGCTCACTGGTCTTCCCACTGAGTTCAGTGGACTTTGGATTGACATGTTGGCTAGTTGCTACCAAATGTGTAAGAAAAGAAAGTGTAGCAGGAAATTACTGCCACTCATTTAGTCGGACTGTTATTACTCTGACTTGTTTAGTATTGTGGGAGTTTCTTTTATTTCTGTGGTAAGGAGAACTGTAAATGAGAGTCCACTCACAACTAATGTCATCTGGACTTCTGGCACATTTGTAAACTGCTACATGTTTTCAATCACAACTATTTCACTTCAGTATTTCTTTTGTGCTCACAGTGGTACTGAAGTTTCATTGATAGGAACCTCTGTGGCCATTTTCCTTTTTTTTTCCTATAGGGTGCAAGACTAAAAGGTTTGATTTAATAAAACTTACAGACTACATAATTTGAAAGGATCAATCTTTATTTAGACAATCAATTTTTAGAGATTTCTTTGTATAGTCTTTGAAGTATCACTCAAGTGATGCCTGAAGAAAGACTAAAATTTGATCTATAGAAACTTTAGTAGAGCTGGAGAAAGTGTCCAGCTGCATTTGATTTTTCGTCACATATTGAATATATCTAATTGATGTTTATAAAAGAAGAAGAATCTTTCTGTAAAAATTTTGCCTGAAATTGTCATGGAGATACAAGGAAAACTGAGTCTCATTCTCCACAGTTGCCACTGTAATAGGTATTTTGTTCAGAAAGCACCTCCTCCAAGCATACCTCCACACCATGGGCCATAAAACACCTCCAATATTCTCAGACCATCTGAATATGGTCTATATATAACAGGTGAAGAGGCTTAACACTGAGGGAAGAAGGCAGAAGAGGTCAAGACTAACATCCTATATCCCTGCAATACTAAGAAACTTGTTGGGATCGTTGGATATTTTCCCCTGGAAAGAGGAACATCACACATGTTAGAAAGAATGGGAGAGTTTCATTAAGCTGTGGGGTTTTTGTATGTCTGACCCGAGGAAAGGCGTCTGTCAATCAGTTCAGAGATAAGTAACCATGAGTAAGACATACCAAATCTCTCCACATCATGAAGAGCAGCATTGCACCTTCCCAGCATCCCTTCACTATCTGGGACCAACTTCTCATGCTCCTTAGGGTGAAAGAAGAAATCCTCCGCAGCAAAATGAAGTGATAAATAGAAGCTCAGCTGTTTGGGACTAACTGTGTACAGCAAAGGCATGGTGTAAACGGACCCAACTCAGTGAAGAAATAGATAAATTCTCTTTTTAATTCTCTAAGCAGATGACTAAGTTCAACACACAAAATGTTCACACCACACCTGAATGTGTATCTCCAGAACACCACTGCTCTGTCATGCAGTGTCTATAAGGCTGCTGGGCTCCATCTTGAAAGAGTTAGATTTTTTTTTTTTACTCTGCATGTTTGCGAACATTACTAAACTGATTGAAATCAGAGGGTGATTCCAACCATGTTAAATTTTGTATGACCGGTATATCTCTGTTCTTGTACCAATTTTATGTTAAAAGCTTATTAGTCCCACCCTGTTTTTAAATTCCCATATGCATTTATGAAGAGCTGAGAGGGAAAACAAGACATTATTCTTTGACTGCTCTCAGAAGATTATGCTTCTTTCAGTCATTTCAGTATCCCTTCTCTGGATCTATTCCAAATTAACTTAAATCTGATTTGAAAGTGGGTGATCAGAGCTGTATATCATGTACAAAACACCTTGGCAGTGCCTTGTATAATAATATGAGTGCTTCAGTGACTCTAAAGAAAATATATCATCTGCAGTACATCTTAGCTTTTCTCAGATTTCCCATGGTTCTGTCACGTTGGAGGCTCATAGCTGTTTTACAGTCTAACAGTACACCTAGAGCTCCGTTTCTCTGCTGCCTCCAAATGACGAGCCCAAATCCATGACATCTTTATGCGGTCGGCTTTGTGTTCAATTTCGTCCTGTTTCTGTTATTCTGCTTATAAATAAAACAGTTGTTATATGAGCTTCCTAATTGTTGTCAATACGTCTAAAAGCCTTTATCATTTAGGCAAGCCTGTTTATTGACTCAAAGTCCCCAACAAGTATTTGTAAGAAGATGTGTCCAAAAACTTTTTCCAAAGTTCCAATAACCTCTTCCCAACCCAACAGACTTCCTTTTTAACCTATTACTTTTTTTAAACATGCAATTTTCATTCAGGTACAAATCTTGAATTACTCTCCATTATATCAGTTTTGGACAGTAATTCTCAGCTGAGCACTTTATGAACTCCTTCATGCAGATCCAGATAGATCAGGACATGTTCCTTGCTTACGAAATTGGTTCTCTTAACAAAAAGTGACTTTTGCTAAAACTCTTGTGTTTTATGCCGCTTCACGGCATCCTTGATTGCTCATCTTGCTTGACCATGAAGCATTTGCTCCACTTCATGTTACGTTTTCCCTTTAGCAGTTAGAATGTAATTTTTGAACCAAAGCACACAGTGAAAAGCCTTACTTCTCACCTTGCTGCTTCATGCGTCAATTGATCAGGATTTCGGGCTGGTGATTGCTACAGGGTTCCTGATATCACCAGAGTGAATGGGCTCAGTTTGCTCCTACTTTAATTATGGTGGATTTTCTTAAACCTTCCTCATTCTTAATCAGATATCCTACAATTATTCCCATGTTCACTATCATTCTTACTGAAAGATGAGGCAAAGTATCCCTTTAATAATTGGACATTTAAGTTATCCCAAACTTCTGTCTGACCTTCAGCATACACTACGTCTTTGTCTTTTTTTCTTTTCCTGTCTGTATGGTTGAAGATCTATTCAGCACTAATTTTGTAAAAATCCTTAGTAAGGTTGAACTTCACTGAAATTTTTGTTGAAAGAGACTGGGGAATAACAACAACAGAAATAAAATAAAAAGAAGTCTCAGGCATTTTTCTCATGATAGGCCTTTAAGTCCTCCATGGCATATACTGCATGTGTGAACATGTATCAAATAACTAGAAATTAAATTGAAACTATAACCTAAGGCTTCTCTTTTGCATGCTTGGGAAAACATAGCATTCTCAAGCTGTTTTATTTCCTAATATTTTAGGATCTTTGTTTTGCTTCCTTAGTTTCATTTTCACTCTGTAAAAGTCTCAGAGCCAGATTCCCAACAGGGGTAAATTAGCAGAGCTCCAGTGAAGTCAAGCCTTGCTGATTTATACCACTAGAGGTTCTGCTCTTAAATGGCTGTTTCGGCGAGTCAAGCCGATTTCTGTCATACCCAGTACTCTCAGCTAGCACAAAATGCCATAGTCCCTCTCAAAAAACAGTCCCAAAAGAACCTGCAGCTCTTCTCTATGTCGCTTGGCAAACCATCAAGTGAAATCTATCGAAAACAGGATGCTTCCTTCTTTAAAATGAGAACTAAGACTCCACTTGAATTGTTCAGTATGCTTTTTCTCAAACAGATGATTTGAACCTGTGCATGTAATTAATGTGATTAAAGTGCTTATTTGTATCAAAATAGTCCTTGTAGCCATCAGCAGAGATGAGGATCTGTGGTGGAAGGAGCTGCACAAACTCCTCATACAAAGACAAAAGCCTCTCCTGGACAGTCTGACCAGCTAAAATAGAGACATATACGTACAGGATTTTTGTTTCCTTTATGATGCAGAGACACAGCAGCACTTTTGTCTTATGAGAATGGATTGATAAACTATGTTTTCTTTACAGTTGTTCAGCATCATATGATGCTATAGAATTACAAAAAGTTCCAATAGTGAAGTGAAGCCACACTGCTTGTCCAAATGACCCTCCAAACACTTGACTTCTAGCTAGCTTGACTCCAGGGTGACTCCACCGGCCATGATATAAATGTAAATATTGTAAGTGAGCAGAGACTGAGGAGCCAGAGGAAAATACAATCTAATTGACTGACTGGAGTCTGTGTCTCTTAAACTAATAACATGGCACTACTGACTACAGGTTGCCAGTATACTTTTGTGGGTGTCTATGTTACAGACATTGGGTAACTGTAATTACAGACATTACATTAAAGTATTTAGCCACAACAGTTGCTGTTTAAAAAGTCCCCATTTGTCAATAGATAATATAAAATGGTATCTGAGACAGGCAGGAGTAACTTCAGTATCCTGGAGCACTGACTCCTGACTTGTTAAGGGTGGCTGTGTACCGAGTGGGACCAAAGCCGGGGTCATCATGAGTCAGGGTGGCATATGAATTCTAACATAGCTGATCCTAAGCATTTCTGTGTTTGCATCTTTATATCTCTACATATGTCTCTACATACTGGAGATGTTTTGTTCGTGAATGTTGGTGATGGGAAGTGGGAGAGAGAGATGAGAGGGGGAGCAGAACTGCAAAATTCCTACGTCCTACACTTGTAGAGCTCTGTGTTACAAAACATGTATTTTCTTCTCTAACTACATCTATATCTATCTAGGTGATAGGAGTAATCACCTGTGGTCCTGTTAAACAAAACTTCACCTTTTATTTTTCTTATTGTGGTCACTAGGTTTGTGCCCTGTTTTCAGCACCACCCCTAAAGGAAGGGTTTAGAGGAAGGCAACCGGAATACTGAGAGAGATAGAAAACTATCCCCAGCAAAAACAAGACTGAAATAGGTAAAGATAATTGTCTTCAAGCAGAGAAGACATAGCTGGAAAGAGAAAGGAAATCAACCATTTTTCACATTCAGTGGATTGAATAGGAAATAATGGGTTCAAAGTGAAGCCAAAAGACTATTTTAATCACAGGGATAGTTATGTACTGAGGGGATTGTCCATATAGCCATGGGGTGTCCCATAAAGTTTGGAGGGTTTACATACAACTTTCCTGCCTTGGGGTAGGAGGACAAACTGGACACCTTTCATGGTTCTTTCTGTCTCTTCTGACCGTGACTGCTCCCCCACAAATAAAGGACAACATAAAGCAGTGCAAACATTTCTTCCAATAAACGGAATTTGCTCGCTGCTTTACTGCCTTTAACATAAATCAGTTCCTAAGGCACCATTGCTTCCCTGGGACCCATGCACTGGGGAGCTGAGTTGAGTCTCCTAAAAACAGGATGATTGTGTTAATGCCTTTTGCCACTTAAGAATTTCTCTGTGGACAGGGAAGAGTAAAATAAATAAGGTGCAGTGATATACCCAGACAATGTCACAAATACTTCCTTGAAAAGAAAGCCAAACTTCAAAGCTTTCACTTCTCCTGTCACACAGCACTGGTGGAAAACAATATCTGTTTATTGATTCACCTTATTTTTTAATCCCATTTCCAACCAACGTGTGTGGTTCTTCAAAGTCATACCAGTGGGGTTATGTCTATTTCTGGAACAATGGTTATTCCAGTGAATAAGAAGCCATGGCCTATGATAGATCATTTGGATTTGTGCCTGTAATTGTTTAAAAAGAGAACTTTACTCAAGCAATAAAAGAATGAGGCCAGAGAATAATATTAAGGAGATCTTTGATCTTCCTCCTTCAAACCAGTCTCTCTCATCACCAAAGGAATTGGATCTTCCTAATAATATTATGGATAAGATAAAAAAAAAGTCTTCCAAACCCACAGCAGACTAGAACGGAATTAGGGTGTTACTTGAATCAAAGGAACTGAGTCTAGTCACCACTTTGGTTTATGTGCCAGGAAAATCTAAGTATGGGGAAGAAAAGAGGAGACTATATTCCTAGAAGTGCTGTTGGTTGATGCTGGTTTACTTTATACCACAAGACATCAGTGCAAAACCTACTTCTGTACATTGAGCCCTCAGTGGTGTTAGGGTACATGCAAAATACACATTCATAAAACCAACTTCAAAAGTTGCATGCCTCAGTCCTTCACTGTTAAAGTTGTAAAGTGTCTGTTTGTGTTGGAAGGGACCTTAAAGATCATCTAGTTCCAAGCCCCGTGCCATGGACAGGGACACCTTCCACTAGACCAGCTTGCTCAAAGCCCCATCCAACCTGGCCTGGAACACTTCCAGGGATGGGGCATCCACAACTTCTCTAGGCAACCTGTTCCAGTGCTTCACTACCCTCACAATAAAGAATTTCTTCCTAATATCTAATCTAAATCTACTGTCTTTCAATTTAAAACCGTTACCCCTCATCCAATCACTACACTCCCTGATAAAAAGTCCCTCTCCATCTTTCCTCTAGGTCCCCTTTAAGTTCTGGAAGGCTGCTCTAAGGTCTCCCCGGAGCCTTCTCTTCTCCAGGCTGAACAACCCCAACTCTCTCAGTCTGTCTTCAGAGAAGAGGTGCTCCAATCCTCTGATCATCTTTGTGGCCCTCCTCTGGATTCGGTCCAACAGGTCCATGTCCTTATTATGTTGGCGGCCCCAGAGCTGGACGCAGTACTCCAGGTGGGATCTCACCAGTGTGGAGTAGAGGGGCAGAATCACCTCCCTCGACCTGCTGGCCACACATATCTATATAACCTGTAGATACATTTATATAAATAATTCACTGAGAGCCTCAAGATGGTGAATATCAATTACCGTGAAATTAATCTGTGAGATAAGATAGGGCTTAGAGAGGTACCTATTTTACAGAGAGCTTGATTTTCTTAAGATCAGATAGTGATTTTAAAAGGTAGAAGAGTCTTGAACCTTACAGTCCCAAGACTTCAGCTAATTTGTGAACTACTTAATCTACCTCTTTCTTCACCTGTTTTTAGGCAGGGTATGAAAGTAAGAAAAGCTCTTTTTGCCTGCTCCTATCTGCACTCCTGCATAGAGCCAGCCAGATTGTCAAGCCAATATTGTCCAGTAAATAAGGCAAAATATTTCCTAAACTGCAATGCTTTTGATTTCTGCAAAGCCACAGTGTTACTGGTCTCTGTCAGCACAGCTGAGTCCAGTTGTGTCATTGTAATAATTTTAAGTATAAAGTGACTTCTATGCTGGACTCGGATAGTGTCTTAATTGCTACAGGGTCACAAGAGGTCTCTTCTTTTTATATTCACCGCATTGTGCATTAGCATTCTTCTCAGGGGTTTCTCTTCTGCGAGTTTAAAGTCTGTTCTTACTCCTACACAAAACGTGGAATTGTTAGGCTTTACTGTGGAGACATTAAATCAGATGCTGGAGATTCCTTTGTCGAAAAGGAAGCTGTATTGTTAAAATTACATCTGGCTTTTGCACGTGTCATATTTCACAGGAGCATTGAGCCTGTATTATCTAGTGGCTTTGCTTGCAGTCTTTCTTCATGCAGTGCTATTTTTAGATTTTCATCCTGTTGAAATTCAATAGTCTAGTTGTCAAGGCAAGCAAGAGAAGATAGCTAAGGTTGAATTTGTCAATGATTCAGCCATGTTTGTTGTTTTACTATATAATCTTACCGTAGTGGGGGACAAACACCACATTCAGGACACATAATTGCTCAGAACTCTCAGGTTTTAGATTGAAATTATAAAGTGCTTAAATATAATTACAAACCAGGTTGGAATCATTACAGGATAAGAAGGTTATCAAAAGACCCTGGGGGAAGTTGTAGTTTTCCTGAAAGGAATGTCAGTCTCCCACACTTTGACTTCAGCTAGGACTTTGCCCTTTTTCCCCTCTCCCCTGCCCTGTGTATCCCCATGGGCAATTTCTTTCATATACTTTTACCGTCACATGAAGGAAAAAAGAGTTTGGCTGTGGTGTTAATGAGGACAGTGAAGGATCAGATCAGAACATTATCCTATCCTGGTGCATGATATGAAATGAGGGCATTTGCAGTTAAACAGAATCATGCTCAAAATCCACAAAAAGGCTGACTCCAGTGGGCTACAGATTGGGGTTTAATATTGTGACATTACACTGAGCAACTGAAAAGCCATGAATGAGAAAATAGACATAATTCTTCATAGGTGAATACCATTGTAATGTGTACCTATTTAAACAGTACTAAAGGCAATGATCCAGCAAAGCAAAACCCATGTGCGGCTCTGATCACGAGTGTTATTTCACTGAAAATAGTGTGCTTTTGTGCTTAGCATTGCTCTTGGGTCAAAAAGAACACAGAATTTCTAAGATAACCAAATTATAGCCATCAGTGATTTCCAAGATTCTTACTGTGCCCTCTCAGATGCTGTAACCAAACCACTCTGATTTAGAAGATACGGGATATTTCCTCTAATGAAGTTAAAATGAGACGATGCAGTCCATGTGGCAGAAACTCTACAATGGCACCCCTGTCATTGGGTGGATGTATCCCGAGATGTTTAGGTGCTGGGGAGACAAATGCACCTGCTGTTGCTGTGGCTGTAAGCTGGGAGGCCCCAAAGGTGCAGGTGGTAAAGGTGCTGGTTTGAGGGTTCTCAGGGTGCAGACCGTGTGCATGTACGGGAATGGAGATGGCAGTCCTGGGGATGGCAAAACTTTCTGAACTGACTTAAATGAGCTCAGCACTTCCTGTGCTGGCTGAAACCTGACAGCGCACTGAAACTAAGTTTCTAGATATCAGACACCCAAGGTATTATTGATTAAAAAAGGACGTAAGGGTGGCATATTATAAATACAAAATAAAATACCTACTTGGAGAAATCCAACAACTCTTAAATTTTCCTGGGCTAGAAATTTAAGGTTAAATCACAATTTTTAAACAATAAGCCATAAACTTCAGTTTGAGTGCAGTCTGGCAGGAAAACCTGATTATTACCAGTTTGCTCTTTGTAGTGTGGAAGATTTGCAGGACTGAAGTACCAGTCTCCTAGCAACCACAGATCCTCTAAGAATCTTCTCTTTGATAGTCCCTAAAATATGTTAATGCCACTAGATATTGCAAAATAAAACACTGGGACCCACACCTAATGAAATAAGGAATTTTGATATATATCTTCAGTCCAGAATAGCAATGCACTAGTCTGCAACTGTAGCACAGTTCCGACAGTGACTCAACCCAGTTTGGGTTGCTAACCATTTTTGTTTTGTTTAATTAGATTCTTATTACTAAGTCCCAATAGTGCAAATGCTGATACACATAACCGTGTACATGAGTAGTCCCAGTGAACTTCATGTGACTATTTATGTGTTTAATTACTTGCTGGACTGAAGATTTACTGTCTGAATTTTAGCAGACAATCTTTTAAAGGTACTGTTCCTCTCTCTTCCCCTGGTTATCTACATGCATCTTATGAGGAGATTATTCTCTGACAATCTGTTATACGTATGCTGAGAAATAGAGAATTTAAATCTTGAAAGCAAAGTTCAAAGCTCACATCCTCATGGGAGATTTTGATTCAACAATTATGCTGTCCTCAGAGCATGCACAGAATGCCTCACCCCTCCAAAGTGCAGTAAATCTTTCAGGGTGCAACCCTGAGAGCAGGAGGGAAAGGAAAAAGGAGCAAGCGCGTTAATCAATTCAAATGCCTACTACGAGGGACAGCTGCAGTGGTGTGCCAAGAGACATCAAAAGGGCTACACAGATGTAAGCCAGCCCAGGATGCAAGACTCTGCATTTAATGTAGAATCCCAAAGGATATATTAATGCTGCTGCATTGCTATTTTTAATGAATGAAGCAGGAAGGACTGTAGTGCCAGGCAGAACTTCTTGGAAGGGACTGAATTTCCAGATTTCTGAAGAATAAGGAGGAGAGTTCACAATTGTTTTTTAAAAAGGATTTTTCCCTCTGAACCCTGGATTTCTGAAGACACAAAAGAGTTCAAAGAGAACAAACTGTATGAAATAGGTTCTCAGGAATCTTGCAAATTTGCATTAGCAAAAATGGATCTTCCCATATGGAGCTGTGCTATAAAGAACACATGTATGTCAAGTCTTTGTAGGGCAGTTGTGATAATTACACAAAGGGTAGCGTTTCTCATCCATTTCTACTGATTATTGTTTAAGTCCCTTAGAATCTCATTAGTTTGGTCTTTATTACATTCATTATAGAGGCTTCACCAAGAAGAAAAAGGCTTCCCCTTATTGCTTTTATAGGCAAAGGACAACTGACCATTTGGGGTCGGTTGGTTTCTTTCAGAATGAAAAAAAAAGTGATAGAACAGAAGTGAAGTGCATGAGAGGCAGTGTCGTGTCTGTCTCCTCCAGAGCAGCCCTGTCTGAGCTCTTGAGTGCAAGAAGGAAGGGAACTTTCCTTCTATTTAAAGCACTTCTATTTGTAGCATATTGAAAAGAGCTGCCACTAATTTCTATGCATGTAATCAGTAAGCAAAGCTGCAGTAAAGTGGAGGGGGGATCCTCCAGGTAATGAAGTCCTCTATGATTGAGGACTATGGCCTTTTTGGAGTAATTATAAACAGGTACTTCTAGATCTTCTAGATTTCTGAAAGTGCTAAGAAATATTGCAGACATCTGATTGTGTGCTTGTATGGAGCTCTGACATTCGGTATCTTTTTAGAAGTTGCTGCAAAGGCAAGGAAATTTCTTTCTGTGAATTCTCTGGTGTGTGCGGTCAGTGGACACAGCCAGTCAGATGATTACTGCAATGGTCCAAAAGGAAAGCATTTTACAAACTGAAAAACCAGTGAAAAACCAGCATCATAAACAGGCCTAAAATGTTTCTCTATTTTTATCCTACCGCTTAACTAGCAAAAAATGGTGATGGAATCTCATGACTGTAAAGAAATAGCTTTTTTCTCTCTTTAACAAGATTATTTCTTTCTTAATGCCTGCATCATTATTTAGCACAACAGTAAAACTTGTCCGCACATCAGGGATACAGACTGTCCTCCTTTGTGACCCCAAATGATTTCTGAGCCACAGACCATATGTGAAGCAGTGGTATTGATGAAGGTCAGGCAGTCTTCTCTTCATATCCCAGGTGGCTGCCATTGAGACAAGTAAAAGAGACTGAAACATAAGGAGAGCCTACCAAAAGGCTATAGAGAGGAGAAGAATGGGGAGGTATCAAATAATGACAGCCTACCCCTGCAAACATGTCATGTTGCACTGATGAAATTTGTAAGAGAAGTATTATTGCCTTAATAACGCGTCCTCCAGTGCTTTGCCAGGCTAATGGTTTTCTGACGAATACCTGGCAAATATAGGTGGGGAACAGAGAGGTTCAGGTCTTTTCTGAGCTGCAGAAACATTACAGAACTGTTCTCTTTCACCAGAGGTCAAGAGAAAGTCACCGGACTCTGAGTGCTGGTAGAAGAAATGTTTTTAATATGGGCCAGGGAAGGTTCTCCCTTGCCAAGTGGCAATGAAAGAGACAGAGCAGGCCACATCAAAGTGACTTCCACCACAGTGCCCCTATTAATTACTCCAAAAGAGCTTCTGGGGAGATACAAATGGAAAGAGAGTGAGAGTCAAGGGGAATTTCCTCCACTGCCATCGGAACTTCTGGTTTGAGAGTGGGTTTTTTTAGATGTTATTGTTTCAAAGGATCTGGGCATCTTTAGAACTGTGTTATGTCCATCACTAGCAACAGAATGGCAGGTTTAGGCATCAGGAAGACAAACACATAGAGATGAACAAGGACAGTCACTTGCAGAGACTTAAGGATATTGCACAGGTTTGGAGAAACAAGGAACGTCTGAGTGGGACCCTAATAAATTAATGAGCAATGCTCTATAAATAGTGTCACCACATGCTGGCTTTCCAGTCAAGGTTAAATGAAGACTTTCTTTTAAGAAGTCAACTAAAAAGGGAGCTAGTGGTTTAAACAGCAAAGGGGATGTTAAGAACCTGGGTTCAATTCCTTCATCTGGAACGCCTCTCCTGTGAGGACAGGCTGAGGGAGTTGGGGTTGTCCAGCCTGGAGAAAAGAAGGCTCCAGGGAGACCTTATTGTGGCCTTCCAGTACTTAAAGGGGGGGCTACAGGAAAGATGGGGACAAACTTTTTAGCAGGGCTTGTTGCGATAGGACAAGGGGTAATGGCTTTAAACTAAAAGAGGGAAGATTTAGACTAGGTGTAAGGGAGATACTTTTTACAATAAGTGTGGTGAAACACTGGAAGAGGTTTCCCAGAGGGGTGGTAGATGCCCCATCCCTGGAAGCATTCAAGGTCAGGCTGGACGGTGTTCTAAGCAACATGATCTAGTTGAAGATGTCCCTGCTCATTGCAGGGGGGTTGGACTAGATGACCTTTTAAGCTCCTTTCCAACCCAATATATTCTATTCTGTGACCTACTTGGCATTTCCGTTGTGACTTTCAGTAAGCCTCTTGAACCCTACTGTTGCAAAAATAACTAACTGTACTCAGATGTGGAGGTTTGGGGTTGAAATCTCCATCTATCCTGTAGCTTACAGTGTATCTGCACTACAAATATCACAATTCATGCAATGACAATTGCTATCCTAATCCTATTTCAGTTAGGAGAACTGTATTATTACTCCACTGATTTGATGAAAAAGGCAAGGAAAATACAACTGATAAAGATTCAAGTTGTTAAGCTCTATAAACTGAAATATATTTACTATCGGTTAAAGGTTTTGTTTTCCATTTAAACTGATCTTTTGTGTCAAAGAAGGAAGATGTTGTTGTGGTTCAAGACTCCATTTCATCTAGCTTCTCAAATCTTGTTTTTCAACTCATTCTTTGTGTGACAATGAGACTAGTCAGGAGATGGATTTGTGTCTTAGTGTCTCTGTATTGATACCTGTAAAATAAAGGCTGTAAACGGCACTTCCCAATATCACAAATATGCAGAGAGAAGAAAAGAACCAAAGACTGTGAAATCTTCAGAGGCAGAAGGAGCTGGACTCAGTAAAAAAAAAATAGACAGTGTCATATCTGTAAAACACTTGTACCTGACTATGGCAAGGAAACAGGGCATTAAATCAGGCTAAATTAAACTGAAGGCACATTTACATCGGTAGTGATCTTTGGTGTGACAATACAGTTGTGAATATCAAGCAGTGAAATAATTGCTCTTGTGCAGAAATAAACAAAGGGAGGATATGCATTTGCCAAATGCTTTGTAGCAAAGTAGATGGGATTTTAGTACTGAAAAATCTGCTTGAGAAATAAATTGGCCTGATAAACTGGGGATAGGCAGACCGCTAAACAGTAAAGCATAGAAGCAATTACAAAGTATGCAAGGTTATTTTATTAAAATAGCTTTCTGGATGTCCAAAAAGGAAAAAGTCACAGTGAGAATCTGAACCTCAAGGTAGAATATTATCATCTTATGTAGTTGTACTTTTCTTCTCTGAACAATGTAAACATGAGGCACTGAGGGTAGAGAACCAGGGAAAGAAGTATTGTCACCAGCATGGCAGAATAAAGAATCCATTGAACAAGAAAATTCATATGAAGCATAAAATTAAAAGGATTGAGATAACTAAAATAAGGAAAGGGTTAAAAAGGATATTCAGCTGGACAGCGTGCTGGGCCATGTTGTCCAGACCATGTTTTTGCCAAGAAAGTTTGGACCAAATGATCCTTGAGGTCCCTTCCAAGCTGGTATTCTATGATTCTATGATTCTATGACATATCTAGAAAGCCTAGGAGTAAATGGAAACTAAAAGGCTTAGCAGTAAAAATAGAAATTTTAGTATATAATATTTATATATATCTGCATAATTATAGTCAACATGCTAGGAACCTTTTTTTCATATACAGTGTAGGGAAGTGCCAGAGCCAGCTGGAGAAAGCCCTTCCTCTGATGTCCTTTTTCAACTGGGAAAGGATCTAAATTTACAGACTGAAATTCTGGCTCTATTGATCTCTGTGTGATTTTCGCTATTTGATTCGACTGTTTCCAGGGTTTCATCCAACAGGCATACTCCTCTGGGGTAGAGAATTCACTTTAACTTCCATTTTGATATTAGTATTTATCAGGGAGAGGATGACATCCCTCTTCACTCTCTTAAACCAAAGGCAATAGCAAGGATTTGCCTGTAAGCTTGTACTTCAGACATCACTAGAAAGGGCTATCAGGATCATCTCCTCTTTAGACTGCAGTGAGGTCAGCCTAGCAACCTGGCTATGACTATGGAGCCAAATGAACCCTCAGAAAGAAATATTTCACGCTGTCAGGTCATTCTTTCAAAAAACAAAGCTGCCTTTTTCTTTTTCGAGCAATAACTGGCACATATAAAATGAGCTAGTTAAGTTTTATAGGGAGAATTAATACATTTTATTACACCAGTTTGTACATTCTCAGAAGCAAACAGAAAAGCTATGATGTTCCTGAAAGTTTATTTGGAAGAAACAAAGGTTTAAACACGTAAAGAGGCTTTTTTGTTATTGTTTTCTTCCCCCAGCTGTATCACTTGTCCCAACAGAAGTTATCTTGCCCTGTAAACATCACCTGCTTATATCCTTACATTTTCAAAGCTGGAATAGACCTGCTAAAATGTGTGGCATGGATGTTGTGTATCCTTCCATAATTGGCTGCCACCGTATAGAGTTGTTTCCAGCTTGGTGATGACCTAAACACTCCCCCCTTTCCTAATCTTCCACATCAATGGTCTCCAGAGGTGCATTTTAGAATTTATGGCTCCTGGTATCATAGTATCTAAACTAAAGGTCTTATCCCTAAAGTTTCACAAGAAAATGTATAAAGTGACAAAGTGAGTGATTATGGAATAACATGTAAGTAGGAACTAACTTTCTAACTCCTGTCAGGTAGAATTTGGATTATACCTTGCTGCCTAAGGATTTATATGCCTTCAGATAAACGTCTAACTTTACTCTTATTTCTATTGATCTTTTAGACCTTCAGATTGTTTTGTGACAATGAGCTCCATATGCAACTTACTCTGTTTAAAAATCACTTCTTTTGATCAGTTTTGAATTTATTACCTTTCTGTGTCATTTGAGTCTTTCATTCTTGCATTGTGAATGTAGAAACTGGAGCACCTGACAATCAGTTGTCTACCCATGGTTTTGTGTATGTTTCTCCTAAACTTAATCCATTCTTTTTGCTATCTCTTCCTAAAGAAGTCTTTTAGCTACTTTTAGTTCTTTTTTCCTGAAAACTTTATGTTTCTGCCTGGTGTTGGCAAGATGAAGATCAGAAATTTTTTCAGTACTCCAGACCAGACTTACATGGTCATAAAAATTACATTTTTTTCCTACCTACTTTTTTGACTACAGCAGTGTTCAGCAAATCTTCCTACTGGGTTTTCCATGAGGGCTTTTTTTCTGTTCCTGTCTTTTCCCCCACAATAAATTTAGACTTCTTGCCACCAAGCACACTTGGATTTATCAGTATTGAATTTTGCCTTCCCTTGTGCTATACCTTCATGCAGCTCTGTTAGTTCTCCTTGAAATCTATCATCTCTTGATTTTCTCGAATAAGTTTGTGCTATCTTTAAGGTTTTTTTCCTTCACTCTTCATCTGCTTTTTCTACTTTATTGCTGAAGTATGACTCACTAGTCACTGTATTAACTATTATTAACCTTTAACTTTTATTAACCTTTTGGACCATTTAGTCTTACAGTTTCTTTTTCTCAGGTTGTTTTGAATGACAACAAAACTTCACTCTCTCTCACTCCTTTCTGACTTCATGATTCAGCTAATAGGAGTTCACCTTCTCTACAGAGCTCCCCAGGACCTAGCAAATGCAACATATGCAATCTTCTGGAATGACCTAGAGAACACTAATTTTAAGAAACCTTTGAGAAGGAAGTGTTGGGCAATTACACACCAGTCAACCTTGCCTCTGTGCCTGGAATGACCATGAAGCATACCCTCTTTGAATCCATTTCCACACACATCAATTTCTTCTGGAGCAGGATAATTCTCGGGTCTCTCTTCACTGCCACTCTTGAATTTTTTGTCAGTCTTTCTAACATTGATCTCATCTATTCTGTGCACAGAGGTGAAGATCATAGAATCATAGAATGGTTTAGGTTGGAAAGGACCTTAAAGATCATCTAATTCTCCCCCTCTGCCATGGGCAGGGACACCTCCCACTAGACCAGCTTGCTGAAAGCCTCATCCAACCTGGCCTTGAACACCTCCAGGGATGGGGCCTCCACAACTTCCCTGGGCAACCTCTTCCAGTGCCTCACCACCCTCATAGTGAAAAATTTCTTCCTAATATGTAATTAAATCTACCCTCTTCCAGCTTGAAGCCATTAGCCCTTGTCCTATCACTACATGCCCTTGTAAAAAGTCCTTCTCCAGCTTTCCTGTAGGCCCCCTTCAGACACTGGAAAGCTGTCTCCCCGGAGCCTTGTCTTCTCCAGGCTGAACAGCCCCAACTCTCAGCCTGTCTTCAGAGGATACCTCTTTAGCATTCCTATCCCTTTAGTTTGAAATCCAAGGTTATGTTATCTTCTTTTCAGCTACATACTCAGAACTCCTTGACCCTCAAAAGAGTCTCTTTTACAGTCTTCTAGTCTAAAAGAATTATCTTTCCTTCTTACACCTAGGTGTATAATTCTATCATTGATTATATTAATTTTCTTTCAAAAAATTAGTGAGATCACTTTTCTCTGATCTCATTATTATTTACTGCACTGTGAATGTTTGCATTATCCATGAATTAATAATAATTTTAAAAGTTTTCCTTGCAGTCACCAATGAAAAGGCTTAATATTGTTAGGCCTGTTTTCTGAGATCCTTATAAGGTGATTTCCTTTGAAATAACCATTTAGAGAGCTGTTAGTCAGTTTTGTATTTGCTGAAAAAGTGGTTTATTGCTATTGTATAGCTCTGTACATTTTTTAAAATAAAGCATCATGTCATATTAAATCGGATATCTTTTAAAAGACTATTACAGCCGCTCTTTAAAACTCATCAGTCCTTCAGGGAATGTTGGCCAGAATGTGAATCTGACATGGTCTATAGGGATAGTTTAATTCCTTCCTTCCAACCTGCTGTGATTATGCAAGACTCACACTGAGAAATTGCTTGTTTCAATTACTTAGCAGCACAAACTCAGACTCAGGCTCTGTGAGGACTATGCAACCACTTCTTTTGGGGGTGTCCTTTGGTCCTGGCTCCTCTCTGTCCAGATTGGGGACCTGACTGAAGCACACTATTGCTTCCTTCTGGAAGCTGGGTTTTCCTCCCATAAAAAGCATGACAGGACAGTGGTAGGAGAGAGGGTGCAATCAGAAGTCTCACGTGACATAGAATCAGGATTACTGGGGACTTGTATGTGGGCACAGAAGCATGAGAATTTGCAGGAAATTAACATCAGACAAAAGAAGACATAAATTGTTCTACCTAAATATGTGGCTAATTCAGAAGGAAAAGCAAGTTGGGGGAGGAAATGCAAAAATAAATAATGGAAATGTATTATCAGATAAACGGCCTGAAGGCAAAACATCATTAAGGAAGAACTACTGAAATTCCTATTCAGAATTCTTGAGAAAGTTACGCCAACTTTAAATAAAAAGTATTTTAAAAGTACAAACAAGGTAAAAAAGGCCTATTCATAAAAGAAAGAGATCTTTTTCCAAAGGAGCCAAAAGGACTGGAAGCATGACTTGTTAAAAAAAAAAAAAAAAAAAATAGAAAAAGGAAAGATGCAGCAAGATTCTTTTGGAATATTTTTTAAACCAGCCATACCAAAAGATTACAGGTCATTTCTAATTAATAACTTACGTAGATAGAGGCTGTTGCTTTGAAGACATTCTTACCTCTATACTAAGTAGTTTAGTTAAATAAATGATCAAATATAAGGCTGTGAAGTTCTGAACATTTATCAAAATATTTCAAATCAATGCTGGGTAAACTATTAATAACCAAAGTCATAGGAGCAAGCTATTTTTAACCAAAGGGAATTCTTAACGTTCTTTATCATCAGAAATTAAAGCATCTAATTCTTGGTGAAATTATGCAAATCATGTCGCCTATAAAGGTTGTCAGCAGTGCCAGGTTTTCTCCCATGGCTCCAGAATGGAAAAGCTACATCATCCTTTTCCATTAAGAAATTAAAGGCTCAGATGAATGTGGCCTTCACCGCACGTGCCCCGCTCCCTGATTCCTATATAAACTTTCTCCATGTTCGTGACAAGTGCTGTAACTGGACAGTTTTCAAGGCATTTCAGGACTGAGCAGCTCAAGTGCAGCGCCCGTGCTGGTGAGATGGGCAGGAAGGTGTCTGGCAGCAGGGGTTTGGGGTGATCTGAATCTGTCTCCATGGGAGAGACAGGCTTGTGGGGGATGCTGTAAGCTTACCCGGCTGCTAGGCTGACCAGGTCATGTGTGATGGCATCCTAGGGAAACCACCTGCTAGGAATCAGTCCCAAAACTACTACCTTCTTACCTCCAAGCTGTACCTGTCACATGCATCTCATTCAGTTTTGGTGTACAACCCAAAGAATAAGGAAGTGTGGTGACTCTAAACACATGCAAGTACTTGTCTGCCTGTATTTGTTTCATTGCCTTACATATCAGAAAGCACAATGCCCCACAGTGAGTGTTTGCAAGTCTACGCTCCCAAAGCCTGCTGTTTTGCCTTTGACCTCATGTCTCAGTAATGAACAGTTCCGCAGTGGACATAATGTGTTATACATTGATAATAACAGCACAAGTATCATTAGTCTTTCCTACTTACAGTATTTGTCATAATACTCAAATCATATTTTTCCACAAATAAATAGAACCCAGTGTTAGACAGTTTCAGGCTTTTATGCCAGAAGTGAATGAAAAGCTATAACACTTTTACCACGTGTTTCTTTTTTCCCCTGAGTTCTTTTTTTTGTTTTCTGCCTTGATATTTTGAGAGATAAAGTGTTAATATAAAACACTAACATGGCTGTCACTTAAGTTTTAATGTGTTCTGTTAAGTAGAAATGCATCAGTGAATAAAGAGAATTTATGTGAAGTACTGTAGGCCCAAAGTGGTCAGGGAACACCCCATTGCACCAGCTGTAAACAAAAAAGTATAAGAAAGTACAAAGAGAAGCAGAGCTGGGCAAAGGTCTGCTAGATCAGGTATTTTTGGAAATACAGAAGACAACTGGAAAAGATTTTAATGGTGCACCTATCATCTGTGAAAGTAATGGATGACAATGGAAAGCAAGATAATCAAAAGGTAGATTTATTTCTGACAGTAGCAAGTTCTGCTGCACTTTTACTGAAGTTAATAGTTTCCAGTAAATCCAGACACAGTAATTTAACTGTAAAACTGCATTACAGGGCTTTGAGTGCTGTACTTGACATAGAAACGTAAGATATTTTTAAGTTTGAGCTATAAAAGGAAAGTGCAAATATAGAAAGTCTGTGACTGAACAAAGTCTAAACTGCATCAGCCTCGCAGTTCAGAGAGGCTGCGAGTCCTGGGCTCTGGCTGACAAAAACAGCACCGAAAGCTGGAAGACTCAGGACAAATCTTAGGCAAGACAGTTAAATTTGCCACATCATGCAGTCATTCCATGTAGATCAGTGTTTTCAGGGGTTTACACTGTACTGACATTATAGATGGACTTGATTTAATTATTTTGGTTACACACAACTCAACTGGAATTACATAGGCACAAAGGAATAATTTCTTTGGGGAGAGAAATTTAGGTGGCACACATAGGTTAATATATTCAGAGATTTAGTTGCCTTTAAAAGACCAATGAAGACAGCAATGCAGATATATTTGCGCACATCCAACACCTTTGTTCGAAAACGCTAAGTTATGTTCGATACTCAAGAAATCTTCCTTGAAAATATAACACTTGTGGCATTACTGAGGCTTACAGAGATGATGCCCTGATCTGGAAGAAAAAGAATGAGTTAATCTGATAACAGAGTATAGGTAACTTTAGAAAGAACCAGACTTACTGATCTGGAGCTAAGAACTGTTTACTGCCATACAGAAATTTTCCTTTCAACAAACTGAAGCAATCTAGAAACTAGTCATTCCCTTGTTTTTTCTTCCTGTCATCCTAGAGGGACATACGCATGCTTTTGTAAAATTCTGTTATGACTAGGAGGTTCTTAAGCTGTATCAAGAGTGAAATAACAAAAAGGTATTAGTGTCACGGTACAGTGTCAACCTGTCTGCTCTGGTGAAAAAAGAAAGGTGTACAGAGGTTTGTGGAAACAGGTAATTCTTTTGGTGAACGTGTGTCTACTTTAGTTGCTGAAAGAAGGACCTGGGAGTGACACTCATGCAAAACTCCCCACAAAAAAGAGCTGCCCACTTTAAACAGTTTTAGGAAACTGAGGAGTGAAATAAACAGTTGCCCGTGTCTTGAGGTATTATGACAATAAGCACAAGCCTCAGCTGTCCCTCAGTGCCTCAAGAAATTTTATCCCATGCTCCCACCAAACTAACATAACACCTTTACCTATAAGCATCTTGCAGCGCTGTGCCTTTACCTTGCTGACCAGACTGCACACAGTATTGTTAAAGTTATTTCCTCTCAGATATAAAGATTACATGATATTCTAGCATTCATCATAACTTAGTTTTCTATACTGTAGCTTAGGAAAAGTTATCATGCTTTCAGTAACAGGTGACTCTTAAAACATTTTAACAAAAACCAAAGCAAGGCATAAACACTGAAGAACAGCAAGAACAGAAGTGCTCCTAAGCAGCATAGATCAAGTACTTTGGTTTTATATTTGATAAGCACTATAGAGGTATAGGAAAAATTTCCAGTAGATATTAGTATGAGGACTCCTCAAACTATATAGATAAGGGAATTAAGTGATCATTCTATGAGGGAATTCCTTCAACTTTCTAAGGTACGTTTTTGCAACACATCCATTTTATGACAGAAACTTGAAAGACTACACAAAAGGATTACTTTAAGAGTTGTTCTTATTTTACAGCTGGGGAAACTGAGGCAGTGCCAAGATGGGCCTTTACCCAAAGTTACACTATAAACCAGTGGAGGCAATTGTAAGAAAAGCTGGTATTATGCCCTCCCTTGCTTTGACCATCTCAGGAAAGCTTTCATTTGTCTCAGGAGCTTCCATTACTGTCCAGATTTAACAGAAGGGTCTCATACGTAGTGGTCTATGTCAAATTTTACCTACATTTTGCAGCAATGCTTATCTGGAAAATAGTTGTCGGTACACAAAACAACAATCAGCACTGGAGCAGTTGTGTTAAAAGTTGTTGTTCAACAAAAAGTAAGGATTTAAAAGACATTTGTTAGCTAGTTCTTCCTGACAAATTACAGCCGTGCACATACACCTTCATAAGATCCCATTATAGCTCAGAGGACACATGCTAATATTTATTATAGCTATTAGGCTTCATAGTTTTTGAGAAATGCAAGAAACCATCTATCGATCTGTGGTACTAAAATGACTGAGTTACTAGAAGAGCTACCTGTTGTTTGTCTTCTGATGATAGAAGTCCAATAAGAGTGGAAAATACTTAATCCCTAGTTGTCATGAGGTTTAGCTAATTATTGTGCTATTAAATGGTGACTCAGCCAGAAGGGTTCATTTGTTTCTTCCTTCTCAAAGAACCGGAGAGGTTATGCAATGAGAAAGTGAAAGCTGAAACTTTCTTCTCAGCACCCTGCTCTTTGTCACTAACATTTCCCAACACGGGGGAGAGATTTATTTCCTTCAAGGAAGGAAGGAACACTTAAGATTTGAATGAATACAAGAAAAGCAGGAAACCAAACGTGGTTGTCAATACACAGTTTATAGAGCTGTAACACTGCTGTGGTAATATCAGACAGAGACACAATAACCTGTAAAAATGATTCCTGCAGACCTGAGCTCGGAAATGAAGCAGTTAGCTATGTTAGTACCCAGCATTTGTTCGGAAGGCCTGGTGTTTGAAGAACAAAGCCTCTTTCCTGCCCAGGTTTCTTCCTGCAATGTTAGCTCCTACACTCCAAAATGGTTATGAGCAAGGTACAAAAAAAGCTGCCAGTAGCTTGTGAGGGGAACAGTCTTACTTCTTTCTGCCCTTGCCTATTTCCAACATAAATAAACAAATAATAAATTGCCAACAGCTTCCCTCCTGCTGTAGGGGAATGTTTCATATTTTGTTGGAATAATTAACAGGCTTTTTGTTATTTTCTACCACCATATGCTTCTTTCCTGCTCTGTGTTTGCAACGTTTCAGTCCAGTTCCCAGTTTTGCAGCACTGGGAGCTGGAATGGCAGGCTGGCCGCAGAAGGTGGGGAGAGCCAGGAGAGGGTGGGAAAGGGGGGCTTACACACTGACACCCCAACACTGGAAGGAGAACTTAGAGCTGCATAAGGTCTGCTGTTGTAGCTATCAGTGAAGTAAAAAGCCATTAACTTTTAACTGGGGACTGACTGGCTCAACAAAAGAGCCAAACTAATTTTGGTTTAATTATTTATTGTGTTCCAATTCTCATTACTGTTTCTGTTTTAATGGTATCTTTAATTAACTGCATTGATTGTAATGGACTGTACACTACCCTCATGTAACTTTGCTGTCTGGTTTAGCATCCATTTTGGTTTACTACAACATCAGAAAATGTAGCAAGAGGAAACCTCGAAACACTGAGAAGCGGAGAAGACAGGCATATGCAAGGCAAATGAAGGGTCTTTTCTGCATTTTACTGTTTAATATGGGCACTCATGGAGATAATTTTAGCAGTTTTTTACTACCAATTTGTTACTCCATGCAGATTCCTTTTGATGATTGAATAACTCTGGCTTTGCATGGCTTGCAGTATGATGATTCTGTTTCCTCGTTGTGATGACCTCCTGTGTGCTGGGCAATATTTTATCTTCCACCGATGTTCGGGGATCGGCTCTGCTGGAGTGCCAGGCGGTTAGTGTCTGGCACAGTGCTACCTCCATCCACCCCTTGTTTGTGAGTCCCATCGTGGAACTGGGGACACGCTGGGGCCCAGTGGCCACAGGGCTCCCCTGGGGTCTGTCATGGCAGGGCCTGGCAACCAGGGCCTGTCCCACCACCCCAGCCAGGAGCAGGGCAGCCGGGGGACACCAGGGGCAGCGCTGGGCATTGGGCATCTCCCTGGGGATAGGGCTGGGCTGGGATGTGGGCCTGCGGGTGAGCATAGCTTGATGGCCCCATGGTCAGGTAGGGCAGGGCCATGGGAAGCTGAGACCGACCCTGCTGCGGCATTGCTGGGGCAGGGATTGACAGCCCTGGGGGGCTGACATGGGGTCCTGGGCTGTGGGCAGGGTGGGGGACACCTCAGGTAGCCAGGATCATTAAGGCCGACTGGCGTCCTCCAGCCCCTGACTGTTCACCAGCGGCTGTTGCTGTTTTCTTTCATCCGGCATGGCTTACAGGCAGTCCTGGTTCTCTTGTTGCAAGACTATGATTCAGCTCTCAGTCTCCAGAAATAGGACGTGTCTGGTACTTTCTGTGAGCTCACAGCACTGCGCAGCATAGCAAGCGGTGTGAAGGTCTGGCTGGCTGCTGTAGAAATAAGTGGTTGTGAACCAGTTTTTGAAACCTCAATAGCTGCTCATTTTTAACCGTGTTCACACAGCAGGTATTTGTTACTACAGTTATCTAGGGAATAGCTGTTCTTTGGAGGAAATATCTCTTTATTTTCAAGAGAACAAGTGTTACTGTATGAACAGGCCTAGTATTTATTCCTCATTCTCTTTTGTTTAAAATGCTCTCGCTATGCAAGCAGAGGGGAGGAGGCAGAGACTTCCGTATCACTGATCATTCTTGCCCAATTAATGTCAAATATTAATGCAAACAGCTCAGAAGCTCGATGGATACAAATGTGCATTTGAATAATTTTAGTTTATCTTTGCAGGTTTTGAATTTACTGTCGGAAATTGAGAGCTGGTGGCCAACAGTGTCATAACAGAAGGCTTTGGAGACTACAGCCTGTGAGCTAGCTGTTCAGCAATAGATACTCCAATGCTGTTGTATCCAGCTTACTTGAGTTTTTTCAACATTAAGCTCCTAACAAGTTCTGGAATATCCTTCTGGTACTGAAAAAGGAAGGAAATGTAGTTGTAGATACAATTTTGATTTCAGGGCAGGGGGACACAGCAAGATATTTAAACAACTTCTGTTCAGTCTAGGTACTGAATAAGTTTTCTACAATATAGAGAAAAAAGACTTGAAGGCTTTTCTACCAAGGCTGATTTTCAGAAATGGGAAAGCTTCCTTTAAGTTCGGTAAGTGTCTGCTTATTTTTTTGAGAGTCAGCATTTTGGAATTTTCACAGAATCACGGAGTTTTCAGAGTTGGAAGGGACCTCAAGAGATCATCTAGTCCAACTCCCCTGCTAAAGCAGGATTGCCTAGAGCACATTACTCAGGACTGCATCCAGGTGGGTCTTGAAAATCTCCAGAGAAGGGGACTCCACCACCTCCCTGGGCAGCCTGTTCCAGTGGTCTGTCACCCTCACCATAAAGAAGTTTTTCCTTATGTTTGAATGGAACTTCCTATGTTCCAACTTGTGCCTGTTGCCCCTCGTCCTGTCACTGGGAACCACTGAGAAGAGTCTGCCTCCATTCTCCTCCAACCCACCCTTTAGATAGTTATAAGCAAGAATAAGGTCTCCTCTCAGCCTTCTCTTCTGCAGGCTAAAAGAGTCCCAGCTCTCTCAGCCTTTCCTCATAAGGGAGGTGCTCCAATGCCCTCTCTCCAGTAGTTCCCTGTGCCACTTGAGCTGGGGAGCACAGAACTGGACACAGCATTCCAGTTGTGGCCTCACCAGTGCCGAGTAGAGGGGGAGAATGACCTCCCTC
>VYXH01011568.1:56356-108927 GCA_013397275.1 Burhinus bistriatus | reverse complement strand
TGTAGTTCCCTGGGTCCTCCTTCTTGCCCTTTTTGAAGATTGGAGTGATGTCGGCCTTCTTCCAGTCCTCAGGCACCTCTCCTGTTCCCCGTGACCTTCCAAAGATGATGGAGAGTGGTCTAGCAATAACATCTGCCAGCTCTCTCAGCACTCGCGGGTGCATCCCATCAGGGCCCATGGACTTATGGATGTCCAGCTTGGCCAAGTGGTCTCTAACCCGGTCCTCCTCAACTGAGGGAAAATCTTCCTCTCTCCAGACCTTCCCCCTTGCCTCCAGGGGCTGGGATTCATGAGGGACAGCTTTAGCAGTGAAGACCAAAGAAAAGAAGGCATTCAGTAACTCCGCCTTCTCTGTGTCTTCCACCACTAGGGCGCCCATCTCATTCATCAGTGGGCCCACATTTTCCCTAATCTTCCTTTTTCTATTGATATACTGAAAGACCCTCTTCTTAGTATCTTTAACTGCAGTGGCCAAGCTGAGTTCTGCTTGGGCTTTGGCCCTTCTAATTCACAAGCATTGTCTCAAGAGTATTACACAGGGGTATAAATGCGCTCCTATAGTTTCCAAATCAGACAAATGAGCAGAATTGCATGTTTTATTTACTCTCTGTAGATAGACAGCAATGGTATCTCAAAGCAAATGCATCTGCTTGCTAATACCAAATTGTATTTGTCCCCCTGATCCCACTCACAACTGAATATTATGAACTACCCTCTCAATAAGATTTTCCAATCAATTTTGCATCTACCTTTTAATACTTTTCACCATATTTTCCTGGTTTTCTTGTGAGAATATCATGGGAGACTGTTTTAAAGCCAAGATTTCTGGCATCTGCTGCTTCTTTCTTATCCACAAGATGTGTTTTCCTGTCATCTAAAACTCCTGGCACTGAAAAGTTTCATCTGAGAAGGTCAAATTTAAGCCCCTTTGCAAAGAGGAAGTCATTGAAACAAATGTCTGAGCTAGTCTGTGAAAATACCATATTTTAGAGCTTTATGAAAAAATACGTATTTTGTAAATATAAAACAGCTTCCAAAGTGGGGTCCTGCTTGTCCTTATCAGACCTGAGGTCAAAGCTGGCAATTCCTGATATTCTGAGACATCATTCCTGGTGTTGGAGCAGGTAGGCTTCGTTTCTGAGGCCGACATGTAGTATAAAACACTCCAATCGATTCTGTAACTCATAAAAGTTTCTGCTCTTGAAATTTGTCAGTCTCAAACTTTTAATGCTACAGTTTTTGATGTGCGACTACAACCCACGGAGCACCAAGACCTACAGAGAAAACACAATATTTCAAGTGCAGCTTTTGCAGAATAATGTAATACTGATTCCCTCTTTTCTGTCCCCAAAATGCATGCTGTGCTAGGTTCGTATTAAGAAGTGAACTTTTATTTTACTCAGGTTAGACGTTAGAGCACGGTGGGGAGGGGAACTAGGTTACGTCAGTGTTTCTATTCATTGCATGCAGTACGTCAGTGGGCAGAATTTCAATAGAGCTGAAAACCTTAGAATGAGTGGGGCAAAAATATCAGTCACTCACAAATGAAAAACAAATCAGAGCAAGCTCTGACTTTGGGCAGTGCCTTGCACTTGAATCTTCTTTTGGTAGAATTCAGAGGTTTTCACTATGTTGACCGGACAAAATGGTTGTGTTAATTACTTCATATGTCTGTGGGAGAGAGTCACCGCATGCTGAGGTGTTCTGCTTCTGTGATATACCAAAGCCATGCTATGACAGGGCAAAACCCCCCCCATTTTGTAAACATGACAAACACAGGCTGCTGGCTGAAGGAAGAAATGAAAAATGAGTTGAAACACCTTTAAAATCTGTTGTCATAAGTTACACAGAAAGGCCTTTAGACCAAACCTGGGCCAGAGAAGAAAGATCTGTTGGTCTTTTCTACCTCTTGCTCTTTCACTTTCCCTTGTCTGGCTCTGCAGTTTTCAGGCATCTCTGCTGATGGTAATTGTTATAAGCCTGTTGCAGCTTCCATTACTCTGAAAGTACCGTTTCTTTCTAAAGGCACCTAAAGATAGAGAGTGCAATTGAGAAGTGATTTTCAAACTCAAAGGAAAAGTCATGTTAACAAAAATCACTGGAAAAGAAACCCTAAATATTGTTTATTCCCAATGTTGCTTTCCTGTGGCTGGTGCCAAGAGATATTGAAATCAAGGTGAACTGCATGTGCTCAGCATTTTTCTCTGGCTGAGTAGTTGCCCCTCTGAAAGCAAATAATAGATTTGGCTGGAAAAAGGTTTTGTGTTCTGGATGGAGCCCTGAATCCTGTGCAGAAATTCACCATTATAATAACGTCTGATCCTTTATCCAAATATCTCCCTCCCTCCTGACTTGCTTGCTGCTCCCGTTCTCTGAAAATAGGGGGGGGATGGGGGGCATGGCAGGGAAGGCAGAAAACCCAAGTACAAACCCTAACTTCAAAAATTGCAGGCTTTATGGTAAGATACTTAATTTCATTGAAAACATATTCTTTTTATTGCCAAGCAGCTCAGACTGTCTTTATTTTATCCTGTCTTGAATAAATAGCTTACTCTTTTCAGTACTGGCTTATAGATGTCTATGCTCTGGAAAGAAGATTTTGATCTAATTTGTATTTGATGAGCTGAGAAGCTGTAAATGACCATATGCGTCATCTTGGGAACATTGTAGCTTTGTGCACTGTGTTCGACTAGACGAAGGATCCATTAGTGACCCAACGGAGGTGTTTTAGAGCAGGCAAGGAGAACTCTCTAAACACCATCTGCTCATACTGTTGCTTGTAAAACGATGTCACATCTGCTGCTCTAAAAACATTATGCTGATCTCTCCTACAGTACATGGCTGCTGCACTCCTCTTAGCAGTGGGAAAAGGAGTCAATGCCACATTATTGGGACAAGAGGTGTTAACTATACATGAAATCACACATGGCCTTCTTGGCTTCCCATATCTTGTGACTGTACCATAAATGTCACAAACAAAATGAAGGAGAGGATTCAGCATTCTATATTTAACTGATGAAGCTGGGTAAATACTTGGACTGTTAGTGTTTGCTGAGCTCCATCTTGCCCCAGCTTGGCTGCTGCTGGTATGACTATGTGCTTCAAACCTGACACAGCTAAGTCCTCTCAGAGATTGAGAAGATATTTAAGATGGCTTGATCAGTGGAAAACGATGTTCATCTTTGATTTCAGATGGAGTAAGGGTCAGAAAGCACTACTATTTCTTTTGGCCATCAGATTTTATAGGTTAGAGTATTTGGTTGCCTAACACCAATGAAGTGTTATAAAGCTAATTTACCTACCCTGGAAGCTCCATGTGTACGCATCTGCATACATTTGCAATACTACTCATTACTACTGCACCCAGAGTGACAATTTCATAATAGTAGTGTATGGAATTAGAAAAACAGTATTGGTATCAGCAGGAGAGAGGTTATAATGATGCAATAAGAATCCTTGGAAGTACCGAGGAACTGCAGCCCCAATTGACTAAAGATGTGGTACTTGGCTTTCCACACCCAAATTCAATTGTTTTGACCTGTGATTCTTATACAGTATTACCAGACACAGGGAAGGTTTTCAGGGCTCTGCAGCTGAAGAAAAAATAACAGTGAAGTTGTTATGGTTTATATTGCTAGCAGCTCAGTTGCTAAGCTCACTTTGTGTGATAATGAGTTTAAAGCTAGGAAGTCTGAAAATTGCAGTATTTGTCTAATGTCTCTGAATGGTGGAAAGTGACTGATATCTTCTCTCAGTCAAGTTTTTGGTAAAGGAACTAAGCCATGTATTTTAATATCTATTTTGACAGAAAATTTTTAGACTACTGACAGCCTGATGGTCACCTCCAATTTGCCAGGCAGAGGGGAGCAAACTTCTAAGCAGTGTCATGCAGGATAATACGGCAAGAGAGAAGCCAGGGTACTGGGAAAGATGGCCATGTAGCATTTTCTATTGCCATATGAGACTCATATGAGGTCTTAATGATATCTTCTGTCATGTGCTAAAGAATTGAAACATCTGATACAGTTCTCTTTCTTACCTTCCTCTAGTAACCTCGAGTTACCAGAGCTGTGGATCAGAGCTTCATTATTTCTGCTATTGAGGGTAGTTCTACTTTGTCCTGCCTGCCTGAAGGAGCAGGAACAGACTAGAAAATAGGACACTGGAAGGCTTTTCAGGCCTGTGTTCCTCTGCTTGCTTGATCACTGACCTGGGCAAATCACTTCATCTCTCCGCACTTCTGGTGCCACCTCTTGCTATTTATCTTTTATCATATTACATGCATGAGTCAGTGAAATAATAGATATTTTCCATTATAATGTATTTGAACCCAAATCTTACTTGTAAACATCACTGTACTGTAAATCGAAATGAAAGATTTGGCATTCCTCCAAGAACAAAGCAATTGCCTTTTTTACAGCATGATAGCAGGCTGGAAGAGCTGAAAGAGGGCTGAAAGCCTTCTTGTATAAAAGAGCTTTGGCTTAGAGCAACAAAAATCACCATCTTGTCTGCTCTTTCAGTGAGATTCTGTTGGAACTTGGGTGCCCTAGAAACTGAGTTTCCTTAGAAATGGAAGATCAGTTGCATTTTCTACTGTTACGACATTCTACCACAGCCTTTGTGGGACAGACTTACTCTACCTCAGGTTCCTTCATGCCTGGGAAGTTCAGGTGTGTGAGGCTACAACTTTTAAAGATGCCTCTGCACCTTCAGAGGGCCATCCCGATGCTAAGGCATTCTTGCAAGAGAACCTGTAACGAACAGCAGGCATCCTCATGCATAACAGATAGTAGAAAGAGCAGAAATTAGTATCACTTTCCAAGTTTGTGTTAATGTCTATGACATTTTACTTCGGTAGGCTACTCATAGGGTTCCTTAACAATTAAATAGCCTACCTATATTAGATATATATACATCACCAGGATTTGAATCTTCTTGACATCCTGTATAAATGTCTACATTGGTCATATTTCTTCATTATAATCATTATTGTAATATTAATTCCTTGTGAGAGGAATGAAAAGGAGTGTTATTCTAGCTTATACTTCATTCATATGCATTTTATAAGGATGCAAGCCTTGGTAGCAGGCATTTGTCCCCTTCTGTGTCGAGGGCTATAGAAATTAGATACTTTAGGGCATATGTTGATTGAAATCAGAGTGAGAATGAATACTTTGTTTTTAGATAGTTTTGCTAAGGTTACAGGGGGGAATTGGATTTCTTATACAGAATCGAAGTTTGGCCCTTTAGACTAAATCACACAGGAGGCAGCATGACTGCATCAGTGAGTATCCAGGTGCTGCCTGGAGACTGGAGGCTGTAACATTAACCTGAGCTCAGTGAAGAGGCTAGTGCAATTCATTTGAGAGATGAAGGACAGATGAAGATGTGAGATAAGCAGGGATGCAGTTAGCTTGGTAGCTACAGTATGTCGAATAGAGAAGAAACCTTAAAGCTGGTGCCAAACCAAGCTGAGAAGCACACCTGATGTGTTGCCACACAGACGCATCTCTCTGGGTTCAGAAAGAGTCTGTGTTCATGCAATGGTGCTGTCTAGGTAATAAGCAATTGTCAGCTATACCTTTATTGGTGCAGTTTTGCATAGATGTGTCTAAATGATTCTCAGACATGGCTCCATAAGCATCATTAGTTTCTATGGAACAAGGCCATGTTTCTGCTCTCTCACCACCTGCCTGATTCAGTCATATTTTATAGCATCTGAAGTCTTAACTTCCAAAATGTTTTGTAGAAGTGCCATTATCCCAATCCAAGCTTGTTTTTTAAGACAACCTCTGCACCAAATTCGAACGTTGCTTTTCTAGCAACTTGGCAGGTGTATTGTAGCTTAGTAAGTCATTTGTATTGATCAAGCTTGACCTTGCTTATTTTGTGTGATGAGGTAACGTCACGGCCTTAGGTGACAGGTGCACAATTCCTTAGGATATCTATTCATACAGTTGCAATGATGAGGTCAATAATTAAGTGATTCTAAGGCCTCTTGCACACAGAATGTGTACTACTGGTAGTTTCTCATAAGATGGAAAGATACAGCTTGTCTAAGAAAGAAACAGGACTGCTTTCCTGTTATCGAGAAAAATCAATGTCTAATATTGTGTTATATGGTCACTTATGCAGGCAAAAGTAGACACGTAAAGACAGGATGTAGTTGGAAAGTTGATCCTCATTCATGTATGATTAAAGTTAACTGAAATGTAGTATTCAGATGATTTAATTCTCCAGATACTGCAGACTTACTCAGGTCTGAAGTCAGTCTCCTGTATGATTATTTCAGAACTAGATTTTTACTCATAGTTTCCTCCTGGAACGATAGCAGTGGTATCCAAAGCTTTCCTGAAGGCATTGGTTACTTGCAACAAATGTATTTAAGATAAAATATGTATTAAAAGACACAGACCAGTCTCCTCTCATGCCTGAGTTTCTTTGAAACATGCCCTGGATCTGAGGAAAATACCTGTTGTTTGGACCCATCCACACTTCTCTCTGTGTTGATCTGTCCTTTGACAGACTCTGACAAGCATGTGCTCCTGGTTCTGAGAAACTTTCCATTGCGCACAACCCTTTTCAGACTTTTCCTGCATTTTTCAGCTTATTGAACTGGTTGTTTCATTTCAGCCTGGAAGTATGATGTAGTCTTGCATTGTGAACCCTCCTGTACATTGGTGTTGATTCAGAGGCTTGCTTTCATCTGTCCTTCCTGCTTATTTATTCAGTGACTCCAAATTTAGATCAATACATAGAGATGAGAAATAATTTCATCCTGATAGCCAGGTTACTAAAATACTTAGACCATAGCAATGTCATGTCCATCGTATTTTATAATTGCTTTCTACCTATCAGAATTCCCTTTAACTTCAGTCACTAAACGGAGCACCCTTTTTGATCCTGCTAGCTTTCTGGAAATTCCTCTGCATCAATCTACAGTGAAGGTGGTTTCTTTGTGAGATTTCATTTCAGTGGCAGCTGTTCGCAAACCAATAAATACTTGCTGTAGAAAAGTCCCTGAACATTTTGACCAGTTCTCAGAAGTCTGAAAGTTGAAAATTGCTTTAGTGGGTCTGGATCCAGGACTACATCAAATGTAGTGCAGACACAGTTGTGGACACCTCAGGGGTCTTCAGAAAACATAACAGACAGGAGGCAATTTGACGGCTTTCCTCTTCTAAGTCACATTTTTATTTATTATGTGCAGCTTTCTTAACCTCAAACTTTCAAGCATGTTCTTTCATGCTCTTCAGGATGTGTGTTGTTATACCTCTGCTGTCTTGTTTTTATATTTAAGTCAATGTAACTGGACCCATTTCTTTCTCTCAAAGATTATCTTCTGCATATGAATAATAACTTGGCAACTAAAATGTGAAACAGTTTTAGGCAATGTTCTATATACGTATTCAAACGAACATTACATAACCAAGTACTTTATAAATATCTTTACAATAATGGCACCCAAGACTGTCTGTACAGTTATCCTTTTGCTTCTTACAGACAGGCTTCAGGTGAAGACTTGCGCTAAATAAATTGCATTGAAGTGAAAGTTTTTACATGTAGGAGACACGAATCTGTAGATGCGGCTGAACATGTTTTGCTTTTTGTTTTTGCCCTGCCACTCCTTTCTTTTCTCATGTTGAGCTCTGCAATCTGAGGCATTGTTTGTTGAGGTAACATGCTTGGTAACTACCGTGTTTAATTTAAATGGCTAGATTTAGAGCAGGCTGATGCTTAAATTGGAGTAGACCGATGGTTACATTAACAGAGTGGAATAACAGAGCACTTGGGAGTGTTTAGTCAGCTAGTACTTGATCGGTTGGATGTTCCAATCTGTACAGTATGAGCAAGTCCACTGGAAAAGATGCTCTGACAGATGGCTAATTGAAATGTGAAAAAAGCGCATCCTGCCATGGGCTCAGGCTGGAGCTTCCTGACCCCTTTGCAGGACAGCTCCCATTGTGGAGCTGTGACATGATACAGTGAGCAAATTCTCTCTGTGTTTCATTATCTTTCACCTTTTCTCCCTCCAGCCATCTTTGAAGGTGATAATTAAAACATCCAAGGACATCCTATAAAATCCTAAGCTTGAGTTACTGAGGATTGCATGAAATTCATAAGACTGGGATGTTCTTCTGCTTGCTACAGTCCTCTGTGCAAACAGACAACCTTTTGTTTCTTTGTTTTTAAATTTGAATAGACTTTTTAAAGAATAGTGCAGCTGTACCATCTCCCATTTTAGCAACATCTGTGTACAAGTGTACATGTGCATAGTCTTAAGCAACAGTTACTAGACCTTTATTGTTTTAGCAGGATTACAGCTACTGCTCTGGAGACATAATAACATAATGTATTAGTTCAAGGTCTGACAGCTCAGGATTTCTGACAATACCATACAAGCAAGGAACAATTTCCCTTTGCCCTCCTCCATAGGCATAAATACCTCTTCCTCAACCAAAGAAAGAATCCCATAAGAAAAAAATTAAAAACATAAATATTTTTGACCAGACCATAGAAGAAAACTTCAACCTTCTTTTCTTTCTTTTTCAGTTCTTAAGGGTTTTTTTTTCAGAAAAATCAGGATAGACATTATCAATCGAGATATATCAACTCCAGACACACAAACCTTAGCAACATTTTCAGGATGTCAGAGTTCTCATAGTAGTTAAACACACTAACTGAACATGCCTGTTTAGTGCTGCGATACCTGAGCAAGTTCTAAGCTAATGAGCTTGACTACCTGGGTAGTCTGTCACAGTACCCTCTTCACCCTTTTCTGAGGGTACTTTGACTGCTCATATTGAGCTGACTTGGTTATATATATGCTTCATTGCAGTGCAGGAATACCTTTCTTGTCTGATCTTGTAAAGTCTTCCTTTTAGACACCAAACTAAAAGGACTAGGGAGTTTATCCTGTCTTTCATTCCTCCCGTACCTCCTAGAGCTGGTTTCTTCAGCTGCTAAAAGTAAACCCTCTGTGTCTGTTCTACCCTGGAGAAAAGTTTGTGTACACGGTAAAAGCCCACCCAGGAAGACAGAAACACTTCTCAAATAGTCATGTTAATGCACAAGTACTTGTCACATACCACGCAAAGAAGTGATTTGAGAGAGAGCTCACCATGCTTGTACTTCTAGGCAGAGATGCAGATTTTGTGGTTGGCATTTCTTTGCTTTGAGAAATCATGATTTCTACAGGCAAACCAGATCTTGTTCTGCATGAGGCAACATTATCAAGTGACCTGAGAGAGGGACTTGTATCCAGGGACAAGGATTTCTCTAATTTGCGTGTTCGGGCTCCAGCCACAATGTCGTCACTTCTCAGGCTCTCTAAGTCTGCTTCTTCACAGCTTTTCCCCTCTAGAATGTTCTCTTTCCAGCTTTCGGGAGACTTTCTCTTAATATGCAAATCATCTAGGCTTCTCACACTGGATGTAAAGGTATTTTTCAGTTTAGCAGCTCGGTATGCCCTCAGGCTCATGGGATCAAGCACTCTGAAAGTAACTTCATTAATAAATTCAGAGAATTTGAGTTTAGCTTCTATTTTTTCTTCTACAACAGACAATGAACTTGATGATCCTTGACTCACCAAGCTCAAATCAGATGCAGAGGAACTGCTTTTCTTGTGAGTCTTCTTCTGCTTCTGGAGCTTTTGGCTTGCGTTTCCCACTTCTGCTGGATGTAGAGAAGAGTGTTCCAGTCCGTGGGTTTTTTCACCCCTTTTCTGACAGTGCTTTGATCGATGGGGTCGATAGCCTTCATCCTTATTTTTGCTTTTAACAAAGCTTTTAGCTTCTGACCTTGCACTACCCTGTAACTCAAAGCTGTCCTCACTGGAGCTGCAGCATTTTGAGTAACTGTTCATTGTCAAATCTCCAGAGAGTTTCCTCTCCGCATCAGTTCCTACTTCTGGTACACATGCAGCAGTGGATGTACTGCATGCTCTTTCTTCAGTCACCCTGCCAATGCCCTCTTGCTTGGCCAGTCTTCCAGGCACAGCACCCTCTGGCTTAACAGGGGAAATGGAGCCCTTTATCAGTGACTCCATTTATTTTTGTGTCTGTATGTCAGCTGGCATCAGTGAAAGTGGCATTCCCATAAATCCTTCTCTATCTTGTAAGACAACAGGCATGACTTTGAAAGGCATAACAGTGCAGCCACCACATTTTATCCCATATGCATCCCAAATTATGCGGATGTTTCATAATTAGATCAATAGCACATTCTCATCATTTTAATTAGCCATACTAATGAACAGAATCTATAGGACATGCAAATTTTCCAAGGTATTGAGTGCTTAGTGGATGAGCATGGGCTTTCATTGATCCAAAGCAGCATATGATATTTGCCTGTCTGCTGAGCTGGAAACTGAACTACCATGATGTAGATCAATTCTCACTAAGTAAAGTCTGGGGTGGTTCTGTTTCAGGGCTTTTTAAAATCCGATAGTAGAGAAGGTCACGCTATATTGTCCTAATGCTACTAGTGTTTGCTATTCTGTTAGAAAGCTTAGTGACAGATCTGCTAGACCCAGAAAGGCAAAAAAAGAATATGATTCTCACTTTCTACCTGCTTGTTCTTGCCATAATTTTCATTCTAAGATAATTTTTAAAGGTTTGAATCCAAAACGAGGTGCAGTATTTCAGCACTGTAAATGAGTCCGGAGTAGTAATGATGGGTTCTTCTGGTACCTTGCATGTGAAGCTCTTCTCATTCTTTACTGTCTTTATAGGCAGGCAAGTCTGAACTTTGAAGTGCAGAATTTCTATTCTTGCTTTGTATATGAGGGAACCTAAGGGCTAGTTTAAATGATGTTAAGGGCTATAGTCTGACTTTATAATCAGCATGAAGGTTTGGAGTGTCCTGATGTTATGCTGCCATAGGAACTGACCAGAGAATGAACGGGCTGATAAAAGAGTTTTTTTGCATCTCCTTACTTTAGCATAAGGGTGAAAGCAAGTCATTTAACCCTTTTAGTCTGGTGGGAATCAGACTCTGCTTACATCACTGTCATTACTACAACCATGCCTTTCTGACTGATGAAATGCAGCAGGCGGAGAAAGAAAAGAGAAGTGAATCACAAGCAGAAACCTGGGTGACCGCCCTTAAACACTGGGGCAGGGTGACATGAGGAAGATCCCTGGAAGGGACTGAGGGGATGGAGAAGGTGGCAAGGAAGGGGAAAAAAGTCAGTGAAGAACACATTTAAAAGTATCATATAAAGCTGACAGGTCAGTGGCAGCTTGGCTTGAAATCTAGTTCCATGAGCTTTTGAAGCAGACTTTGTATTTAGGTCCCTCATTACAAGTCACTTTGCCCACTGCACAGAATTTATTGTCTCCACGTTGGTAATTCCAGGACTCATTTAAATCATAGTTCATAAAAGCTGCTGAAGTGTTGCAAATCTCTCAAATTAACATAGTAAGTGCCTTAATTTTGCAAATAACAGGGGGAAAGAAGATCCTTTTAACACATCAGAAATCAATTGCTTTTACTGGAATTACTTTCTGAAATGCTTCCGTATTTTCTATGGGACTGTGCCATTCCATTGCATGTTACAAACATTATCCTGATCACAGAGATAATGTGGCTTAAAATGCATAAATCCTGTTCACACTGTCTTGTTTTAGATTAATTTATTCCTCTCTCACTTGAATGTGAATGGTGACAGTCTAAAGGGCTGGTAAATGCTTTCTACTGTCAACACAAAGATTTTTGTGACCTTTTCAATGCAGTCGGGGAACAATACAGCAATACTCTTTTCTTGTAAAGCCAGAATTTAGTGCTTTTTCAGTATGTCCTAATACAGACTTCTGCAAACTTATGGTTACTCATTGAAGCAAACAGGATTCCCCAAAGAGGTAAGGTCTATGCTAATGCATCTCGGGTCTTTTGCCTTCCAGGATCCATTAGAGCTTGGCAAAGTGTGAGTTCTGCAATTTTAATGGACTTTATTAATATGTCTGTTTCAGAAACAGAGCAAGCCTCATTGTTGAGCCAGAGTCTGTAATGGCTTGTACATATTTGGAGAAGGGCTTTTTTATTCATGAGGGATTGGGCTCATTTGCGCATGAACAGAGCTATGTTAACTACAAGCACAAATTCAGCTATCCATTGCATTGTGTGCAAATTTTAAGATGCGAATCTGACAGAAGTCTGTGGTACAGCCAAAAAAATGGCTCATATAATTATCTTCTATTGTCAGGAATGAGCCCATTTCTTCTCAAATATGTCATCTGTATAGCACTCAAATATAATTTTTTTTTAAAAATAGGAAAAATAGCAGGTTGTTATAGGTTGTTATACCTATAACCATAGGTAACCTAGGTAAGGTATATAACAGTTGTGGTATTTTTATACTAATTATACTGCTACTTCTCTTTCTTCAGATGATTTCTGCCTAACCACTTTAGACATATGACATAGACATATCAGATTATTAAGAAAAAAAGATTAAGCTACAGCTGTAAAATGACAAATAAGTCTTCCTACCTCAATGATACTGATCTTTTCACATCAATCCCAATAAAGCTTGATTGGAATAGATGTTATCAAAGTTGTTTATGACAGTAACTGTTCAGTGGTCTGTTTTAAATAAATTCACCAAAATATTCTCTACAGACTACCTGAACCACAGAAATTATTTCCACTAGTCACATGTACAAATAGAGAAGCTGGATGTTAAACCAAAATATGCTTAAGAATCTGGATTTTTGAGACTTTGAATTCTTTTATAATGCTTAAATGTTCATGATTTATTTTTTATTTAAGTGACTTACTTTTTAATGTGTTAAAATTATTTTGCCTTATATATTTAAATCTCTTTGAAGACATTGCTGATAAAAAGAACTTCTCATTCTAGTGCAAGCAGGTATGTCTGTGAATAGCAATGCATTGCTGCAGTAGTCTGGGCTGTACTCTTGGAACAAATACCTTCAGAGAGCTCAAATTCTTCTGTTATTTCTTGTTACAACATGCCTCTGCTTGGTGGATGTTTGCCTGATTTCTAAGTTCTTCTAAAACTGTCATATTAATGTTAAAATAATATTAAGAGAAAAACATGCATTAATTTTGCTCTATTTTAGAAATGTTGGGCACAATTCTTGGAATAATACAGTATGCCTGTGCAAATCAATTGAAAATTGTTTGACCTAAGTGACAGACTTCACTGTAAATAAGATGTCCTTTGTTAGCAGCTCTGCCATTACTTTGTTACTTGACCTTTGGTGAACACCTGCACTTTCTTCTGTAGCCGCCATTAACTGCTCTTAAAAATTAGGAAAGGACTGTCTTTTTCTGTGCATTGGCACTCCATCTTGCATAATGAGACCTTGATCAAGGTGACATCTCCAGGACCTATCAAGACTCATGTAGTGATAATTCTCAAGTAAACCATTTCTAGGGACTCAAGTGGATCCAGTTTGTAATTTTGTGTAGTGCAATGGCTAAGCTGTTCTGTTCTATATTAGTATTATAAGAACATAAACAGAGCAATACTGATCCTTTCCTGCTAAATTGACTGCTGAATCTGAAACATTTATAACAGAATGATAGCTAAGATCACATCTTAAATGGGACTTTCATAATGGTTCAGTATTTCGTTTGACAAGACTGAAATTCAGGGACTTGTCTAGTAAACTTGTTACTTAGGAAAACACATGAAGATCTTTCTGAGGGTGAATTTGGGCTCATTTATATTCTGAGTGTCATTTTACACAGGCATCATTAGAAACCTGCATATTTTGTATAAAAAGGGAGCATAACAGTTACCTCCAAACATGACTTGATGCAATGTAATGTCTCTACAGACCACTGTCTGAAGATTTAATATTGAAAGCTGAGATTTGTGGAAATTAAAAAAAAAATAATTTTAGTTCCCCCCTCCCTTTTAAATAATATTCTTGGTTTTTAAACTTCAGGAGTTTTTAATTTTTGTTAATAGTATCAAAAGTAAATGCAAGCTAGCTATGTAGCAAAAAAGCTGCAGTAGGTTGTTATGACAACTGGAAGTTTCTTTGTGTAGAGCTCTGGAAGATATGATCATTTTTGGGTCAAAGCAGACAACATTCAACAGTTCTAGTACTAAAGAAGCATGCAAAGTTCTTGTATATCTAAAATTATGCCTTTTGATATATTAATGATAATATATTTAGCAGATTATCTGCATTAAGAAAATAAACAAGTCCAAAGGTTTTCCACATTTTACATCATAAGAGAATTTTAGGTTATTAATGGAAAAGAGGGTAAATCTGATCTTAAACAGTAGTGGGGTCTATTTAAATTCCAATTAAGATTGCTTCCAGAGCCTTTTGTAGTCAGTGAGTAGACGCCAGGATTTTGGATCAATAATTATACTGTTCTCTGTGCTGTTCTTGTTGCAGCAAAGGGTGAGGTTTTCCGTTACAATGGAGTGTATTTCCTACAAGTGATTTTGTTGCTAGTTCTCAGTCAGCCTTTCGACTGCTCAGAAATACTGCCTAAGCACTACAGCCAAATCCATCAGAGTTGGTAGGAGTTGCAATTAATTTTAAAGTTCTCAGCTTGCCCTACAGACGTGTAAGTCCTTCAGCATACAGCCCACCCTCAAAATAGCTATATCTCAATGCTTCCAGTGCCCATTCTTGTTCAGATATACTCTTCCCTCCTGCATTAAGTGAAAATTTTGTGCATCTTATCCACTACTCTTTGCACTTAATGCAGTTCATTTTGGAGTGTTTTATGGGACCTTTCTGTTTTACAATTAAGTTATCCATTCAAATAATACAGATGTTCCTCTCTGGGTTTCTTTTAGCAGATGGTTTCTTTTTTCTTTTTTTTTCTGTAATGCTTGCCAAATGCTAATTTGCTTTTAACACAAGGTTGTCTAGCCCAGTTTCTTCAGCAAGACAGTGTTGGCTTAAAGTCTTCTCAGCATTGTTTTATTTAGCTGTTCTCTAGAAAGTGTTTTGCATTTCCAAATTACTGGGTCTTCAGGACCAGTAGAATGAAAGTTCAGTTCCTTTATTTTAATGAGTGACTGTTAATGGGAACGAGTTAGAAATCTTAAAATGAGTTTTTCCTTTCTTTATCAATTGTTGATAGCTATGTATCATGGAATGACAAACAGAAAATTGGACCAGTGTTGCCACTATTAAATCAGCTTGGATTTTTAAAAAATGGTAGGTTTGACCGGCATGAAAAGGATGCGAAAAGGTACTGTCATATCTTACAGAGCTGAGACATTTAAGAAACTCATGGTTCTATGCAGGAGTCTACATGGTGGACAATGTCTGCATCCAACCTTGAATCTGAATCTAAAGATCTAAAGGAACTAAATTCCTCTAAATTCTCACTAATGTACCTCTTCTCCATGATGAGGAAAACACTTATCTGTCTTACAATTACAGAGTGACCAAACACAATGCAACAAATTGCTGTGCCATCTTTCTTGCCAACAGTTACAAGTTTGATTCATGTAATTTATAGCTGTATACTAGACAGAGCTGTGCTAAGCTTGTAAGAAGTGTTGAGCATTAGAGGAGAAATGTTTTTTAGCATAAAACCTGCACCACCCTGAAAACAGAGTCACTGTTCTCTGACAAATGCTACAGCTGCAGTAAAACTAGAGCCAGCCACCCATTTAACATGCAAGCTATATTTATAGCTTTAAAAATGAATTAAAAATTAAGGAAGAGAAAAATGTAAGCACAAAATGTTTTAATATACCAATTTTAAAATTATTTTTATAGCAGTACAACCGAAGAAAGGTGTCTTTCCATTTGACACAGATCCTTATGGCATTCAGTATCATACCATCAGAGCACCTTCCATTACTGTTAAAGCAGCCAAATTAGTATCAGTTGTAAGCTGTTGGCTGTTGTGTCATCTGCTCCTTAGCAGCAGAAAATGGCACTGTGGACACATGTTGCTGTGTATATTTTTAAAACTGCTCAAAGAACTATACCAGGCACTTGTGGCATTAGATAATGACATTTGGTTACCCTTAATTCCCAAGGGACTTTTCCCCTTTCATTCTCCCATCAAGAGAAATTTTACTCTTGCTGAGAAAAGCCAGAGAAATGAAGCTGCCAACGGCGATCTTTTTTCAAGGATTCTAAGTGATCTTTTATTTATCCACAATTCAGACAATGGACTTCTTTGAAGAGAGGAGTACAAAATTATATGGAGGCTGATCGACAATATAGGGAACAGATTTGTAGTCTAGTTAGGCTGAGCTTCAGAGCATATACAATACACTATTCTCTGTGTTGGAACGTCTTAACACTAAAAGCTTGTGATATCACCTGCCTGAGAGATTGTTGTCCTCATCCAAGAGAGATGGAGTTTCCTAGCTAACGGAAGATAACGGTATCTGTGAATAACAGTTTCTTTATCAGATTAGTGTTTACTGACCAACCGCGGCTGCGTACCTTGACTGTGAATGAGTCCTCAAAATGCTTTCTGTCCTCTGCCAACATGCTCTTTTTCTTGCTCAGCTTCTGCTTTAGCCAGCTGCTCCATGAGCTCTTCTTCACACGCTGTACCTTCTTTGTAGCCGTGTTGTAGGATGGGTAGAGCTGTAGGTCATCTGCCTTATGCTAGCATTTGATTCTGTGACTCCAGTTCACTTTGTAGTCACTTGGTGAAAAGACAGCAAAATAATTGATCTTTCTGAGAATACACAGATGAGGAGTCTTAGTTTCTTCACAGTTCCTTGTGTGTTTTTAGGAAAGTGTCAAATCCTTTGAGTCTATTCTTAAACCTGTCCTTCTTTGAGGTAGGATGGCAGTGTCGTGCCTTTCCAAATTAGGTATAGAATTTTCCTCATTTTTCTCTCCCTTTTCTCTCTTCCTGCTTCCCAGCCCCTATATCCTTTTATTATTATTATTATTTAGCAAAAGAAGAGGAAAAGGCGTAAGAAAATTTAAGACAGTAGAGAGGAAAAGTGAGTGGAAGAATGGAATTAGTTTCTCATGCAAAATCAGGCTTTCAATAAAAATACACTTCCTTTTTCTTCAGGTGGAATGAAAATATTTCCCACTCACTGAATTCTGCTTTATTTTAAAATTAATGATATTTTCTATGCCAATTTAATTTTTTTTCACTTAAATCTATTCCTAGTTTGATGTTGGTTGCCACAGTCTGCAAGGCCTTGCTGTCTCTGAAGCCATATAATGTCCCTTTTTGATGTGATACCAGCTTACTGATGAATTAAGGCTACCCAAAGTCCATCCCAGTGATGCTTCCAGGAGTATTGAAGAGATCTTTCAGTACAGCAGCATTTTTCTTGTCATCTTTTTTACATCTGCAGGAATATGTAATTCTACTAATTAAATGTTAAACATAGAGGAAAGTTTAAGACTGGGAGGAAAGTCTTTGTCAAATGCATGAACCACAAAGGAATAAGATGTTGCTATGACATTCTCTTCCCCCTCTCCCCCTGCTCCCTGTCCTGTAAGCTTATTCAAATTAGTAAATTCTGTGTTAGACTGAGTTGTTCAAGAGCATATTACAAAAATTCAGAGTTCTTTATAGTGGGTCAAATCCCTGGGGCCTTTGACTTTCATAAGAAGAATTGACCTGTACTAGGTTTATGGGATGTCATTCAAATCATTCTTTTGGAGGATTAGGAAATCACAAAAGATAAGGAAGGAATGGGCCTTTTTGTCTAGGCAATGCCGTCTCCTTGATCATGAAGTCACCATTTCCCCTTGGAGACCTCACAAATGCAGCCCCCTTCCTCCTTCTCACCCTCCTAGTCTGTCTCAGAAATAGGTACCAATGGCTGCTTCCTCTTGTGGCTCAATAGTAATAGCTGTGGAAATGATCAAAGCTTGTTAGTGGTGTTACTACTCACTGATGTCTCCTTCAGTCTTGTAAGGATGGTACCATAAGTTTTACTACTTAGTGGCCTTGTTATAACTACCCTGTGTTTTCCTGAGATTTTGGCTAAACCTCTCCTTTATTGGTTTCTAATTTGTTAGACTGTTCAGAGCTGGCCCTAGGAAGCTTAGTGTTGCTTGCAAAAGGAAATAAATATTATTGTTCACCATAACTGTAACACAGTAATTTTGTTATCTCTGCTTTCATTCTTTATCTCTCCATATGCATAATCCGCCAAAGACTTTCTATTTCTATTACACAGTAAATAAGGAAATGGTTGTTCCAGTTCCATGCTTCAATATGTCCTGGAAAAGTTTGCTTAAAAAAGCTTGACTGCATATAAATGAGTTGACTTGGCAGTATGCTTTTAAATTTGTTATGAATAATTTGAAAATAACTGGAAGAAATGAATGGCCATTTCTTGACTTCTGTTGTCATGGAGTATTGGGGATCAATAACTTGAGCAGAAGGAAAGTATTTATGTAGTTTCCTGTGGAAGTTAACTAAACAACTTGATTTTTTTGCAGCATATTTTTTCTTACACAAAAAAATATGATAAATAGTATTATTGGAGCTATAGGACATATTTGTGTTAAAAGTTTCCAGGATATTAATACCAGAGCTGTAATGTCTCAGATGTAGCTACAATATATTTTTGCTGAGTGCTGCAAACCTGCAGGTTTGCAGTCAGAGTTGTATGTCATGGGAATTTGTGCTAAGCAACTAGGGCTAAATGAGAAAAATGTTTGTTTGCATGTGAATATGTGTGTGTTTGCATACCAAATGTAAAGGCAGCCCTGTGGTTTGCCTGTTCCTAACTCCTTCCTGCTACAACAGTTGCAATTTAAACATGAAGCAAAATATTGCTATTTTTTTCCTTCAACTCCCATAGTCCCACCCCATTTCATTATATTAAAGAGACATGTTCATCAGAGCTGTTTAAACACTCTTGCAGAAAGCATGCTACAGTATGTGCTGTTTGTTTTGGCAAATGGCATGCATTTATCTTGTTTCTCATATAAACAATTATTTCATCTGTACTCTATTGGGTTTAACATTGATTGACTAATACTTTGTTTAACTATACAAAGTCATCCATTAAAAATATTTTCCTTCAGCATTTAATATAAACCTGAGGTAAGTTTAATGTGTACATATTAGCTTTATTAATAATATTAATACCACTATCTGACTTTTTCCTTTCTTGAAGGTAGAAAGGATTTTGCTAATTTCATACTTAATGGTCGGTGCATATTCAGAATACATATTCCAGTTCTGATGAGATCAAATAGACATGTTCCATGCCGTGTATTATGCAAATAAAAGATACATAACTCATTTTAAAAAAAACCTTATCATGACACTCAATTACAAATCATTCCATTAGCTTTCTAGCACTGCAGCTTTGGGAGGCTTCATCCATATAATTTGCTGCCTTGTACCTTAATGTATTAAATATTTCCTTTTTAAGACAGTAATGTCTGCCAAATGAAACAACAGAGCATGTTAATTCATGTTTAAAGCAGGCATTCAGTTGTCATACTGCAGCACCACTAATTCAATGCTGAAGACTTCTTTACTACCTGTTATATATTTTAAATGAAAAAACAAACATGCTGTTAAGAGAAAGCAGTACTTACTTGAGAAGGATTCTGCAAGCTCTGTTCTGCTAGTCCACAGACTGAAATGATGGAGCCAGATTTAGAAGTAGCTTATTAGGTGTATGCTGCTTCAACAGTTACAGTTTTTCTTTTTTTTTTAACTGAAAGACAGGATCGTTTCCTTTTAATGAAGCCAGCACAGAATGATATGCTGTCCGTGTTGCTATGAGAGCATAAACTTGCAGAGCGAAGTCAGGCAACTGCAGAAGAACTTACCAAGGGTCATTCCCTATCAACTTGCCAGTGCTTTTCTGTGTAGTCACAAATGTTAACAGCATCAAGGAGGGTCATGGTATGTCACAAATGCAGGAAATTATTAGTTAGTCATGTACACTTGAGATTGAAAGTGATCTAGGCAGTATTGTTTGTGAATGTAAGTAGAAAACTGGGTAGAGCCAAAATCTTTCAATTAAAACACCCACTGAATTCCCTTAAGAGGGGATGAGGCTCCGATTACAATCAAAATGTAGTACCTGCTACTCTCCTTCACTCTGGTAGTTGTATACTACTTCTAGAACTCCAGCCCTGAGAAAGGAGTGTAGGAACTGCCCCAAAGGGATCACATAAATGTGAAAAACTAAGTGTTTTGTTTTGCCTTTGATATTTTGGGAGAAAAATTTTTAAGCATCACATTTTTTTGCATACACAAACCATTGCAATTATAAAGGCATGTAATTATTATTATTATAAAATCATCCACATATATCTATATATTTAATATATAAAACCATACACACTTTTGGAGTTTTAGTGATATCACCATTTAAAATATTCAAATGTTTTTGTTAGAATTCTGCCTGTATGAAGCCAGATACAAATATGTACATCATGGTCCAGTAGTCAATTATATCTGCAATATTGCACTGCAGAGAAGAAACCATTCTTTAAATTTAGCCCTGCATTTTGAAACGTTCTACTTTAAATTATCTTTTGCCCAGGGGTGCTTTTGGATAAGAAGAGATCTCTGATGTGTTTATCAATTAGAAATTACTCTCAGTAGCCAGGGTTTGGCTTATCCTGGTTTGGCTTGTCCAAAAGACTGGACCTTTCATCTCTAATGTGAAAACAGAGGTGAACTGCGTTATCACCCATGCTCTGCATCATGATCTTGCCAACCTGAGGTGGGGAGATGGCCAATGGTTAGCCACACCTCCATGCCTTGACTTTGGAAAGGTGTCAGATGAAAGGGAAGGATAACTGGTTACGTTAAGTTATTGCACTGCTGCTGTTGAGTTCCTACATGCATCCCAGACAGAGTGGGCATGCTCAGGAGGTTCCACTTGCAGTTGCTTCTCATCAGCTGTCAGGAGATTTGGGTTTATTGCTCCCACTGAGTTTTGAACATTGAACAATGTGCAAGACCTGAGTGTTCAAGGAGGCAGAACTTCCAAGCATCCTGGAGGCAAGCTCCTGTCAGCAGCACCTTCCTTTCACTAGAAAAAATAGACCTTGCCTCTTAAAAGGCAAAGATTAATGCTCTGGACTGACACTGAATTGAAAATTCAGCAGAAGCTGCTGAAATCCAGCAGTCATTACTTCTCACAGCTGCAAGATACGGACATAGAGCAGAAGTTTCTAGCTCACGACTCCTGGTGACTTCAGTAGTGGAATAGTTCCTGTAGCCATCAGACCTTGTAACCGCATCCCTGCTTGCGTTCCCATTTGCTTTAACCACTGGTGGCATAGAAAACGTTCAGCTGCTCTTTATGCTGGGTTTTTTGTTGTGGTTTTTTTCAGAGCAGCAAGGCCACTGCATAGCTCTGTAACTAGTTTTTCCATTATAAGATCTTTTGACTAGCAAATTCTTCCCCTCAGACTCCATTATATCTTAGGAGCAGATTGGTGAGTTCAAGCCAAAGGTAAATGGGCAGTTGTTATATGCCAGGACCTCCAAGACACATATGGGGAAGGGAAGAAGAACATTGCATTTATGAGAAATGGCATTTTTTTTCCAGTGAGCTGATGTGAGAGGACAGGAAACATAACTTTATTTGCAGATTTTGCTTTAGCCACCACCATACTTACAGTTGGGAGGTTAGAGGGACAAAATATTGCCCAGCCCTGTGTGTATACCCCTTTTTCCTTTGGCTCTTCCTGGTGTAAAAATGTTTTTGCAAGTGTTAGTGGTCGATTCCAAATTGGCCCAGCAAAATTCCAGTTCCAGTTTCCAAATGTAAGTAAGGCAAGGCAGAGAAACTCCTCATTGAACAAAACTTCTGTCATGAACTACAAATAAACTCCCTTTCTTTCTACCTCCTTTTCCATTTCTCCATCTTCTTGGCTTGCATTCCCTTTTCCACACTCTGCAGTGCTATACCAAAGAAGCCTCCTTTCACACCCTGCCTCTCCCTGAGCAGAGCTTTCTCCTGAATCCATAAGCCTATTGTGAATTCCTGTACAGGAAACATGAAGCATTTCAGAATGAATGGCTGGCAGAGCCACTGAGCTTGGGGAAAGATACAGAATTTATGATCACTAGCCTGGCTGAGAAAACAGTAATATGATGGATTCTAAGTATATCTTGCAGAACACTGCTATCTAACCACTCATTCTTTCTCGTTTTTTTTTTTTTCTCCACCTCCTTCTTCTCTCAGTAAAATAATTGCTAACAATAACCTCAGCAGCAGTAGGAAAAGGAAGTACAGTCAAGGCTCAACTTTGAATTTCAGCAGTAACGTGACTGGAATCTTTGGTCTTGCCCTTTTATGGGATTTGAACTGAATATTTTAAACGTTATTCAAAGTAAAAGGAGCAGGTCTTAGAAGGGTGAAAGAATGAATGCAATGAAGCAGTTATTTCTGAAAATTGGTGCTCCAAAAGGTAAAAGCAGAAGTCCAGGGCAAGATTGATACCTTTGTTCAGTTGGTCATTGGTTGTATAACTTAATTTGTTGGTAACTTTATGTGGACATCATGTAATTTTTATTGCACCAAACAGAATAAAGATTAACTCCTCCAGTACATTCCAGCTCAACTTGAATGAGTAACAGGGATTGCCACAGAAATACTGTTGGGTAGCTTCAAGTATTCTCTAAGTGTTTATGAAGAAAGAGTATATCTCCCAGTAATCTCGAGTAATACATGTGAAAGCAGTCACAATACTTGAAAGATAATAAAAGCTTTGGAAAGTTTAGTGCCTATTAGTGCCACTTTCTTTCAGTGTTACCTTCTTTCAGCGTCATGTTTTAAATCCCTGTTGTCATAAATACTCTCATCACCTCAAATCTAGATATAAAATAATCAAAGGTTAGAAGCTAGAAAACTATCCAATGCAAAATAAAGCATTAGTCTTTAACAAAGACAGTAGTTTTCTCTCAAACAATCTGCTATGGAGTGTGATAAATTCTTGAAATTCAGAATTTTTACTAAATTTGTAAGTGTACACATGTATAAATGTACATACATATGCACATATTTTGATTTGCAAAGTAATTTATGCTTCTATGGGAAAAAATGAAAAACTCTATTTTTTCGTTTACTTTCTTCAGACCCAGATATTGCTAAGAGCAAGGTCGCAGTAAGAGTACTGATAGCGTATCTGAATGTTATCTTACGATTTTAAAAGGAGCCTACTTTGTGGTGTTCAGGCACTTTATTTGCTTCCCATTATCATGTGCAGACCTTGGAAATGTGTCTTTTTAAAATCTTTCTTCACTATGCTGTGGGAAAAATCTCATGAACACAGTAAAATGGAATGGCTGTTTCTGTTTGAATATAGTTTTTTTTATTAAAGTGACCAAAGCTTATCGTGAATTTAATGTCTTTAATTGGTCTCGCTCATCCTCCCTTCATGGAGTGGTGTAAGCAGGGATTTCGGAGAAGGAAGCTTACTCAGCCCTTGTGTGTGGGAGTATTTTCCATTGCTAACCCACAACATAACAGAAAGGGTTTGACAATGGCCTTCAAAATCCTCCCCTGACCGTCCAATGGCAGTTGTGCAAAACTTCACAACCCCCAGTCTTTAACAGGGAGAAAGAAAGAAAGAAAGAAAGAAAGAAAGAAAGAAAGAAAGAAAGAAAGAAAGAAAGAAAGAAAGAAAGAAAGAAAGAAAGAAAGAAAGAAAGAAAGAAAGAAAGAAAAAGAAAGAGAGAGAGGAAGGAAGGAAGGAAGGAAGGAAGGAAGGAAGGAAGGAAGGAAGGAAGGAAGGAAGGAAGAGGGCATTGACTTTCCTTTACTAACTCCAAACCTACAGAAGAATACTGTCAGGTGTGCAGCCAGGGCTGGGGGCTCCCAGGGGCGAGGAGCCACAGGGGCTTCCCCAGGCTGGCAGGGCAGGGGCCTCACCAGCCAGGGACTTCTGTTTGCCCTGTAGTGCCTTTGTGCATGTCTTGGACACCCTTGAGGAAAGTCATATGCTCTTGGTGACTGAAGTGACTCATTAGGAGCAGAAGTCTTAGGAAGGGTTAGCCCTGCAAATGGTTTACATTGGTGCAGCAGGACTTCTGGACAAACATAAAGTCATCCCTTAAAAACTGAAGATCTGGCTCAAGCTATTTGCAGAATTTGACCTCAGTCTAGAAATAACCTCAGCTGCTCTGAACCTGCGTTTCTAAACAAAAAATAAAAATGCCCTGCTTGTATCCCGAAGACCTAAGTTGTACCTTGGCTGGGGGATTATTCTGTCTTTCTAAGTCCTCTGAGATTGTTCAGCGAAATAAATGTGTCTCATCTGGCTGCAGTACTCATCACTCTGCCAAGTGTAATCAAATACGGGAGAGGAGAGGGGAGATAACCTTGCGAGGGGGTGTGCTGCAAATTGAAGCGATATATAGTAAGTTTCTTTTCACGTGTGCACTAATCTTTTCTCCCACCATGTTTATCATTCTCCACACATAGCCTGCTATCTGCACATCAGTCACGCTCAACTTTCAGCAGCCTGGCTATTGCACACCTACGCACAGATTCCCACAGTCTTCATTCATTTCACATTTGTATCAGCATCTAAACACCTCTATGGAAACCATAGCATACACAGAAAATTAATGTTGTTAATGAGTGTGTTTGTGAGGAGACCTCTCTTTTGCTGGGAGATGGTCATTCTGAACACTTGTAGGTTAGATTTTGTGTTCCAGTAAACCTTGTGTCTTTTATTAAAAAAAAAAAANCCAAAAACCTTTATGTCTTTTTAAAAAAAAAAAAAAAAAAAAAAAAAAAAAAGAAGAAAAGCCCATGCAAATGTCGCAATGACTTTTGAGGAATGTAAAATTTACTTTTGTCAAAAGAAACACATAGGAATTTGACAGTGTCAAGCTGAGAACTTTATTAAAAGTAGGGGATATAATACCACCCTGTTGAAGCTATTGACTCCAGTACAGCTTGGAGCAAAAAATACTTAACCTTGGGTCAGCGCTGCTAAGAACATGACCTGTTAGTTATCTCTACCTTTAAGTTTCAAGTGTATTTGGATAACTCTGGAAATAGAGCTACTAAGCTGGAATGCTTTTAGAATTTATGAACTATTTTTGTATCCCATTCTTTTTATCTGTTACTTTGAGTCTTTACGGATTTTCAACAAGATAGTGTTCTTTATACCATCTGTAAACCGGCATTTTTCCAATACGTTGCCAATGCTGCTTCTCTGCTTATTTCTCCTAAAATTGCTTCAAGAAGATGAAGGGAAGGCAAAACAGAAAAATCAGACTCCAGATGCCAAATTGATTTGCAGAAATGCATATGCCTGTTAAGCTCCATTTAGCCAGCTTTTTGCTAAGTATACTTGTGCATTGTTAAATTTGACTCAGTTGAAAATGAGTCTCTTTTTCAGACCCTTCAAGGTAGAAAAGGGACATTTACAGCCTTATATCATGCTAGCTAATGTAAGAAAACAAGGCTTCCAACCATAAACATCCATCTTTTTTCTAAAGACAGAGAATGTAAGCTACTTCTTAAAATGGTCTTTTTACCATTTTTCTGACTGATCTTCCCTAATCTTTAACAAAAGTAGGAATAGAAATGAAGTAGTACAGAGTATTATAATGCATTACAGGTAGGAAAGATTAATTATGATTTAGAGATAATAGCGTCACTTCCTGGTATGCAGATGTTGATCAGCAACTAGTTCCAAAATAATGTTTCCTTGCTTGAATAACTGAAGGAACACTGATTGTGTTAGGGTGCATATTTCAGCCCGGGAGATAAAATGGCTATTGTTTTACAGCCTTACTTTGAACAACCTGCTTTTCCCTTAGAAGGGAATATGAAAAACAAAGAGATATTTGTAGGGGCTGTTACTCACCAAGATCCCCATGTAACCCTAACCTTATCCAGAACCCAAGCATATCCATCAGCTCTGAAAATTGAAAATTCTGTTGCAGGGTAGGTGTCATTAACATACTGCTAATGGGACATGACATCCCATTCTACCAGGTAGCATGACAGCTGCAGGGTGGCAATAATGTGGGATATTTTCTTAGCTGAAATGTAGTGTCTCTCCTTCAGGGACTGATGGATGGTTTCTGTCAACGAAGAACACCGTACTTAGCAGCTAAATGGCAAGAGCACAGGCTCATCATTCTTAAGGTAATTCTTATGGGGAAAATAATTTTTTAACTGTTTATGCCACCTATCATGTAAAACAGCCCATTTTCTTCTTCTCTTAGTCTTATAAAATGTACTTAATGTAGTTTAAATACCCCACAATTTATTTAAATTTCAGATCATGGAAACCTATGATTCTTGGATTTCCTTTATAAAAAAGAGAAGCTGTGCTTTAACAGGAATACCTGCTAATTGTTGCATCTGCAAAGATACAGAAATGAGAAACCCCATAACAAATATCCAACATATATTTTAAACTGTTATTACTTTGCATCATGTCTGACTCATAAAATACAGTTTTCATTAGCTGGAAGTTATGGTTTGTTCACATTGCAATTTGCAGTTTAAAGATGTTTCAGGACACCATGTAAACAGTGACCCCTCAAAAGACATGATCCAGCTCCCAAAAGACCTAATGTGTTGTAAAGTGTTGATCTAGACTAAACCCGATCACTCTTGAGCATATTTGATTCTACTGAGGAAAAATAATCGTATCTGCTGCAGATACAATTTTATCTGCTGATTAAACTCGAAAAAGCAAGTTCTGTGTGATCCCCTGTAGATGCATGCATACAACAGATACTTTCAATGAGTGTGTGGCAATGAGGAGGCTCAAAATTTCACCATCCAGAAGGTAATATTCGAATTAATTTTATAATTTTGATCTTCCCAAAAGTTAAAGAAGCTTCAGAAATTTAACCTGAACTTGTGATTAAACTGACAGGTATCCCATTTAGGATTGTTACATAAGAACAGTGCTGGATAGTCCTGATGACTTATGAGGTCTGCCACATAGTGTGGTGTTTCAGTCTTCCACATGGATTTTAGTAAAGCTCTGCTTTACACAATAGTCTATATTTCATGTCTTAACTCCTGAAGAATTACTCTGTTACTGCTCTCGCCCTCAATGAATTTCCCTGAAGAAATATATTGTTTAAAGAGGCTTTCTTCTGCTAAAATACTTTTTATTTCTGGCAGCTAATAAGACCACCTATTACTTCTGTGCTGTCAAGGGGATTATAACGAGGTAGGCTGCATTAAAAGATACAGAATAGAAATTCACAGTCTGGTAAAAGTATTCAGATACTGATGATGGATTGTGGTGATAGTGGACCAACAAAACACTGACTGTCATTATTGCATTATCTGTATATTTTACTGTATAGGATGCTTTCTCTCACCTTCCCTCATGTGAATTGTAAGGTTTGTATTTGAGTATCCATGTTTATTTTGCTCAATAGAAGTGTGAATTAGAGTGTCTCTGAGCGGAGAAAGTTTGTTTCTGTGGGAAGCTGGATTTGCACTTTGATACAGTATGTTGCTCCAGGATTTTGAAAGCTAATGACTTCTACCTGCATTTCTACTAGGAAAAGTAAAATGAATCTTCTGTCGTTATTGTTGCAGGGTTGGATAAAATACTATTTTACATGGAATGTAGGATATGCACCTTTGGGGACTTTTATTCCTGCAGAATGTTTTGTGATTCTTGAGTTTGAAAAAGAGAGATAAGGAGGAAGCTGAGGAATAGAAACACATCTACGAAGTCCAGAGCAGCCATTCCAGGGCTCCCAGGAATGGTTAACCATGTTATGTGAGACACAGCAGTCCTTGTAGCGCACAGTAGCTAGGCGGACTAGCACTGTGTCAAATCCTAGAATGAACAGAAATGGCTGTCTGTTGTAAATGAACTACATTCAAAATTGCAAAACTTGCCTTAAGTGATATAGTAGACCACAGGCTACGAGAGGCAATCTAGCAGGTAGGAGGAATTGCTTAGAGAGATTAACGTATGTGGAATATAATTTTATATTAAAGAAGAAGGAAAGCAGGAAGGGCAGATTCATGAAGCTAGTGAATTAAGAGAATGAATAAATTCTCATCCGATATAGCATACTTGCCATATAGAAATCCTGATGTTTTCAGGGCAATTTGGATGAGGTCGCTTTGCTGATCTGAATGCAAATTTAAGTATTTCAGACAGTTATATGACATTACAGGACGAAAATTTTCAGAAGCACCTAATACTACTACTGCCATTGAAAGTTCAATCAAATCCCTGATATTTAAATGTGGGAGTACCTAAGCATCCAGCACCGGATTTTTTTGAGACCCACTAATACACAGAACAAGATGGCAGTCGTCTCCTGGTTGTGTTTGCTGCCCTAAGACATCAACAGTTTTCTCAGAGGACAGCAAATGTCCTTGCTTTAGCAATGTCTTTGGGCTTGGCTTTCTTGGCCTTCAAGGAGGGATTGCTTATCAGAGAGCTCCTGGGCCACAGTGACCATCCCAGATCCCTTCATCTCACTCCTTCAATTGCATATCCAATTTGGCCAGTAGTTTTCTGGTAAAATCTATTACCATCTTTTCCAGATGTGAATAATACTGCTGTTTTGATATGTGTTCAAAGAGGAGAAATGAGAGAAAATTTGCTGAATGCCTGAGGTCTGGCAAATCTGAGTTACGTTCCACAAGCCTCTGCATGACAGAGATTCAGCTCTAGCAGGTCCACAAAGAGCTATTCAAAGACACGACCCCAACAGGAAACTTTTGGGAAAATTATATATCCCTCATGAATGGAATTATATATCCCACATGACATCTTGTGCCACATCAAATTAGGCTGCTTAGGAGGAAAGCGAAGTACCTTCTTCCCTGTAGCATATTTTCTCCATTTGAAGGTATTCAGATCCTATATCCTAGTAACCAATTGTGCTAATAATCTTACAATAAAGTATAAGGGCTACATATGAGGTACTTTATCAAGTCAGTTGCTGTACATGAGGAGATGAAATATTTTCCCAAATGTTGCATAATATTTTGCTATGATTGGATTGCGGTAATAATGTATTTACAATTGCTTGTCCAATGTAGGATAAGTAAATGCAGAACCAGCAGAGTCAGAATCTGTCAAGAGTAGAGAATATCTAGTTAATGCATTTTTATGGAGGTGAAAAGTCCTCATTAGATTTTGGTAGAAATACACTAGTTATGAAAGCTAAAGTACTATTTATCAGAGCAATGTACTATATTTAATACATGAAATGTTTGATATCAGGAAGACAGGTTCCTGTTTTACTCTGACCAAGAATTATTTAGACTAGATCAACTGTCAAACTGCAACTGGGGAAATTCCATTTTCCCTTCATAAGGCTTTTCCTTTAATTTCAACCTAAGAAAGAGATTACTTTTGTTTGCTGCTTGGTTGAAGTGCTTAAATAATACTGTGCTATGAAGCAGTTCCCACGGACTTTCCTGAGGTGCCTACAGTCAGTGATGGATGAAATGATCTCTGTGTAAAAGAAGAGGTGTTTTTCAGTTTATAAAATGACATGGATTCTCATTAATTACTTGAATGCCGTCACTGTGCTCAGCATGGTGCAAATATGCACTTTGTATCAAAGAGAGAGGAGCTGTAACTTTAACTGTGAAATGCTTACTTGACTTAGCAACTGGCCCTGCATCATGCCTGTTGCTGTTTATGGCTGTTCCACTGCTCTGCTCAAGATGGGTTACCCAGTAGTTTCTCAGACCAAACATTTGGCTGACAGTTGCAGTGCAATGTAGCCTCCCCTTCTGTCCTCGTCACGCCTCTTTATGAGGCAAAGTGTTCTGTTCCTTGGGGAGCACTTTTGAGGCCAAGCTTTTTCTCTCCCATGTTAAACACGGTTTAATCACCACATTTTTGCTATTAATACCCCTATTTTGAAATACCTAATTCACTGAAGTAATCATAGAGTCTTTTTTTTTCCAGGACATAGTAAACGTGCATTATACATTAGTCTTAGTGTAAGATAAATTACATCCCTCGTACATAACCAAAGAAAATCATTCTTTTGAAACTTTTTCTGGATCACTGAAGCTCATCAATTTCTTGGTCCAAGTCCCACTAAAGTGATGAGCAAAAATACTCCTGATACTGGGTCTGCAGACTCTACTTTTGCAAATTGGACTGGCTGTGTCTATATACTAGTTAAATAACATCTCTGGCGTTGGGGCTAACTGGCACAAAATAACCTTGTCCCTACTGTTGATCTCTCTTAGCCTCCAGAATAAGAAAGTTACTTGCAAATTTCCTACTTGGAATGTTCTTTTGTCCATATTAATTCTTAGACTGTATCCAGGAATTTTTTTGGAAAGGGATAGTTATCTTGAGTTAAAGCTGTGCCAAGTTATAATGTGATTATAATGGCGTAGACAATTGTGTTTCATTGCCTAGGAATTTTTCTTTATACTCTTTGCTAACATAGGTCTGGTCTACCAGGAAGTCAATTCTTGTAACTGTTTATCAAAAAGCCACAGGAGCTCCATTCTGTGACATTTCTATATCTTCTCCATTGTTCATCTGTCTAAACTCAGCTAAGATAGCAGCCTTGATATTACTGCTGTTTTATTTCATAGAACTATGCTGTTCTACCTATTTTCATTATGCCTGGGTCTTGAATAATCCAGTGAGCTCTTCGTCTACTCAAGAGTCACAATCAAATTTTGGTTTGAGGCTGTTTTTATTTTATTTTTGCCTAGCAGTTTTCACTTAACTTCAATGCAACATAATGGTTTTACTCAATGTTTTCATGAGTTCCATGCAGAAAGTCCTTCTGGTTAGCTGCTTCTTTTACTGAAGCAGGATTTGTCCAAAGGAGGGCCACGAAGATGATCAGAGGGTTAGAGCACCTCTGCTATGAGGGCAGACTAAGAGGGCTGGGGTTGTTCAGCCTGGAGAAGAGAAGGCTCCGGGGAGACCTTAGAGCAGCCTTCCAGTACCTGAAGGGCGCCTACAAGAAATCTGGAGAGGGAGTTTTTACAGGGGCATGTAGTGATAGGATGAGAGGTAATGGCTTCAAGCTGGAAGAGGGGAGATTTAGATTACGTATTAGGAAGAAATTTTTCACTATGAGGGTGGTGTGGCACCAGAACAGGTTGCCCAGGGAAGTTGTGGAGGCCCCATCCCTGGAAGCATTCAAGGCCAGGTTGGATGAGGCTTTGAGCAACCAGGTTTAGTGGGAGGTGTCTTTGCCCATGGTGGCGGGTTGGAACTAGATGATCTTTAAGGTCCCTTCTAACCTAAACCATTCTATGATTCTATGATTCTAATTCAATGATGCTGATTTCCCAGAAATCTCACTAATTTCATTTTTTATGATTTCTATTTCTCTTTTCCCCACCTCTCCACCTGCATTTTTACACTTATCTGTTCTGCTCATTGCTTAGAACAAGTACAGTCTAAAATCGCACGCTCTTCTTTTATTCCTTAGTGTATGGATTAGTAATTTTAACTTTAGATATCTAAGCTTGAATATTGTGTCACCACATATAAATATAATCCATGTCTAGGAAGAGACTAGTGCTAGGATTCATAAGTTTGTCATTGTTGATGATAAGTAAACCCCCCAAAACTTAGTCTGAAAAATTGCTTTTCCAAAGAAAGTGTGCCATAACGTTTGTCAAGCTATCTTTTATGGAACTTTCAGGAATGCTTTCTTGATTTCTTGACAGGAAAATATCTTACTTTATACACAATGTAGTTTAAGAGTTAAGGAGGTCTAGAATGTAGCTGTGAGCTACACTATACTCTGTGATAGTAACCTTGCAAGTTCATACGTAACCAAGCAAATAGCCCATAAATAATACCTTTTATTGCACAGAGACTTATGAAGATTGGAGACCAAGTTTGGTGCTCTGTGTGTATTTACAGTCGTTGCATTGGTCATTCAAGAATTCTGGACATCTCAAAAACATGGCATCAACTATGCTAATTAAAACTGGTTTCAGCTGGAAGTCTGCCTTTGTTACAATCTTTTGGCAGCAGTGAACATTGTATTTCAAGTTCTTCTCAGTTTCTCATTTTCACTTCAAAAGTATTATTTTGGGCATTGAAACGGAAAGAATGTTTGCTGGAGCAGCTTCTGCTTTTGAAAGGCAAAGGGGGAAGTGCTATCATAGAATGGAACAGCCGAGGTTGGAAGGGACCTCAAAAGATCATCTGGTCCAACCTTTCATGGGAAAGGGAGCCTAGATGAAATTATCTAGCATCCCATCCAATCATATCTTGAAAACCTCCAGTATCACCATGCCTAGAGTAATTCACATAAGTAACCTGAAAATAGTTGGATTTTTTTAATTTTTAAGAATACAGTGGTCGTTGCTCTAAGTTTTGTCCATTCAACAATTTTGATTTATTTTTACAGGTTTTTTGAGTGGAAAATGAACTTTTATTCCTTACAAGAAAAGCAAAATTTTGTGGGTCTTTAGATGATATTGCCATAAAAGCCATAATCTGTTTAAAGCTTGCAAACTAAAAGAAAAAATAATTTAATTTCACCAATGGGTTCTAAAATACAGCCAAGCCAGTAGAAAATGCTCTAATTTAGCTGGGTGCGTTAGACACAGCAGGATGAAACATTGCCATCAATGAATGAGGTATTCTAAAGGGAGGCCTCAAATTTCTTTAAAAATCCTGAAATATTTAAAATGGTACAATGCCTGTGAGCAGCTCAGGTGATGTCCTGACATCTTGTCAGGGACAAGTTGTTTTAGTGTTTAGACATTCTCACCATAAGAAGATTTTTCCTTGTGTTTAAAAGGAATTTCCTTTGTTTCAACCTGTGCCCATTGCCTCTCATCCTGTCAGTGTACCACTAAAAAGAGTCTGGCTCCATCTTCTTAACACTGCTTCATCAGATTTTTATACACATGAATAAGATCTCCACCCTGAGCCTGTTCTCTGGGCTAAAAACCCCCAGCTGACCCAGACTCTCTTCATGACAGATGCTCCAAAAATGTCATCGTCCTCATTGGCCTTCACTGAACTCAGTCCAGTGAGTTTCTCTTGTACTAGGGAGCCCAGAATTGGACACAGCACCACAAGTATGTCTCACCAGGGCTGAGCAGAGGGGAAGAATCACTTCCCTAGACCTGTTGGCGATGCTTGTCCTAAAACAGCTGAGGATGCTATTGGCCTTCCTTGTCACAGTGGCACATTGCTGGCTCATATTCAACTTCTTGTCTACCAGGAACCTCAGGTCCTTCTCAAAAAATCCGCTTTCCAGCTTGTTGGCATACAGCCTGTACCAGAGCATGGATTATTCCTCCACAGGTGCAGGAATTCCTTCACATTTCCTTTTTTTGAACTTCATTCCTCTCTGCTCATTTCTCCAACCTGTCAAGGTCTCCCTAAATGGCAGCACAACCATTTGGTGTACCAACACCACTCCCAGTTTTGTATCATCTACAGACTTGCTGAGGGTGCACTTGGTACAATCATCCAGATCATTAATGAAGGTGTTGAACAATATTAGCCATGGTATTCATCCCTGAGGTATAGCATGAGTGACTTATCTTTTATTAAAGAAAGAGAGGACCAATACACTTGTGCATGATAAAATGAGTAGAAAGGCTAAAGGAAGGGGAAGGAAACAATGGAATTTTGCCTATTGTGCTTCTAAGGCTGCCCTTGCTTAGCTCAGATACCTTGCTATTTCCTATTTTGCCTTCTTCCCTTAAAGATCAAAATCCTGCAAGGGGTATATCCATATCGGCTTCAAGAAATTGGTGAATGGAAAAAAGTAGAGTTTACATACATCTAATATAGTGATATGTGGAAGAGCAGTTTCATTTACTGTGGAAAGTCCTAATTGCTTCAATCTCTTTTACTGCTAGTGACCAATATACCAGGGTGCAGACAAGATTCAGATAAAGAATGAAGTATCTTGAAATGAATGTTTTCGTATCCAGATCCTGACATCATCTAACTATGGGGTTTGATTTTGGACCACTTTTAGAGAACAGTTCTAATCAATTAATATAGTTAATTCATGCATTATACTGAAATTGAATGAGATGAACAGAGATGCTGGCAACAAGTCAAAGCTGAAGGTACTTATTTCTCATTTAATAAAATAAATGGATGGTTTTTCAGCACATCTTCTGAATTTTTAAGAAAAGCAACTCACTCACTGCAAGGGAAGTTGTCTTTCAATCAAGTCCTCTCCCTGCTTTGGCTTGATTTATGTCTTATCATTGCAAGTATCATCTGAAAATGAAAAAATAACATAAATCCATAAAGGTGTTATTGGAAAATAGAAAATAACATCGCTTCCATTACTGCTGACATGAAACCAAACTGATCAGTGAATAAAAGTATTACAGCTGATCAAAAACTCCCATTTTGTTGTTGCCAACAAAGACATGTCTCAAAATAGCATCTCTCTTTGTGGTTACTTTATTTCCAGTGGTGTTCTTGCAGAAAGTCTTTGTTGATTCTGGGAAAAATTAAGGCTCATTATTGGCCTAACACAAGCTCACAGTTGTGGAGTTGCTTTTGGCAACAAGATAAGAACTGAAGGGATTTGAAAGAGGGAAAAGGCATTTCCCATGTCATTGGATGCCCTTCCAAGTCTTAGAAGGCAGAATGGAGAAGGAAGAGATAAGATAGGGTGAGAAAGAAATAAAAGATGCAACTATGTAAATTAAAGGTGGCTTGGTAGATAAGGTGGCCTTTAGAATGAGCACGTGCCTTCCACTACTTACTGAGCGAGCCTGGGAGAACTAGTCAGTCTTTGGTACCTTGGTTTTCCATTTACAAACATCTAATTACCTCACAAGGACAAAACCATGCCAGATACTGGAGTGCACAGGAACTACAGAGAAGATAAGTTGTAAGACCCCGTGGAACATGAGGTGGAAGAGTTATGATACACTGAGAGCAGGCAACCAGGAAGATGCTGGGAGATGTTCAGTATGAGGGGAATGAAACCCAATCACATGTATATACTCTGCTGTGGTTTATATGCCACTGCATTGCACAAATTGGTTGCTATGATGTATTCAAACAGATTCTCTTTTACAAATTAGAAAACAGGGGCTAAAAACGCTGAACCATCACCCAAAATAGCCAATTTTCAGAGTTGTCTGGTTTTTAATTTCTTTATTAAAGAGGATAGATTGAAAAGAAAGATTCCAGAGTGTTTGAAGAAAATACACTGTTTTGAACAGTTAGCCCTTTATTCAGCCTTGTATCTGGGCAGTATGGTATCTGACTTCATAATACATTCTGTAGAAAGACTGCAAATGCATTCTCAGAACAAAATGCAGCAGAGAAAACTTCACTACATAATTACTAAAACATGCTCAGGCTTCATTCCCCAAAGCACCTCTGTCAATCAGGTGGTGTCTTTCAGTGACTCTCAAACATGTTGACTGAATATAATGAATAGTTTAATCACTGTTTGGAGATGTACACTCAGTCACTAATGCATTATTAGACACTCACATTTTATTGAAGGTTACTATTCATGGAGCAAGACACAGGTTTTGGTTGAAGTCTACTACTTGAATCTCAAAGAATTTTTCCTTCTAAAATGTGGGATATTTTGGTCATTCATTCATATTAAGCTAAGAAAAAACCCTCGCCTGTCAGCTTTCTGTCCATGGGATCATTACTGATTCTGTTTTACAGATGACACAAAATCCATGGCTCATTTTTATAGACTATCTTGTAATCTGTTGCTCCAAAATAGTATTCAGTGATAACACGATTATCAATGTCAGATCTCCAAGCAAATTGCTGTAAGACAGTTGAGTATCCTATGAATTGCACGATCCTGCCATTTTTCTCTGAAATGCAATGCAGAATAAAGGTTCAGGATGAAAGGCCTACATGTTGCTTCTTGTATGACAGTGAAATACTAGCAATATGGTAAAACTCCTTTGTTTTGTGGCTTTGGAAGGAAAAAAATGAGCCTGCCATGATTAAAATCACTGTCAAAGACACAACTCGTCCTTCTCCCAGCATTTATTCAGCACACATTTTCAGAGTATTTGAGAATATGATTGTTCACTGATGAGCAAGACTGGCTATATACTGAAAAACAGATGACTGACACCTAGCTTCAAACATGGATAATTCTTACACCCACTGAACTGCTTGTAGAAAAACTGGTAGGGAATCTGACATGATACTGATGTCTACACAGCGACAGCAGGGGATAAGAGACTGCGGTATAGTGAAGAAGACTTCTGAACTGGAACTTGTCAGAATTAGGGCAGCATTTAAAAATCTTATCTGCCTGGATTGGAGCTTGACCAATCAAAAATTACTGAAAACAGTTTTGCATGCATGTTACATGCATGTATGACAAGATTGCTTGTCTTTTTACTGGATGTGTTACTTCTTAAGATGACTAGCAGGAGTAAAGTATAGGAAATAACTACGGAGATGGAAGGAGAAGATAATTTTTGTACCTTCTCTCCCTACGCTTCATGGAGTTTTCTTGTTTACTAGTACAGAAGGCATTTGAAAGTAGGGTTTGTTTGCTATGGTCTTAATTTTAAGCATCAGAGTAACCTAAACTGAAAAGTTATGTTTGGATTGTATATATTACATGATAACAAGGGAAGAACTAATTTAATAGATTATTTAGGTAGAGACTGTTTTTGCTAGTTCTTTACAAGATTTTGCCAAAAGCAGCCCAACATGCTCTCCGCTTGCATCTAGAAATCATCGGGCTTTTACAAAATAAAAAGATAAGTGGGAATATAAGCTTTTACATAACCCCTAAGATCATAGTGTACAGGTAGCACCTTACACAGGATAAGAGTGGATCTGGCTGCTCAGATGTCGAATTGAATGTTGAAACTAAGATATTCGCAGTTCTGTCTTGTGGGCAACATATTGTTGACTCAGAGAGAAAAAGGAAGTTGTGTTCTGTCCTGAGCATAAAAACTGAGTCTGTACACACAAGCGTGGAACTATTTCTGCTTTGCATGGATTGACACAGAATGGCATTTGTAGTACCTCTTTGCTATGGTGACTGCTAGAAGCTGACAGGTTTAGGAAGGAATTTTTCCATTAAAACCTATCCTGGCACAGAAAAAACACCCTTACAGAAATAATAATGATATGCTGAAGATACAGACTCTTTCTGTGTTGGGCTTTGTGGCACTACTGTGAAGAGCTTATATTTAATGTTCTTCTTAAAGACATTTCTTTGACTTAACTGGGCCTTAGTTGTACTGGACATAGGTAGTGTAGGTTTGTGACATTCCTCTCCAGTTCCTTGGAATACAATTATCAAAGAAGCTAAACTTATGTTGTAGGGCTAAGTTTTGGTTCTTTATTCTTGATAATAAAATTTAAAAAATACTTTCTGGGAATGTTTTATACAGGGATATGTCTGAGGCTACAGAGAGCTTCAAGCTCCAACTTTCACGGGAAAGGCCCTCCACGGGCAAATCCAGTGACTATAGCCTACAGCAAAAGCAGACTCTTCTGCTTCCCCCCTTGCCCCAAACCTCTTCCTTCAAAAATTACAGGGAGAAAAGGGGATATAAATGAAAAGGATCAATGTGTAGGCCTGAATCCCACGTATGTTGTTTTATTAGTTTCAGGAGGCCATTCTGTTTAAAGAGGAAAGCAAGCATTTCAAGTGGAGAAAAAATTGTAATTCTAATAACATGTAAAGTCTAGAGTAACTAATTAATGCTTTATTGTGCCTGGGCTGCATGGCCAACTTAAAGTTAAGCAGAAGATTAGGAGCAATTGAAATACAAATGTTCCATCCTGCAATAAGAAAGAAGGTAGCAGACATTTCCAGACCCAGGAGAGTTGCAAAGAAACATCTCTTCAGATCTCTGTGCTAGGGAACTGTTAGTCTTCCAAGTTCTGTGCATGGCTCAGAGCTAAAGCAGGGAAAGCCAGGTATTAGCTAAAGTGAGGAGGATCGTAACCTGGAGAACTGGTACTGCAGAAAGGAGAGGCACTCAAGAAGGTACTAGGCAGCCAGCAGCACGAAGGCAGCTCACCACAAGACCAGTGGCAGCCTCAGCTAAGCTTTGTCGACAGGCAAGACCTGACAGCCCTCAACCGTGAAGCAGACATTGCCCAAGATTAAAAGCAACCAGCTGGCCTCAACAGAGGTGAAGACTGTAAAATAGCATGGATTACACTGTCGAACACGATAGTGCTCCCTTAGTTATCTACTGTACTGGGGCTTTGTTTTCTTCCCTTAATAAGCTATTGTGCAGGCAATTAATTCATGTTTGCAAATGATGAAAATGAGCTCATTAAAGACCAGGTTTAACTTTCTTAGATTGATTGAGAGGCTCAGGACAAAGTTTTATTGCAGCCCTTTAAATCTGAGCCTGGCCCTTGTTGCTGCTAATCCAGACTTGCCAGAAGAGTTACAGCTGCCCATGTTTATCCCAAGCAGACAAAGCAAGCTCTGCAGCTTGCTGGCAGGTTGGTATAACTACCAATTCAAAACACTGAGACCTCTTAGGTTGAATCAAAAGACTTACAAAATGAAAAGTAAAATAGAGTTATTTTATTTAACACAGGTGTTTTATTGAAATGTTTTGTTTATAGGCACATACGAATGGAAAGGGAGGAACAGATTTATAGGAATGCTAAAAGAAGAAGTGTTCTATTAATCCTTTTCCCAATTAACTATCCTAGCAATTAGGTTTTAAGGCTTGAAGGGGCTTGAGGCAATTCTTTCTTCTTACGTGAGGTGTCCAGGTTTCTTTCAGAGAAGTGCTGTAAAAACCATATTAGCAGAGCTTTAGAATTCAGTTGCCCTTGATCCTTCCTGTTAATGCTGTTCTCATGTCCTCTAGTTTGAGGATAAATCCCACCTTTTGAGGTATGTAGGTTGATGGTTAACAGCATCACAGTTCTGAGGTGGATCTACAGCTCTACTGTTGCAAAGTGTAGTGCTGAGATTTTCTTAAGAAAATAAAAATGAGTTTCTAGCCTAGTGATTTGAACTTTCACCAGGGGAACAAAAGATTTTGGTTTCTGTTGCTGATTACAAAAGCCATCAAACATTTTTTAGAAGTGGAAAAAGACCAAAAAGAAGGATTGCAGATATACCCCCAAATAACTACTGATACTTGGAGAAAGCTGGTAGCTCATCTCCCCTTATCACCAAAGGGGGCTGTGTGTCCTATGCCCCACTTGAGATACAAAGGAAGGGGACAGTTGTTCTTACTTCCTCTAGGGATGCTGGCCTTCCTAGTAGAACTGATGTGTCTAATTTAAACTGAATTAAAATATTTCCAGGGTTGTTAGTTGATTATGATGTTTTCCATAAACAAATACCTTAAGTGCTTCAGACTGAAAACAGTGCTATCCCTAGTGCTATCAACTCATCCTCAAGAGTGCATGTTTGACATGAAGAGTCTCGTTTGTTCATCTAGGCAACGAGGGAACCGTACCAGTGAATTGGATGCTGGAAGGAGAAGAATGCCTGCTCTTTATCCCATCCTCAGTAAAGAGGTAAGAAGGCTGACAGACTGCAAGATGGAGGTGCAGCATGTGGGTCAGGCTGCAAGAAGAAGCTCTAATCAGGATGAGCTAACTATTCCAGCCAGGGGTTCTTGGACGTGCAGCTGTTTTAGCTGGTGGAGGAGAAGGGCTGCCAGCCTTCCTCACCGACTGGACAGGGAATCTGCATTTCACTGTTTGCAGCTGGAGTGCTCCATGGCGGCTAGCCCACTGCTGCTTTCCCTTGGCTCAGAACTGGGAGGAGGCAGCTGGTGCTGTAACCCGACTGGATCTGTGGAAGTTTCTGCAAATATGAAATTATACACAATCAATTATAAAACCTGTACGTGCAATGTATTATTTTCTGGCTAGTGAAGTAAAAAAGCCATTGCTCTGATTTCTTACGTTTCCAACATAGCATTTCTTCAACTGCTAAATTAAAACAATATCACTGGTATAAGAGTGTTGTTCTAATCAGCTATTTAAAGGTTTCAGTTATTCATTGCTCCCCAGTAGAGGGGGTCATTAAAACCTTGACACTCTAGTGTTTAATTAACTTATGTTTCCTTATTCATTTAAGGCCATGTGTTTCAACACTTGCAGCAAGTGATAGGTTTGCCTTTACACAATATCATTAGAGAATAAATTGCACTATGTACTTCCCTCAGTCCTAATAGTCTAGAATCTTTGAGCTGAATTAACTTGACTGTAATTGCAGTGCTGTGGCAGAGGCATTATGAAAAACAGAAGATGTTTTATATAGGCATTTATTTTGAAGAAATATTCTGGTTATTTACATGTAATTTTAAGGTCGAAAAATGGTGGTGGACCAATATAGCTTTTAATCTGATGTACTGTAGCCTAAACAATATCTGTTTAAAAACTAGAATTCTTTGTCCGGAAATCTTCATGGGCAGAGCTGGTTCACTGTCTCGTCTGAAAGTTAATCAAGCTTTCAGCTGTTTATAATGAGAAGATAAGATTAAAGTCTGGCTAAATGTTAAATGCTAGTTATTAGAGTCAATCTTAGAAAAACATTCCTAAGAACAAACTTTAATTAAAAAATAATTCTGGTAAACTTGAAAATATCGATAGTGCCTCTAAGTTCTTGAACTGTGATTTTAAATTTGGTACCAGCGCCTTTTGTGTCAGAATATGTGTTTTTCAGTGCCTGAAATACTGCAGAAATTTAGCCAAGGTAGCAATCTTAAAGTAATTGAAGTTTGCACAAGCTCAAGAGAGACTTCAGTTTTATTGGCTAATATGTCCAAATATTCCATCATGATTGAACATAGTCAGGCTCAGGCTACAGAAATAATGTGAACTTGATCTGTAATAGCTGTTCTGGACCAGGATAAGCATGGACATTAAAACACGGAGCAGGGAAGTTGTCTGTCTTTCTCAGCTTCTGTGACATCTGTGCCTTCATCTGGTGAAAGAGGAGGAGGAAGAATACCTGACGCAAAAGCAGAGGGAACAAAAGCTGCACTGCAAAATGGAAAGATGGGGAAAAGGAGCCTGATGAAAGTGGGATGAGGAAGAAATTAAGTGAAATGGGAGTTAATTGAAGTGGAAAAGAAATTAACTGAAAATGAAGAAGCAGATAGGGAGTGATTGTATAGAAACAAAGAATTAAGGACAAAGATAGCTAAAGAAGTGTAGTTTACACATGGAGCTAGTGAGAGGTGATATAACTGCTTGCAAAAGAAGGCTGATGTAGGGAAGAGAATCTTGAAGAAAGAATATCAAGTATTTTGCAAGTCAAAGTAAAAGACAAAGGTAGTTTAAAGTAAAACATGCCTGTTTATTCTACCATGTCCCATCTGAGATATCAGAACTTGAAGAATGTTTAGAATTAGATAACCCTCTAGGTTTAGCATTCATTGATTTTAGCCACATCTGCAAGCACTCAAATGCACCTGTAAATCCAACTCTATGGTGTCCAGCTGTATACACAGAAAATGAGGCATGTAGTGTGGCAGAGGTCCTATGAAACAGCTGTTCTAGGTACACAGAATTTAATGACATGATGACATATATTTATACCAGGGAACATCGCTCTGACAGTACAGGTGATTTCTGATATTTTCTGCTGGACTTTGTGGTTTTAGTGTTCATGTAGGCATGTACAAATATGCTTATTTCTTGCATCAGAACCTTTTAACAACCAGTGTGGTTAAGTTAATCTGCCTTGTAAGATAGCTGCACTGTGAATACAAATTATGATAATGGTGATTGCTCCTGAGCTGTGCTTGAATTAACCTCACCTATTTACTTGGCCACCTTATGATATCCACTACAGCATGAGCAACGCTGCCTCCTGCTAGATGTGTAGCGAAGGACTATATCCACAATACGTAGCCAAAGAGGTAAATTCTGGGTCTCATATCACAAGCTGCTTCTTGGGGAAACCTCCCACTTCTCTACAGTAATATCGACAGAAAGGGTCAGGCTCTTCCTTTAAATACACGGAATCACGGAATTTTTTAGAGTTGGAAGGGACCCCTAGAGATCATCTAGTCCAACTCCCCTGCTAAAGCAGGATTGCCTAGAGCACATTACTCAGGACTGCATCCAGACAGGTTTTGAAAATCTCCAGAGAAGGGGACTCCACCACCTCCCTGGGCAGCCTGTTCCAGTGCTCTGTCACCCTCACCATAAAGAATTTTTTTCTTATGTTTGAATGGAACTTCCTATGTTCCAACTTGTGCCCGTTGCCCGTCGTCCTGTCACTGGGAACCACTGAAAAGAGTCTGCCTCCATCCTCCTCCAACCCACCCTTTAGATACTTATAAGCAAGAATAAGGTCTCCCCTCAGCCTTCTCTTCTCCAGGCTAAAGAGTCCCAGCTCTCTCAGCCTTTCCTCGTAAGGGAGGTGCTCCAATCCCCCAATCATCTTTGTGGCACTACGCTGGACTCTCTCCAGTAGTTCCCTGTCCTGCTTGAGCTGGGGAGCCCAGAACTGAACACAGTATTCCAGTTGTGGTCTCACCAGTGCCAAGTAGAGGGGGAGAATGACCTCCCTCGACCTACTGGCCACACTCTTCCCTATGCAGCCCAAGATTCCATTGGCCTTCCTGGCGACAAGGGCACATAGCTGGCTCATAGGTAATTTACTATCATCTACCAGGACCCCCAGATCCTTCTCCTCAGAAGTGCTTTCCAGCAGGTCCACCCCTAGCCTATATTGGTGCCTAGCATTCTTCCTCCCCAGGTGCAGGACCCTACACTTGCTCTTGTAAATAGTAAATTTACACAATTGCCTCCTGATATGGGCAGGAGTCACAAGACAAGAGAGCTCAGCTCCCCAATGAGAAGGGACTCGTTTTCCCTCTGCCTGAGCAAAGGTGAGGCATACCTGACAGCCTCTCACAGGCATGGAGGAGGACATAAGAGATTTTCTCTAATCAAGCCTTGATGCTAGTGCTTCTATTTTTGAAACAGGCTTATTCCAGTCCTTGAGCTTAAATCAAAACAAAGCTGGGGTTCTGTGAAGCTAAATGGATTATATTGTCACAACCTCCTGTTCTAACAGCATAACTCCTTGAATAGTTTTTCGTTATTTGATCTGAGATAAAGACATCAGCTTATTACTCCTGTGTAACAGTTCTCTGTGTCCGTAACTTCAATCTTTAACATTTCCAAAGGGCACTTGAACCACTTGGTTTGCAATAACTTTTTTTATCTAAACTCTTACAGATAAGATTTTTATTTTTCCCTGAGAACAGTACAACATCATAGTTCCAGAAGCTAATAATCACTGAAGGCTTTAACCACATTTATCCTTTGGAACATTAGTTGTTTCTTTCTCAGTATCTCAGATTTCTCAGTGACACTTCTGGGTCATGTTAAACTGATTTTTTTTAACCTGCAGCTTTTTTCCAAGCTTTCCCTTATCATTTTTAAAATCCTGTAATTAAAGGAAATCCTGATTCTTTGCCCAATATTTTCTCCAGCATTACCATTTGGATTTGTAAAATCCCAGTGAGAAGGTTAAACATTACAACGAATGCAGCAGAAAAAATGGCTGGTTTTGTGTCAGTTCTTCTCCTTCCCAACGCTGCCCTGAGAAACAACCCACGTGACTTTCATAAAACTGTCTTGTGGTTAAAATTATCTGCATTCTTTTTTGCTAGCTGTTGGGCAACTTCAATTGATTAAATTCAGTTGTTTGTGTCTGAGCTTTGTTTCTCTATTCCGGGCTCTGCTGATCAATATACCCTATGCTGAATGAGTTCAAAATGCTCCAGACTTGCTCAATGTATTTTTGACAAAGTGTTAAATTATATTGTTATAGTGCTAGATGTGCTTGGTAGTGTGCCATGGGATAAAGCCCTGGAGGCAAGAGGGGCCCAGGAAAGCTGGTTAATATTCAAGGATCACCTCCTCCAAGCTCAGAAGTGATGCATCCCAACAAAGAACAAGTCGGGCAAAAATGCCAGGAGGCCTTTTTGGGCAAGGAGTTCTTGGACAAACTCAAACCCAAAAAGGAAGCCTACAGAGGGTGGAAGCAAACGCAGGTAGCCTAGGAGGAATACAGTGAAATTGTCCAAACAATCAAGGATCAGGTTAGGAAAGCTAAAGCTCAGATAGAGTTAAATCTGGCCAGGGATGTCAAGGGTAACAAGAAAGGCTTCTGTAGCTACTGCAGTCATAAAAGGAAGACTAGGGAAAATGTGGGCCCTCTCCAGAAGGAAACAGGAGATCTGCTTACCCAGGATACAGAGAAGGCTGAGGTACTCGGACTTTTTTGTCTCAGTCTTCAGTGGCAAGTGGTCTAGCTGCACCACCCAAGTCAAAGAAGGCAAAGGTAGAAACTGGAAGAATGAAGAACCAACCACTGTAGGAGAAAATCAGGTTCGAGACCGTCTGAGGAACTTGAAGTTGCATGGGACTTGATGAGATGCATGCACGGGTCATACAGAGAAGGCTGAGGTACTCGGACTTTTTTGTCTCAGTCTTCAGTGGCAAGTGGTCTAGCTGCACCACCCAAGTCAAAGAAGGCAAAGGTAGAAACTGGAAGAATGAAGAACCAACCACTGTAGGAGAAAATCAGGTTCGAGACCGTCTGAGGAACTTGAAGTTGCATGGGACTTGATGAGATGCATGCACGGGTCCTGAGGGAACTGGTGGATGAAGTTGCCAAGCCACTATCCATCATATTTGAGAAGTCATGGCAGTCCGGTGAAATTCCCACTGACTGGAAAAAGGTAAAAAACCCCTCCATTTTTAAAAAGGGAAAGAAGGAAGACCCGGGGAAGTACAGGTCAGTCAGTCTCACTGCTGCGCCGGGCAAGATCATGGAGCATATCTTCCTGGAAACTCTGCTAAGGCACATGGAAAATAAGGAGGTGATTGGTGACAGCCAACATGGCTTCACTAAGGGCAAATCATGCCTGACAAATTTGGTGGCCTTCTACGATGGGGTTACAATGTTGGTGGATAGGGAAGAGCAACTGACATCATCTACCTGGACTTGCACAAAGCATTTGAGAATAGCTCAATGTCCAAGTGGAGACCAGTGAAGAGTGGTGTTCCTCAGGGGTTGGTATTGGGACTGGCACTGTTTAACACCTTTGTCAGCGACATGGACAGTGGGATTGAGTGCACTCTCAGCAAGTTTGCCGACAACATCAGGCTGCGTGGTGCAGTTGGTACGCTGGAGGGAAAGGATGCCATCCAGAGGGACCTCAACAGGCTTGAGAAGTGGGCCTGTGCGAACCTCATGAAGTTCAACAAGGCCAAGTGCAAGGTCCTGCACCTGGGTCAGGGCAATCTGAAGCACAAATACAAGCTGGCTAGAGAATGAATTGGGAGCAGCCCTGAGGAGAAGGACTTGGGGATACAGGTGGATGAGAAGCTCAGCATGACCTGGGAATGTGTGCTCACAGACCACAAAGACAACTATATCCTGGGCTACAACAAAAGAAGCGTGGCCAGCAGGTCGAGGGAGGTGATTCTGCCCCTTTACTCTGCACTGGTGAGACCCAACCTCGAGCATTGCATCCAGCTCTGGGGCTGCCAACATAAGAAGGACAGGGACCTGTTGGAGTGTGTCCAGAGGAGGGCCACGAAGATGATCAGAAGGCTGGAGCATCTCTCCTATGAAGACAGGCTGAGAGAGTTGGATTTGTTCAGCCTGGAGAAGAGAAGGCTCCAGGGAGACCTTAGAGCAGCCTTCCAGTACTTAAAGGGCACCTACAGGAAAGATGGGGAGGGACTTTTTATCAGGGAGTGTAGTGATAGAACAAGGGGTAACAGTTTTAAACTGAAATAGGGCAGATTTAGATTAGCTATTAGGAAGAAATTCTTTACTGTGAGGGTGGTGAGGCACTGGAATAGGTTGCCCAGAGAAGTTGTGGATGCCTCATCCCTGGAAGNAAAAAAAAAAAAAAAAAGAAAGATAGCAGTTTTTATTTCAATCTCTTCTTTTGCATTTGGGCTGTATAATTAATTCTAGTCCATGATTTGGATTTTGCTTTATCAGAGTTTATCAACAAACACTCTGGCTCTTTGTTGTGGTATTTGATTCCAGTTGTCAGAAAATTGGCTGTGTTCCTTCTTTTCTGCTTTTCTATGTAGTCACCAGAGTAGAATGATTTTAAAATCTTTCCATAGCCAGAATGATGTTTTTTTCCCTTACATATTTTTTTTCTTAGAAATGATTATGTATGATACAAGGTAAAAAGGAAACAAGAGTTTAGATTTTGGGGGGTTTGTTTTGTTTTGGATGGGGTTTTTCTGTCAACTATCTCAATAAACTAACTTATGTTAGTACTTGTGACTTTCATTTTGCTTTTTTTACACTAACAACAGGAGCAGTGATTCCCACCAGCAAGATATATCACTTATATTTGTATCAAAGCTGGCTGACACAGGAAGAAACCTATGTGCTGGTGTCACTAGGGAGGCATCCATAACTTTGTTTCCAACTCTTCCCAGATCAAGTCTGACATTTTTAGAGGTGTTAAGTGTATAAACCATGTCTTAAGCATCAATCTTTTTTTGTCGTATATAATTGTGATGCTCTTGCATCTTGACTAGGGCCTTTACTACCTGTCTGACCATTTCCCTGCGACTCTTCCCTGCAGTTTTCTGAAAAATCTGCTCTAGTGAGCGATAGAAATAATTCCTGATCTCTGAATTACCTTTGCATTCTTTTGTCCTGTTGTATAAGTGTTAAAGATGGTTGTAAATATAGAGAAACACTTTCTGTCCATCCTTAAAAAATACTTTATCTCTCAGTACATTTGTGAAGCCGGTAAATATATACTTACCGTTGATGTCAGAAAACTGCAACGCAAATTAAAAGACACATTCTCTAGTTGTAGAAGACTGCTGAGGAGTTGAGAATTGAGCATTGGTTTTCACAGTCCTGTGCATTAGCTACAAGTAAGGGGGACCATGAAAGGTGAAGTGGGAAAGGCACTGGGGTTTTATTAAGCTTCAGCAGTGCTGTAGGTAGCTGATGGAGAATGTCATAAGCTGAAAGGTTCTGTCTTTTTTTTTTTCAAACAGTATCCATTACATATAAGTGACTCAGACTCCCACTTACTGTTAAAAAAGACACTTTAAATACAAATTAAGATGCTCCTTCTACCCTTTCTTCTTCCCTCCCTGAAAACAAGTTTCTAGACCTTTAGAGTTCCTCGAGGTATTCATTGGCAGTATGCTGCTATGAGCTGATATGTCTCCAAAATTGCACACCTTTCTCACATAGGAGGGGTGAGTACAAACTGACTCAATCAGCTACCAGTTGGGCTTTATTTTTAAAACTGAGTGTGATATCTACCAGATTTATGGTACAAATGTTCACACACAAATCTGTCTCAGATTAGTAGTGTCTTTAGCCTTTCAAAATCTATATGCTGTCATTACAAAATCTTTTGAAGGAAAAAAGCATATTGCTCCCCAAAATGGACACATTGTATTTGTCTTGTATTAATATTCATGATGCTTTCCAGAACAAACATGAAAATTGTTTTCTTTATGGTATTTAAAGGAGTATGATTATCTCAGGAATGATTCACAAACATATGAAGTTTTTTCTTTTGCCAAGCAAAGCTAATACGCCTCTGTCAGAATTTTAATCTTCTTGCACTCTCTGTTTTTTATAATAAATGATGTTACATATTGTACACATTTTACAAAATGACAGAATCACTGAATAGGAAAATTAGCTCCAGTGCCTAGCACAAAATAAAATTTACATGTTTATATCTGTGGGATAGTTAAGGACTTTCAAGCTAGTGTTCCAAGATGTGAGGGACTCTAACTTGGTTTTGGTTGTGGAGGAATAAAAGGTATCTCCCTTGCTGTCTTCCCTGAAGGTGCATGTCTAAGTTTTTTGTTAGACATGTTGGCTCTCTGCGTGGAAATCAAGTCAGCAAAATCATTCTGGCAAGGGGTTGCCAGAGCAAATCCCTTGCTGGTGGGAAAGGATGGCTTGTGTCTCTCAAAGAGATGAAACAAGCCCGTTCCTGCCATCGGGATGGATGTGTTACCCAGTGCCAAAAAGTGCAGGGACCACCACTTCAGAAGGAGAATATGGTGCCTTCATGTGATGGTGTCTGTGCCCAGCCTTTTCCTCAGATACTGCTTGACAGGGGCAATCCGTCCCTTTATTGCTCTTTTCATCGCTGATTTGCACTGCTCTGGTGGCACCTGCCCAGAAGACCAATTGCTGTCAGAGGAGCTCTTAGGGTTACCAGGCTTCGACTGTGGCCACGCTGTGTGCCAAAGCAGCTCACCAAGCTAAGCAGTGTTGGGTGCTGGGGTTCACATATTGTGGTTCTGCGAGGACAGTTCGGCCACCTTCTCTCGGTGCCCTTGGAGAGGTGTTGGCCTTGAGCGCTAAGGAGCTAGGCACCCTCCGTGACTCATTTGCTGGCCGTTGCTGTCATTTTCATCCTGTTAGACAAAGAAGGACATTGATTAGGGGCAGGAGAGTCCAACCCCTCACGTCAAATTGAATTCTTGTCCCAGTGACACCTGGAAAGCCTCTGGTTTGGAGTATGCCAGGAGGAAAATCTGGGTTATTTTGGACTGAGGAAAAGCAGATCATTGCGAAAAAAAAAAGAAAGAAGGCAGTGCATTGAAAACACTTTGGCGGCATCCTTTCCTTCTTATTATGATCAGGGTAAATTTTCACTCGATTGGAGCTGTAGCAAAATGCCACAAGCAAGGGACCAGCACAAACAGCTTGGATTCAGGTTTCATTATCCTGAGTACCACACATGAGAGAGATGCTAAGGATTCATTGGAAGGGGGCCTTTAAAATCTCAGTGGGAATTTTGTCTGAATGAGAGCTGGGGAAAGCTTCAATAGTGGGCCAGGATACAGGAATGTAAATAAGGCCCTAGACTGAGAAGGAAGCCTGTGCCTGTCAGACGCTAAAATAACAGTTGCTTAGAGCCAACTGAGCCTCTATTTATGATATAAGGATTAATAATCTGAGTGGCAACCAAAGGTGAAGTGATTCAGAAATCTAGTTTTCAATTTTTAGAAATATGGAACAGGCTGGTTTTTATAGCAGCAGATGTAAGAGGGGAGGAGGAAGGGGCAGGGCTGTGAAGGAAGCTGCAAGATGTTTTTTTAGATTGTATGAAAAGCATTTGGCTGTGAACCAAAGGCGGACATTTAAATTCTTTCCCCCCCCTGAAGATAATCAGGGATCTACAGAATCAAAACCCGTGAAAGGACAGTTCATATGGCAGGAGGTCAAAAGCAGTTATGTGAATGTGCTAAATAAGCATCCTTTGTAGCCCGTCTGTAAGGAGACATGGACAATTGCTCTGCAGCTTCTCAGCAGCACTGGTAGGTACAGTGCTCTGTGAAGGAGGGAATGGGGCAGCATGAAGACGGAGTGACAGTGGTCACCTGAAGGTCTTGTTACTTTAGTCCTAATTTAGGACTATTTAGGAGTATGATGGAGTCAAATCACTGTCAAAGATGTACATTATTCAGAGGGACAATGAGTGTCTTGTGGTGCTTGGAGATCCTGCTGGACGTTGCAGTTGCTCAAGTTATCATTAACTCAAATGTCATCATGACCAGTCAGGGTTTATTTTTCTTCATGAACCTTCCTTTAACCCCTTTCTCTCACACCTGTAGAAAGGTGGTTCCTTATCCCACAGGACAACTCATTAAGGGAACTCCTTTGGGCTTGATCCTAAGTAGGGGGCAATGGCCGTGCTGGATGCCCGAGGCGTACCAAAAGAATTTGATCATGTTGTGTTTGGAAATGCATGCTCTAACATCAGCATGTACTGTTCCTTGCTAGATCAAGCACAGAGAAGCATTTATAAATAGGTTTTAAAGAATTTTAAACTTTCAGTCCGTGTTTTCAGTCACAATCTTCGGTTTTATGTACACGTGTTCACACATACATCCCTGTTTACCAGGGTAAAGAATCCTTTCAACAGACATTCAAAACTTCTCATTTTGAGTCTCATTCTGAAAGAAATTGATCAAATGGTCAAATAGTGCTGACTCACCCTGGCTAATGGTAGTTTGGCACTGGCATTGGTAAACGGTGTGATTTCCAACTCCAGTGGAAGGTGTACACACCAAAATTCAGCCTTACATGAGATTTGAGTGCAAGCCACCTCCAGAAGACCTAAACTCAGTCTGCAAGATTGAAGCTACAGCTGACAAATTCTTTTCTTATAGCCTGTCTTTGTGATGACTCTCACTAAATTTAAAGAGACCCTATTTTTAATCACTGAATTGTTTTCTAAGTAAATGCTTTGTACAAGAACTGTTCCACAACAGAATTTGAGAAATGCAGGGTTTTGACAACTTCTAGCACCTTATGGAAATACATCACTGCATGTCAGCTTTGTTTCTCAAAAGCAGTGTGGAGTTTCTTGCTTTTTTTCAAAAAGCACCAGGGAACTGATCAAATATTCAGTTATCTTTCTTACAGTGCTCAGTGCTGAAAATGGTGGGGTGGAGCCATTGTGTGCAGTAAGTTGGTTTCAGTTCTCAGCACAAATTATGGATTGCATCTGGATTTTTTGAAAAGGTGATAGAAAGCCAAAGAGATGACTGGATATACAGCATGTAAAAGGTTCTTCTCCAATAACTTTTGCTGCCCTTAACATGATAAAATCTGTATAAAGCTGTCAAAGTCCACTGGTCACTAATTGCCTACCTACTCATTCAAACAGTTTTCCCCATTTTTCCTCTTTCTGCCAGATGCTTCAGATGTGGAAAACGAGGGAGGGAAAGATAAGCTATGAAGGTCATCCAATATAGACTATTCCCAGACAATATTCTAGGCTCAATTCCATTAAAGCCAGGGCTCCAAAATGGTACAGGTTCAGTTTTCCAGTGCCTGGCACTCAAAGTTGTGGCCAGATGCGATACAGTCAGCATCCCCTGGCTTCCAGCTGCAACATTCATGGTTGCATTTCTCAAAGCATTTTTATTTATTAATGTCTGTCTTTTCTTAAAATAAGAACTATATCCTTAAAACACTTTTTTTTTCTTTTTTAAAGAGATCTAAAAATGTGTTTGCCAGCCAGATGATCTGAAAATGACCCAAGCAGGCAAGTAATGGCCGTCTAAGTTGCAGAAAAACATGGCAAGAAGCTTCTGTTATGCAGGGAATGTGAGTCTTTCTTTTCCAGTTGATTAATTCCTATTTTGAACATTGTACAATTGTGATTTCTTGGGGGCTTTTTCCCCCTCTGGTCATTTTAGTGCTTATTCAAACAGGAAATTACAGTATTTTTTTTCTAATATGTCATGTATGCACATGCTGTTCTTGCCACTTGTGATCACTGTATTCCTATGCTGCTCTGAAGCAGTCAATTAAAATAATTATAAAGAAACCATCTTGGAAGAACTCGTGAGCTTTTTTTTTTTTTTTTAAATAAATGAGAAGTTTAAGTGAATTAGTGCTATACATAGTCTCTGGTCCCAAGGGGCATTCAAAGGGAGAGTGAGTGCATAAATTCTACTTAGAAGAAGGTTGCTCAGAATCAGATAACATGCAGATTAGAGATTTTAAATTGAAAGCTCTACCAAGGGTACTGCTCTGTAGTTCTGCCAATAAAAGCCCTAATTGGTCCTGGGGAAATTTTAGCTTATTTATGAGTAGAAGTAACATGGAGAAAGGGTGCACAGAAGGGAGAACACAGGTTTTGTTTATTTCCTCAGCCTTTTTTTCCTGTTTATTTCCTCAGCCTTTATTTTATTTATTTCCTCATAACAAATGTTTTAGACACAGGCAAAAATTTTGGGGGCAGGGGGCAAATTCCTCCCTTAGTTTCTTCTTTGTCTCAGTATTGCTGAAAGGGTTGGGGACTTTTTTTGTTGGTTTTGGTTTGTGGTTTTGTGGAGTTTTTTTGTAAATAAGAAATCACGTTTCTGTCTTACGGCTATTGAGAAAGCTTCCTAGGTTACTTCTGTAGACACTGAAGAGAGATGTTCTTTGAGGGACTAATTCAGAGCAGGAGCTTCATCTACAAACGTGAAGAGGGTGAATCCAGTACACTTTTCCGTCTCCCTTGACCAGAGGACAAAGATCAGCCTCAGTATGGTAGAGTACGCCTTTCTGAGTGTTTACAGACATGGAGCCAGTGCTGAGTGCTGGTTGAATGGTACCTGTCATCATCCAGAGTCACCGATTTGTAGTTGCACTATTAGAGTAACCATTTTTTAAAATGTCAGATAAATTACATGAATACAAGAGGAAGAACAGAAAGAAAGACTAGTCACAACCCATGGTGTTACGATTTAAGGAACCCACAACAATTTATTGTCATTTAGACAATCATTCTCTCATCTGATGACCCCTCCCCACTCGGGAAGGGAAACTGGGAAAAACAAGAAAACCTGAGTGTTGAAATATAAATAGATTTAATAGAACAAGACTAAATAATTATCATTAATAATACTAAAGAATCAGTATTGATCCTGATATCAATATAAAATATGCAAGGATTACACTCAGCCCGTTCTATCCATGGGAAGCTGTGCACTCCCAGGAGTGGGCAGCCAATGTCAGACATTCTCTGTGAATGGGGGGACACACTGTTGCATCTGCTCAATTCAAGACTGTCCTGGTTTGAGGTAAAACAGGACTAATTTTGTTCAGTAACTTTACTTTTTAGCTAGGCCTCTTCTAACTGCTGAAATTAACAGCATGTTGTGCAGAAAACTGTTCACTCTGAGAGTGATAAGACCCATGTTTATAGCTGATGCCAAGGAACGGTATGCAGAGAGGCTCTTGCTTAT
>VYXH01011568.1:0-51382 GCA_013397275.1 Burhinus bistriatus | reverse complement strand
CCCCCCCCTTTTTTTTTTTTTTTTTGTACTGTAGGTTTTGTTCTCTGCTAGTTAAACAGCATAAACCAACTTGGCATGCAATTAAATAAGTCCCAGGGAGGAGTCAGAAGCACATGGCCAGGCCTGGAGCTGCAGGAGACTGATGGGACTGTCCCTGTGCACAGCAGGCAGACACTAAGTTGGCCAGTCTAAGTCACAAGCAGAACATTCAAGTACTTGAATTAGCTCGGTCTGCTCTCAGCACTGAAGTGGAATTTAAAAAAAATACTCTCAACTCCCATTAAACACCTTTAAATATTCAAATGTTTAAATATTTAGGTGACCTGAATTGCTTCTAAGAGGCTCCAAATGAGGGGCAATAGTCTGCTAATTCAGGTACCCATTCCTAATGGCCTAAGCACCCTCCCTGAGTAGAGAGAAATATAATGATTTCTGATAATTTCAGAGTCCATAATAGCATTTTAGTTTGGAGCACTTGTGTGGTTTTAAAGTCCATTTCCCAGCTGTTCCCACTTCCAGTTGTTGGTTCAGTTCAGGATGTCTTTATATCCTATGTTAGTGAGAATTTTTTCCTTTAAATAATTCAGGTTTGCTGTCCAAGCCAGATCTATTGTAACAGAATCCTTTAATTGCTTGGATGTTGTATCAGAGATAAGTTTGGTCCAGAGATATAAAATCCGTTAGGAAATACTTAAATTAAGAAATACTTCTCTTATTTGACTATATTCCACCAAAGGACTATGAATACACAGAACAACAGGTAGAGGGAAGAATAGCTCAAGTGAGTGAACATGCAAGTCTTTCTACGTTCCTTGTATTCGACTTCAAATGACACTATTCCACTCTTTAATTTCAGTTATTACTGTGATAATGGCATTCAGATTGTCAGTGCAGTATGGCAATTACAGTAAAGAAATTATCTCTAAATCTTCAGAAGGAAATTCATCATTCAGTCTAACATGTATAATAGCTCCTGCCAGCATAAGGAGAAACCATTGCTTTTGTTCAAGTGACCTGGTAAATACTACCTACCAGATCAACCCCTAAAACCTTGTCTCAGCAAATTAGCTCTTTATAACACTTTCAGAAACTTGCTGTTGTTATCACTGGACCAGCTGCTTTGATTTTAAATTTTTTTTGGTAGAAAGAGCTAACTTAACATCTTAGTGAACGCAAGGAAGTTTACTACATTTACAGTGAGCATGCCGGATGAAACCAGCTCAGGTGCAGATATCCTGCGCAAGAATGGAAAGAATACAAACCCTGCCACTAGTTCCTGACTTCTGCTCCTCTGCCATGGGATTAGGAGCTTGTAAACTTCCACTATCTGCTGCAAATTTTCCTTGAGCTCCCCATATTTGATGCACTGAGTTGGGAAAAAGAAGGATAGAACCTGTAGCACTGTGAAGAGTCCTAAGCTTCTCTCTGGCTTCTGCCCTACATTGCCGCCCAGTCCCATCAGGCAGTGCCCCAGCAACATGCCCATTTTCTAATAAGACTTAATTTAAGTGAAGTCTACGCTTTGCCTCTTATGGTGTAAATGTAATTTGAGACAATTGATGCTCTGCTTGAGGTCCTTCTCTTAATTATAACAAAAAATCGTATGTTCTTTGTCCCACTGATGGTCCATGTTGTATCTTGTGATTTAAGTCATTGTAACCCTGCCTCTCCTTCGAAAAAAACGAGTAATGAATGGAAATGTTGAATATTGGGTAAAGTTTTTTTCTCTCTGACTGGTTACAGCAACTTTACAGGTAAATCTGTCTCTATTGTTAAAGCCTTCATCATCAGGGCTTCCTTGGGCTTTGCTTCTCATCCTTACCGTTGCATAACCAAATGAACTTCATGGCTGACATTACATAGACTATGTAGAATGAAGCGAGGGCACAATGAAGCATTTAGTATATATCTCTCCATATCCTTCATGTCAAAAAGTAATTTCCTGAACAATTTCCTGGATTCTGAGGGCTTTGTCAAAATTGACAACTGTATGTCAAAAAGACTGAAGTAGTTCTAGTATGAATAAAAAAAGTATTCAGAAAAAAGGCCACCTTTAGAATATCTCTTTGTTTAGACTGTTCATTTTAATTTACTCTGGGACTGATGCGGTGTGATAGTCTGTAAATCTCATGAAAATCCAGAATACCTATAGTATTTAGTAATTCCTAGTGTTTTAGTGCAATTTATTTTAATGAAACATAGAATCAAAAGCTGAAGGATCTCAAGAAGCCATTTTGTCCTTGGCCCAGGCCCAGGTCATGATGATCTGTGCTTCTGTCATTCCTGGTAGACTTGTCCCTCTTACTCTTGATGGCTCATGGTTGCGGAGATTTCAGTGTTTCCCCTGACAGAATATTACATGCCTGCACTACACTTACTGCTAAAAAATTCTCCTAATAGTAAACTTGAATATTCCTTGCAGCAATACATACCCATTGCTTCTTGTTCTTCCCACCATGGACATCTGAAATGACTCTAGACATCTCTGCGTGGGAGTCTCAATAGAAGTTGGTATTCGAGCCAGAGCTTGGACGGGAGGATTGCATCACATGTCTGGTGAGCTATTCCTATTATTAGAGCATAATGCAGCATTCGCTTTTCATTGAAACAGCATGGCATTGTTACTCATGTTTGGTTGACGGCCCACAGCACCCGTGTGATACTTTTTTCCAGGACTCCCTTGCAACCCAGTTTTTCCCAGTCTTTGTTTGTGCGGTTGACTTTCTGCCCAAATGTCTCTTACGGCAACAAAATGACCCGCCCTGAATAAGATTCCCCAAGCACACACTGCAGGAGTATGTCAGATCAACAACGCAAGTTAAGTGCATTTCTCCCTGGTTCTGCACTCCAGTCCTTGGCTTCACATTCATTGCATGGGCAGGTGATGTCTATGTCCTGACACTCAGATCTTTGGGAAGGTGGAATGTGTTTTGCCACTTACTGAAGGTAAATTTGCAAACTGCAAATCAAGTCGGTTGTATCCATGGAAACATCATTTAAACATATGTGTATGCAGCTGCTCCTCTAGCCCTCTGATTAGGATCCGGCTGTTCTACAGTCCAAGTCTTTCTAGTTCAAAAAATAAATAAATGGGAACATTTTTTGTATCCAAAACAGTCTGTGAACATAAAGGACAATTGTAGACCTTCTTAATTGGTTCCACCACAGTTTAAGACACATCTGTACTAAATAGTATTTTGTTAATTCACTATTTAAAGACTAGTTCAGAATTCCCAAGTGGGCTGATTTTTCATATCCTTTGTTGATCTCAACTGTCACAGGAATTGGGCTAGGAAGCAGAAGTGTCTGGACAATTTCAGAGTAGTTAGCCAATGAGTATGGCACCTTCTTTGCGACAGTCCTTGAAGAGTGTACTGGAATCCAGTATTCACCATATGAACTTATATAGATGCTGCTCTTGGTTTCTATTCTACTAATTAGCAAACTGTTAGGAAGTCATGAGCAGAGATGTGAGAGAACACCTGGCGAGTTGGTCTGAATTCTATTCCTAGTTCAGATACTAATTTGTGACCTTTTTCAAGACATTTTGTCTCTGCTACCCAATTTTGCAGGTAGATAACCGTTACTGGCTTCTTGTTCAGAAATATCACTTTGAGAGCAACGAGAGTGGAGAATTATTGTAAGCCTTCATCACTGCTGTTTTTAGTGAACAAAAAATACAATTTTTTTGTCCCTAAAGAGAGGAAAAATACTTTCAAAATTAACTTTCCCATGCAATATTTCAAATAAGTTTTCTATCAATTAAATATTCTGCAACATTCATTATTTTGCCGAATATTCCCATCACTGGAAATATATAGAAAAGTGAATTCAGAAAAATTTGAATGCTGCCAAAGATAATTCACTTTAAAATGTGAATGAAAGTGTATATACGATATGTGTTGCATACTCAGCTATGAAATTGGCCACAGAACTTCAAATGTTTTGTACTTTCCAGTAAAAACTTCTGGGAAGAAATTTATCTGCAAACTGTTTTCATGATGTCCTTATGCCTTTTCCTCTTTAGGAAGTAACAATTTTTAACTTTATATGCTGCCAAATCTGAATAGAATTCAGGGGACAAAGAAAAGACACTTCTGAGCCAGATGTTAATCCTTCTGCTAAATACCAGACTATGAGAGTTATTAGAAGTAGGAGAAACTGTCAAAGAAAAGTTCACAAAAATCCTTAATATGAGAATATAGTTGGGTTCACACCAGATTAAGATGTGCTCCATGTCTTGATGTTCTCCATGTGCTGTGTGCTCCACAAGATCCGCTCCACCTATACTGAAGACTTTTGATTTTTCTTTTTACTGCCATGAAGCTCTGTGAGGGGGCTAGCAACTTGCTTCAGATTTCAGATTTGCATTTTCATTGCTAAATGTCCTTTTGGCAGGAGCATTTCTAGTATTTTTTTCTAAGTACAGTGTTTAAACAGTCTTGCTTACTATAAAAAGAAGAATGAATTTAAATTTTAATAAGAAAAACCCACAGTGTGCACCAGCATAACATTAAAGGTTTCTTCTGCTGCCTTTTGTCCTCTAGAGTTTTTCAAGAGACTGATATCATTCTAATATAAATTACTTTCTATATTTCTTAAGAACGTTATGATTAGGATTTACAGTTACAATCTTTTTATTAGACAAACAGTTTCATATAGCTCAATAATTTGATTATATCTAAAGCTCAGGCGAGGACATACATTCTGAAACAAATATAGACAGGTATTTTTGTATTTTCAACTACAAAACCCAATGCACCATAGATTATTTTATTACAATGTTTGTCTAAATTTGCTACAATTATGCTTAACTGAGCTAAGATGCTGTTGGGTATTGACAAGGCATTATCTTTTATTGTTGGGCAAAATCAGAAAATGACAATTTCTTTAAAATATGCAACCATAATTAAAGTACATTATTTTTATAGTCAGGAAAAATTTAAGCAATAATGATTCTCATTGGCATGAGCTACGACTTTTGAGGCTTAATTCTGAAATGTAATGAACAGGAAAGAAGGTTGCATGAGTTTATTATTGTTGTTGTTGTTGTTGTTGTTATTTGTAGATTTGTGTGTACGGCTGTGTTACCTTACAAAACCCAAAGAAGAAAAGATTGCTTGAAAAAGAAATCTGATATGGCAGAAAATGTAAGATGAGAAGATATTTCTGCTCTTATATAGTTCTTTACAAAAGTTAAACAAAAATTAAATATGCAGCACTGGTTAAAAGGGAATATCTAAAGCTTGATTTTTAATTGATGCAGTAATAATTCCAGAGGTAGTTTCACTAGAGAGTTCAGGCTTTGGTGTATTTTCTTTTCCCTTTCACAGAAAAGCGACTTGCCTTTCTTGGAATACATAAACCAGACTACACTAAACTCAATGAGCATTTTAATTCTTATGGTTTCTAGCCAAATTTTCAGTCCTGCTTCCCATTGAATTCACATGACTTTTGAAAATCCTGCTGAAGACATACCTGTGTGTTTAAGTGCCCGACTACCTTCTGTCTAGCACAGAAAACAAGGTTGTGCTATTTTATGCATTTTTTTTCTTTGTTTGGGATATTTTGTGTGTGCTAGGGTCCTAAATTAAGCTTAGTTGCCCATTGGGGAATTGCCTTCAGCTTGGATAATGAATACCAATATAATGCAAAATATGATGAATACCAAATTATGATTGCAAAAAGCAGAAAATGTGGATTTGTTTTATAACTTAACATTGTTACTCTATCCTGTTGACACAACCAAGGTAGCAAAATGAAGTACATAATTTTTTACAAAGCTATCTCCTGTCCTCTCATTAAGGGTATTAATTAACTAGTTCTAACCTTTGTTCTCTAAATATTTCTTTGTGGAGACTTTGACTCCCTCAGAAAAAATCACATTCCCCTTTAGACTCCGTTAACACTGCCTAAAGTAAAGGAGGTGTAAAGAAAATAAAACTATTTTCTCATTGACATCTGTGGTCCTTCCCACAGTTCTCTTCACCCAGAATGGGTCTGGTTGGAGATCCGAGGAGTTAAATTATCACCAAAACTGTACTCTGTATAAGTCTCAGCACTAAGTTGTGACTACATATTTATTAAGCCAAATGTGGTATTTGTAACTTAGTTAGCCTGATGTGTAAGTGAAAGTATAATCTCTGCACTTATTATGTTATTGCAGTTTAGCCAAGCTTTGTTTCATCCTTGTTGTTGTGTGACATTGACAGGAATATACAGTTTAGATGCTCTAAATGTTGGATTTTATGCATTAATCTTTGGGTTTGAGATTCAACTTCTCACAATACTCTTACAGTTTTCTGTAGGAAACTTTTATATTTTAATTATTTTTTAATTTGTCATTGTGTTTGTTCTTGGTGCTTGCCATTATTCAAACTCTGGAAACTTACGTGGGTGATGAGGAAACTGATATCAGCTTCAGAATCAGTTGGCAACATTTTTAGAACTTTACTACAAGTTGTTGCAGGTGGAGCGATGTACTTCACTCGTAAGAGAGAAGCAGCAATATGTTTATTGATATAAAAACAATGATTTAATAAAGTTGATAATAGATGCGACAGTTTAACAAGATTCGAGATGGCAAGGCACACTTGGGTTATTTACTGCATAGAGGACAGGGTCAGACAGAACTGTCGGGCAGACCCTCCCGTTGAGTCAAGGTTTCAGAAAGGATCCCCTTGATTTCTAAACTCCTTCTCAGAGAGGAGTCTAGGTGCGGCTGGATCCAGTCCTAGTCCCAGGCCTAGTCAAGGGTTTACATCTAAAGGATTATATGTGCGCAATCAATCCTTTGTATCACTTAGCTAAGATTTCAAAGTTCAGCATGCTTTTAGTCACTTACCAAGGATCTGTTGCGGCAAGGAATCTCTCAACCTCAAGAAGTAACCTTGGGCAGCGTCCTGACTCAAGGGGAGACCCTGCCGTGCAGCCCGCTGCTGTTCAGAAGAGCTCAAAGGGCTCTTGGACTGTGCACTATTTATGGGGGTAAGATGACTGACCTATAGTCATGTTTGCATATTGACCACAGAACCAGCATTGCTCAAGCTAGCCCTTGGCTATTGTGTTCTTATCTGTCTCCCCGAAACCACATTGAGCCCCGGATGCTGCCATCGTGACTACATGCACCCATTATGACCACCATGGGTGGTTATCGCTTGGGCAGGGTTACAGGAGATAAAGATCAGGTGGCGCCTGGAGAGGGGGGAAGCACACCGTCACACAAGTTTACACTGGAAATATCTATTAGTCTACATTTTAATTTGACCTAATTAATTCATAAATCTTATCATAAAAGGAGAGTCAGAGAATGCCAAGCTAAAGCTAATCTTACTTCTTGACCTACCTGCTAGCAAAATATGTTGGGCCAGACTGTCTGTGAAACCAGTGGGCATTAATCACTTGTTTAGTTTCACATCTCCTCTTGTTAAAAGGTGATCCGGCGCTCTGATACAACTGAGATCAAGTTTCGGCGGCTTGAAAGGCTGTCATTGTTCTCTTTCTAAAACTCTTTCATGTCAGCTGTATGGTAAGAAGGCAATAAACTTTAAATTCACATTAAAAGACTTTGATTGCCTCTTTTTTAGGACTTTATGATTTTCTGAGACCTAAAGGGGAGTAGGTGTCCAGCTGTCATCAGAAGTCGCAGTGACTGGGACAGCTAGTTCCCTTTAGAAGCCCTTGCCTTAGTATTTTGAAATGACTACGATATCCATGTGATCTCCAAAGCATGTACTCACTTCAAATATCTTCTGCAAGCTTCTAAAGAAGTCATACCACCTTTAAACATATTCCTGAGGCTTGTTTGAATTTAAGGAATGTAAATCAATATAACCTCAAGTTGTCTTTATTTGCACAAGGATCTAAGAGATTTCTTGTGACGGAGAGAAAGCAATAACTTGTCTTTCAACAGACAATGGGCACATTTAATAGCACTTGGCATTTGCATACTTTTACCATGTCTGCAGTATGTTGGCAGCTTTTATTGTGCCGCAAAGGTCACTGGACTGGAATGAGTGGGTGATAAGGACAGAAGAGCCGACTGTGAGCGTCCCACGTGTTTGACAGCAGCGGATTTGGGTGCTCTTGAAAAGGCCGATATTGACTGATGTTTCCAGGATGTGACTTTTACATTAAAGAGCATAGTGGCGGAAGCTGTCTCCTTCTGTAATGAAAGAATAAGCATAAAAGTTATTTTCCAAATAGGTGAAAAAGGTTGTGAAGCCAAACAGAAAAGACTGATATGTTGAAGTAGAGAGTGAGAAAGAGAGGGCCTGGTGTAACTACGTTTATTAGAGCTATGAAAAAACGAAGTTAATGTCCAGTTCATTTTCCAGTTCATCCAATAACTGTAGAGGAAGCCTGCCTGTGCCTCGCTATTGCTTTTCTTGGGTGCCTGAGAGATAGATATCTGCCATGTTTCAATCACGTTTCAGTTTGCTGTAGGAACAATGGTATTTGTCTGTAGGAATTCTAGCACTGAACATTATCAGGTCTCTGTTGTGAAATAGCCTCCACATCTGGGGCAGTGCTGTGGATCCATGACTGCTCCTGTTTAGGATCAGTAAGGTACCCATTCAGAATTGCTAGTTCAACTGGCAAGTTTTAGGCACCTAATGTTTAGCCTCAAGAGAGTATAGCATGGGTTCATATTGATGGTAATCTTCTGGTCACTCTGCATCTAATAAGATGCTTGATCTCATACTCCCTATTTTACTTTTCATTAATTCCAAGATATGTGCGTTCTCATGAACTCTTGATCATCATTTACGTATGCAATATATGTGCACAGGCTCTGTGTTTCTTCCTTCCACATCCTTATTTATCTAAGAAGTAATGTTAAAGGGAACAAGGAAGACAGCTTTGCTCTGCAAATACGCAGGATCCTTTCAGATGAAATACTCACAGCAAAGCATACAGAGATTTGTTTCCATTTGTTTAGACATCAGAAGTCTCACTGGGTTTGAGATGCTTGTAAATTATCCAGGCTTAGCTTAGGAGCTTGCCAGTGCTATTTGATTTGGGACAAGTTTTTAAACACTGTTTATCCCCAGACAAGAACTGCAGATATGTAAATGTTCTTGTTTAGAAGGAACAATGCCTTAATTTTTTTATAATCAGTATAAAGACTTGTGTTCAGTTTGGTTTGTGGTTCAAGTGATAGCGTGCATTGGCTCTTGTTTTATCCAAACACATTTGCTGGTCTCTAATAAAGATGGCAATTTGTGTGCTCCTGAGAAAGCTTGCAAAGAAAGTATATGATTACAGCATTCTGCAGTAGGCTCAGGCCTATCAAGCCTCTCTTATATCAAGCAGATGACTCATATGATAGTTTGATACCGTGCATAACGGGGTGCTTTGACTAGTAACAGGGGTAAACAATCAAGTAGAGAGGAGTTAGATCTGCACTATACCTCCATCTAGGAGTAAGAGAGGTGAGACCTGAATAAAAGAGGATTCATTAGTCAGAAATATTTCTGTAACAAAGGCATCAGTGCAAATAATAGCATTGATATTTTGTACTGACATCTTAGTGTCAAAATAGTAGTGCATAATTGAATTCAAGCTTCAGAAATTAATGTGCCTCTCAAATGTTTTCATGTATTACTGGCTCTACGTTCAGCGGTTCTTAGGCACTTGCTAATACCTGCCCTTCATGTTTATTCACAAAGGGACACAGAATCACAGAATCATGGAATCACAGAATCACAGGGGTTGGAAGGGACTTCTAGAGATCATCTAGTCCAACGATTTATATTTATATACTGCCATTACTGAAAATCCAGCTGTTGGCCCTGGACAATGTGCAACATGCATTTCAGATGTGCAGCCTAGTTATTTCAGGCTCCAATTTGCAAAAAAATAACATTAAAAATGTAGAAGAAAGAAGTAATGCTCACTGCTGTGGTGGCATAGATTGCCAGTTCATGCACAGAATGGGGTTTCTTGTACTGCATCCAACAAGATCAGAAATTCAAACTTACAGTATTTTGGTGAAGGGGCCTTTATTCTGTGTAGTCTCTTCACCTCCAACCAATTCTCCTGTTCATAACCTCAGCTTTGTCCATTTCAATGGCTATTTTCTAGTTTATAGGTATGCCTGTTGCTTAGCATACTGACAAGAAGGCAAAACAGCTTAATGAACTTGATTCCCTATTACTTTTGATTTTGAAGTGGCATTCACAGTATAAACCATTTTTCACTGAGAACAAGAAACATATTCCTTGGGAAATTCTTCAAGATTTTGCAAAAAAGCACTGAGAACAGCAATTGTCAGAGGAAGACTTACCTCTCTAGGGTGGATTGTAGCTGGGAGAAATAGAAAACAGCAAGCAGACACATAGTCCTCAAGTTCAGAGACCAAAGACATCATTAGACCATGTCACCTGGTTTCCTTTATAACATAGGCAATTACCTTTCAGTCAGTTATCCCTGTAGTAAGCGTAACTTCTTGTTTGACTGAAAAAAAACCAAAACCAAAAGTTGTCTGGCTTCCCCCTCACCCTCTTTTTTCTGGAGGGGGTGGGAGAGGAGGTGGAACAGCCTTTTAATACATGACATTCTTTCCCTGGTGAAGAACTGCATACTCTGTAATCAAGTTATCTTTCTATATCTTCTGTATCTGCCTATAATACAGTCTTCTTCTAGTTTAAATCCCTTTTTTGTCGGTCTCTTAAACAAGCATGAATACCATGTCAGGGCTAACCATGTCTTGCCAGCTCTCCATGGAGGGAGAAGCCACATCCTTTTTCCTGAAACACCTCAAACTCCCCAGAACTTTTTTCCCCAGCATGGCTTGGGAGTTATATGGTCACTGTGACCTCTAGTACTGAAGAACTTTTGCGGTGCTTCCATGAGTTTTGTGATTGTCCACTAAAATACCCAAGCAGACCCATTTCTCCACTTCTACAAACTGAAATGAAAAACAACTTCTTTTTTTATCCTAAATTAATTATATGCTCCATCCTTGCAAAGCTGGAGGGGTTTATGTCTCCAGATGGAGTATTCAGCCATGTCATCCACGTGCTGTGTGGCTTGTTACCCATTCCAGCCACAGCTTTCAGCTGCCGGGTCCCTTCTGCAGACAGGACCTGTCTTTCCCTTCTTTGGCAGAGAACTTTTCATTTGGAGAAAACATTTTTTTGGTTTGTTTTAATGGGTAGAACTTAAATGTAGTTAAGGTCACCCACAGTGCTCTCTACTTGCCGTTATTTGTATTTTGCAACCATTTCTTTTATGTAGGTTTCCTAAGCTCAGAAACTAACAGGGGAACCTGTATAGGGATGGACGTCATTGAAGATATTTCATAGAATCATAGAATGGTTTGGGTTGGAAGGGACCTTAAAGATCATCTAGTTTCAACACTCCTGCCACAGGCAGGGACACCTTCCACTAGACCAGCTTGCTCAAAGCCCCATCCAACCTGGCCTCAAACACCTCCAGGGATGAGGCATCCACAACTTCTCTGGGCAACCTGTTCTGGTGCTTCACTAACCTCACAATAAAAAATTTCTTCCTAATAGCTAATCTAAATCTACTCTCTTTCAGTTTAAAACCATTACCCCTTGTTCTATCACTACACTCCCTGATAAAAAGTCCCTCCCCATCTTTCCTGTAGGTGCCCTTTAAGTACTGGAAGGCTGCTCTAAGGTCTCCCTGGAGCCTTCTCTTCTCCACGCTGAACAACCCCAACTCTCTCAGCCTGTCTTCAGTGGAGAGGTGCTCCAGCCTTCTGATCATTTTCATGGCCCTCCTCTGGACACACTCCAACAGGTCCCTGTCCTTCTTATGTTGGGGGCCCCAGAGCTGGACACAGTACTCCAGGTGGGGTCTCACCAGTGCGGAGTAGAGGGGCAGAATAACCTCCCTCGACCTGCTGGCCATGCTTCTTTTGTTGTAGCCCAGGATATGGTTGTCTTTCTGGTCTGTGAGCGCACATTCCCAGGTCATGTTGATCTTCTCATCAGCCAACACCCCCAAGTTCTTCTCCTCAGGGCTGCTCTCAATCCATTTTCCACCCAGCTTGTATTTGTGCTCGGGACTGCCCCAACCCAGGTGCAGGACCTTGCACTTGGCCTTGTTGAACTTCATGAGGTTCACACAGGCCCACTTCTCAAGCCTGTTGAGGTCCCTCTGGATGGCATCCGTTCCCTCCAGTGAGCTGACCGCACCACACAGTTTGGTGTTGTCAACAAACTTGCTGAGAGTGCACTCAATCCCACTGTCCATGTCACTGACAAAGATGTTAAACAGCACCCGTCCTAATATCAACCCCTGAGGAACACCACTGGTCACTGGTCTCCACTTGGACATTGAGCTGTTGACCCGCAACTCTTTGAGTGCAGCCACCCAGCCAATTCCTTATACACTAAGTGGTCTGTCTGTCAAATCCATGTCTCTCCGATTTAGAGACAAGGATGTCATGCAAGACAGTGTCAAATGCTTTGCACACATCCAGGTAGATGATGTCAGTTGCTCTTCCTTTATCTACCAACCCATTGTAGAAGGCCACCAAATTTTTCAGGCATGATTTTCCATTTCATTCTTCTTTGAGAGCTACTTTTTGAGATTTGACACTTCCATGGTCTTTGTTCACTTTACAAATACTGTGGAGCGCGTTTTTTTTTTTTTTGACAAGAGAATGCAGTAATGTAGAAAAGCAGCTTCACGAGTCAGGCGTATTTTTTAGTTGCTTATGTACATCAGTCTTTTCTCCTAAAAAATGGAATCAGACTTGTTCTAGAAATACTACTTTCTATTAAAAGGTGTTGATTGGCATAATTATATTTCTGTCCTTTATTAGCTAAATGAATGTTTCATTATTTTGGCCATGATTGACATTAAACTCACTAGCCTATAGTTGCATAGGTCATCTTGCTTATCCTTGTGAAGTACTCACAAGTATTAAGGTTCTTCTTGTGTGTTGTATTTTCTACTTATTCCACAGTTTTTTTCTAAGATGGGAAGTTAGTGCCCAGGGCTTACCATGGAGAACTTGTAGGATTCTTGGGTGCAAATTCTCCAGAACTACTTGCTTTAAAATAAAAGTTAAGCACTGATGTGGGATATTTAACAGCCTCTTTATCCGTTAGTGTACGACAAAGTGTTCTTTCCAGATACATATAATCTGCTTTTTCCCAAATATATTTTCAAATAGTGTTGCCTTTTCAGAATCACTTAAAATTTTATCATGTCTATCAAGTAATGGGTGTGTTTTATTGCTACTAAATCATGTATCTTACACAAGTATAAAAAATTTGGAAGCTATGTTTTTGGAAGCTAATATTCATAACATTATTTTTCTTGCCAGATGTTGATTTTTCCCGCCAGATGTTGATTTTTCCCTTGTGTCCTTAGATTTTCTCATCATTTTTCTATATTTTATAAATTCTAATTTACACTGACATCTATTTCTCCTGTTTCCCTTTCTGTCATCTTCCATCAATGGTAATTGCCACCTTCATTCATTCACTGAGTTGTAGCTTTTTAACAGTCTCTGATAAAATTTGTTCATTAGGAAATCCCCATTTCTTTTAATAATCCTCCCACTAATTTTTATTAACTTTCTTGAGCCTTGGCAAAATTACCCTTCTGATGAACTCCACTTGTATGTGCAACAAACTATTTTGAGATTATCCTACTTGCTTTAATCAACATCGATGAGTTATTAACATTGCTTCCAATGCATCCTTCAACATCAGTCAGTGATTAATTCATCAGGAGTTAACTTGTGAAGTGAGACTAGTCTTGAGTTAAGAAATGATAGACTGCCCTACAGACTTGAATAGTATTTTATTGTTTGGCAGCAGAGTGCCTCCTGTGTCTGCTTCCATAGTCAAAGTCCTTGCTAATACAATTTCATTTCTTTCCAGGTATATAAACATGGGCTTAAGAACTAGCTTACCCTGTTATCAGATTTGATTCAGTAGTGATTTATGTATACTCAAGTTTCTACAGACCAGGGTTATCAGTAACTCAAAACAATTAATGGGATTTTTAATACAGCCTACAGGTATCATCCTCTCCTTTTCCTCCCTCCCCACCTTTATTTTGTATTTGTACTCTTCTTCATATCTAAGCCATAAATGTGCAGGTTTGAACAGAAAAGTGCTTAGATATTTATGCTAGTTTCCTGCTGCTGTTGCAAGCTCATATTGAGATTTTATCCCTGGTGTGCTAGCACTGAAGCTTGTTACACTCTAGTTCTCCAGAAACTAAAGCAAAGGTAGGAACAGGAAGTTGAGTTCACTCACATACTGCTCAAGGGGATGAACTCAAAATTTAAATTTTGGCACTCCCCCTTCCAAACAGACAAGCCACAGGTTCATCTCTGTAAACAGAGCTAAAGAGGAAGCAATACAAACCAAAGTCCATTTTCTCAAAATTTGATTTGATGTGGCACATGATCTTGAAGAAGAAAATATAATGAATATCCCAGGTCTATGAGGTCTTCTGTATACTTGAATTGCCTTTCCAGTTTTCTTTCCATTTCTTTACTGCCACTGAAAATGTCGGTGAGGGGAGGCTGCCAACGTCTTCCAGAAATTTAACCTCTGCTATCTATTCTGAGCAGGCTGATGGCACAAACTACACATAGTACACCCAGGTTTGTGCAGAAAAACAAAGATCTTTTTGCATCCTTTTCATAGTTTCAGTAAGTGCCTTCCAATAAGCCTATTTCTGTTTATTTTAACAACCATGAAACCAATAGGGCTCTGTAAAATGAATATTTGTAAAAATTAACAAATTATACCTTTGCTTAACTCCAGAGAATATGAATTCTTTCCATATAATTTCTGTAGTTCAGAGCAGCCTTTCTACCTGGATTATCTGACTCTTCTCTTGATTTTGAATAAAATATGGACTTTAAAATGTATTTGGAAATTTCTTCTGGTTTTTGCCTATGGTTGGTATCTGTGTAGCATGCCGCATATCGTTGGCTGGATGAATTCAAAGGCCTTTATTTTTGTTACACTGGAAAACTTTTATGGCAAAACCAGCTTTCACAATACCTCCTTATAATGACAAAGGCTATATTTCTGCCAATACTCGCCTGAGACTGAATTTTCTTTTGCCAGCTTTCATGACACTTTCTGTATTCATTTTTCTATCACAGTTTGAGCCCCTGAGTTTGACTGTTGGCGAGCCACAAAAAAACCCAAAAAACCAGCAAGTGCTGACTGGAAATGAATTTTGGAATTTTAAACCTGCTGGTATTATTCAGTGGTGAATAGAATGACTCCAGATACTGATGCTGAGAACTGAAAGAAGCATGTATCAGATTGGGCAAGCGATTTGTGATGGACTCAGAGCATAGCAACAATGTAAATCTTTTTAAGGCAACTAATTTTTTGGGCTTGATCAGAAGAGCAAGAAATCTGTGCTGGAATTGTAATACATATTTGTGTACAAAGAGGATGCTACTAGCTTTCATCTCCTTACTTCAGGATCAGTCCAACACACTTCACCTTAGCTCAGTTACAGTGACAATTCAATTTAGGTGTAACTTGACTAGAACCATGGGGTTTTTTATTGTTTCCTATACTGAGTGCACAAATACTCATGATCTAAAAACTTCAGCTTGATGTCCTGTATTTCCTCTTGGCTGTTGTACCTCTGTTCAGCTATAACTAGAAAGAATTAAATAACCTATCATTGCTCTACAGGAACAACTTCCATTTATTTAAGTAGCAGTCTTCTGCAAACCTCCATGTCAGACTCTCGCAGCCTTTAGAACTGCAAGAGGAAAGGAGGAAACCAGAGCAGCTATGGAGCCCTCATGCTGTAGCACCTGCCAGCTCTCCAGGGGCCATCCTAACAACTGTGTATTGTCCTGGATACAGGGATGTAGTTTAATTAGATGACTGCTTTGTTTAGTAGGACATCTAGGGACTATCTGAGGTATAACTCGTCCAGTACAGGTCAATCTGCCTAATGTAACCACTTCCACGTGAAGGACAAGGGCTTCCATCTTCAAACTTCATAAACATGTCTCTAGCAGAGTTACTAAAGGAAAAGCCTTCTCTGGCTTCAGGGAGTGAAGGGGGTTATACCTTTGCAACAGGAGATCACAGAATCACAGAATCACTGGGGTTGGAAGGGACCTCTGGAGATCACCTAGACCACCCCCCCTGCCAGAGCAGGGTCACCTAAAGCAGGTTGCACAGGATGGCGTCCAGACAGGTTTGGAATGTCTCCAGAGTCAGAGACTCCACCACCTCTCTGGGCAGCCTGTTCCAGTGCTCTGCTCTGCCACCCTCAAAGGAAAGAAGTTCCTCCTCATGTTTACATGGAACTTCCTATGTTCAAGTTTGTGCTCGTTACCTCTTGTCCTATCACTGGGCACCACTGAAAAAAGACTGGTGCCATCCTCCCGGCACCCTCCCTTTAAGTGTTTATAAGCACTGATGAGATCATCCCTCTGAGCCTTCTCTTCTCCAGACTAAAAAGACCCAAGTCCCTCAGCCTTTCCTCATAAGAAAGATGTTCCAGCCCCCTAATCATCTTTGTAGCCCTCTGCTGTACCCTCTCCAGCAGTTCCCTGTCCTTCTTGAACTGGGGATTCCAGAACTGGACACAGTACTCCANACTGTCCATTCATCCAACCCACACTTCCTAAGCTTGCCTATGAGGATGCTGTGGGAGACAGTGTCAAAAGCCTTGCAGAAGTCAAGGTAGACAACATCCTCTGCCCTCCCCTCATCTATTTGTTCAGTCACACCATCGTAGAAGGCTATCAGATTAGTCAGACATGACTTCTCCTTGGTGAATCCATGTTGGCTACTTTTGATAACTTTCTTTTCCTCCAGATGCTTTGAGATGATACTTAGAACAAGCTGTTCCATGATCTTTCCAGGGAGGGAGGGGAGGCCGACTGGCCTATAGTTTCCCGGGTCTTCCTTCTTGCCCTTTTTGAAGACTGGAGTGACACTGGCTTTCCTCCAGTCTTCAGGCACCTAGCCTGTTCTCCAGGACCTTTCAAAGATGTTGGAGAGTGGCCCAGCAATGACTTCTGCCAGCTCCCTCAGCATTCGCAGGTGTATCCACTGGACTTATGGATATCCAGTTTACTTAACTGATCTCTAAAGAGATCTCTAAAAAGATCAGTTCTAGATCTAGTTCTCTTTTCCATCATCTTTACTGAGGACCAGGGCATCTTATTGCTCATTTACTTTCACAAACACCTGCTGATTTCTACCTAAAATGTAACCTACCAATGAGGTTTTCAGTGTGCTAAGCGCTGCTGAGAATAGCCTACCTGTGAAGGCTGGCTAGTCTTCCTAGCCTTGAAATTAGCTTAGTACTCATATAGAAGTCCAAAAGCCTACCCCATTTCTTATAAAGCCCCTGGGGTTTGAGGAAGAAGTTAATCTTCTGTGGGACTTCACTGGCATCATTACGCCAATCTGTTCAAGATTCCGCTTCTCAAGGGTGCAGGACCAGTGTATAGGCTCTCCTTAACAGAACTGTGTTTTTTTCTCACCATTCAAATCCAAATAATAGCTTTATTTCTGGGATAACACAAGGAGAGCAGGTGCAGAAAAGTGTTATCTATGGACACATACACACTTTTTTGCCTGTCTATGAAAATCAGTATGATTGCCAAAGAAAGACGTTGAGATCTGAGCAGGTTTGAATGTGCATTTGAACACTGGAGGAGGCTCAGAACAAGGAAGCAGTATAAAAATAGAACGAGGATGTTATTTCTCTTTACTGTAAAGAGGCACTGTAAGCCACAAGGCAGAATCATGACAGTTGGTTGTGTTCAAACTGATGCATACCAATGATGGCATAAAAGCCAACAGTCATCTTAAAATTAAAACCCATTGCCAGAGGGATAATAGATTTTAAGAAACCATTGTCTTTTATGGATTTAGGCAGGTAGGCAGAGAAAATGGAAGTGGCCACATGATCTTAACCGTGAATGTGATGTCCAAATTTTTGCAAAATACCATTTGTGGTGTCAGAGTTAATTACGTCTCTGACAAAATACAGAGTACTATATCAGATATTCCTTAGAAATGACAATGAAGGAGTTCATATGTGAAGCAACAGATCATTTGTATTCACACCCACTGTGTAGCTGTTGTGAGAGGACCTTCTGCCTTGCCCATTGCACGCTGCGCCACTCAGAGCCGTGCAAGCAAGGCAATTGATTGACACTGAAATTATGGCTCTTCTGAACCATTCTTCAGATGCCCATCTGCAGTGAGGAAGTGTGGAACAGCTTTACAGAGCAGGCACTCAGCAATAATTTCTCCAAATACCCCCTACCAGGTAATTATTTCTCTTAGCCTGGTTCTAATGTGAGGAGTATGGCTACAGGTCTGGTCTTGGGTACAGCAGAGGCAGTTCATCATGCTGTCTTTCAGGAGCATAATTTACTCCTTTGGGGGTCTTTTATGCCTTTTCAGGGGTTCAGCTAGAACATTGTCCTCCAAATGCAAAGTACAGTATTTTATTATTTGTTTCTCTAAGCATGACTAGTAGTTTTGTTTGAAAAAAAGAGAGGGAGACAGGGGAAGAGTGGCTGCAATGCGGGAAAATATCTGGTAAAGTGGTAGAAATATATGTATAGAAAAAGTGCCACCGCTTAGCCAGATGTTCTGGAAAGCAGGCTGAGGAGTAGTTCAAGGCTCCAAAAAAGTTTTAATAACTTGGGCAAGTAGGGAAAAAAATGAGGTGTTATGTGCCTTTAGAAGTCTGTTTCTTGACCTGAGACTACAAACCTGTAATTATGCTGACCTTTTCACTTAACAGATAATCTAAGATCCTAATGCTCCGTTGTGGGTGTAACACGGAAAGAATAGATAAAAGTTCTGCTGGAAAAGTATCAGCAGTGATCTTTAAGCAAGGAAATACCTGAATTTCTGATTGTTTTTTTACTTTTCTTTCAAAAAGTGAAAAGTTGCAGTTCTCCAGAGCTGATGGGTATTTTACGCCTTTCATCTGTCACTTGCAAAGAGATATGAAAGATTTATTTTCCCAATCTTCCCAGAATTGGTAATAAATTGTCAGAGCCAACCATTTATATCTGGTGGCTTTTTAAATAAAGGATTAGCCCTTCAATGTTTCATTTTTCTTCAGCATTGCTCTGTAAGCTTGATGAGAAGGCGGTAATATGTAAAAGACTGTGTGGGAAAAAGCTATTTTTCCAGTGGCAAAGGGATGTGGTCAAGCAATTCTAGGAGATATTTTATTTTCTCTCCCTCCTGCTCTGTGTGTATATATAGATGTATACAGGTGTGTGGGAGAACTGAGGGAGACAGACTGGCTGTCAGAACTGCCAGCTTTCTTCAAAGTTGTTATTGACAACTTTTGCAAGCCAGCAGATTTCTGACAGAATCAAACTGTTGATGGGAAACTATACAGGGGATTACATCTTGCTATTACCAATGTGGGTGTGTTCTTAGGAAAAAAAAAAAAAAAAAACTTAAGCGCTCAATAATGCTCATGGACCTTCCTTGCAGGCTGGTTTGGAGGCAAAGAGCAGCCCCGTGGGGATTTAAAAGAGCAGTCTCTGTTGCAGTCTCTGTCTCTCAAGCAGCTTTCCTCTGCTTGGCCACTGTGTTGTCAGTCTGGAAGCACTGAAGAGAACAAAATGTGGATATAAGAACATTTCCAAAAAACAGCATGTTGTTTTTGAAAGGTCACTGAAAAGTCTGTCCTTGGGGAGGACTCGCAGTTTCTGCTTTCCAGATTAGTGTCTGTCCCCAGGTGTGAACATGCAAAGTGTATGTCACTTCTCTGTGGCTTTGTATTGAAACAGCTCTTTGGGAGCCGCTCTCCTGCACTCATCTGAATTTCAACCTCTATGGTCAAAACAGAAAGGAAGGAAGTTTACCTGTGTGTTACGTACTCTGTTCTCCCATGCTGCTCTCCAGTGATGAGTCAGATGGCATCAGTATATTATATGTGGCAGAAGAAACAGGAAATGACCAACAAACCTTTACGTCCCTGTTAAAGCGCATATGCCAGTTCCTTGCTTTTGGATGGATGACAAAGCTCTCTGGATGCAGAAAATGCCATTTCCAGAAATCTGTTGCTCTGTGTGCAGGTCTGGTCAAAGAGAGTTCCTGCTTTTTAGCATCAAGGCTGGAATGCCTTCTGTCACCGTGAAAGGCATTACTGCAGTGAAGCCATAATTTGGAGGTGTAGTGGCTAAACACAGAGATGAAGTTAGAAAGAGCAGGGATTATATAAACAACCGGTGCATGAGTTGCTCAGACCTTACTGAGAGAAAACGCCGGATGATACTTTCTCCTTCCAAATGCTGAGTAGGACTCCCCTGTACACCTGATAAACTCCACAGGAACAAGTGTCGCTCCTATCTATACTCAACAACTAGTCTGACGATGGATGTAATGACTTCTTGTGACTTAAATGTAGAGGCAGCTGAAGTGTGAACTTGCAGTAGAAAAGGTATAGTTATGATCTGGTAAAGACTGACAAATACCTTCTGGTCCTGCTTGGAAACCACAGCTGTAACCCCTCTTCACCAAGTCTTTGCATTTCCCTGGCCGTTTAATTGAATTTTAGATGCCTGAAAACATCTGAAGAAAATCCAGTCAGAGAGGGAAAGAAAAGGTTAAAGCTGCAGGAGCTGACAGAAGGTGGGGGTCTAATGTGGTTTCTATGGGGGTACCAGGCTATGTTGGGCAAAAAGAGATGCATTTCATTACAACCCACGTAGCAATGAGGTTATATTGCAGCTGGCACTGCAAATCTAGTACCTTGGTCTAGTCAAACGAGGCCTGAAGGTGATCAGGCAGAAAGGGACAGGAAAAGCAGTAATGAAATATTTACCATGACATGATGAAACCATCAGCAAATCCAGCCTGTTTCTGTGGAACAAGTAACAAGGTGCTGAAAGCTTCTCAGCTGTGCAGTAGGACTTTGGCTCCAGGCAGTGAAATTGCAGAATCTCCCTGAAGCGCAGAGTAAGAACATGGAAAAACAGTTTTCTCAACCTGAGGGAAGGGGACTGCGGTGTCTGGAGTCACTGAGGTTCTGCTCACATCTGCTACTCAGAAGACATGATCACGACCAAAGGTGCTTGGTCGTATCATGAAGTATATACTAATGCAAAGTAGCAATAGCAAAGAAGTCTTCTCCTTCAGACTTCCCACTCCATACTTGTGTTTGCAGCAGGATCTGCCTGTGTCCTTTCCCTTCCTGGAGATGCAAAGCAAAGCATTGATGGATTGCAGACCTCTAACAGCAGCAGGTTAGCTCTTATGTCCCTTCCTCTTTCTCCCTTCCAATTCAGTATAATGAAGCTAGCACCTGACTGTGCAGTAAGGAACTGGGCAGTAAGGAATGCCTCTGAGTCACGGTACCTCCTGATGTGCAATTGCAATTGAAATTGTAGCAATTGAAATTGTAGCAATTGAGACAGCCTCTGCAGGAAAATATAAGGTTACTCATACCCTCCTCTGTTCTATAGAGGATGATCTTTCAAGACGTCTACTACAATAGCACTGTTTCTAATGTGTACAAATTATTTCAAAAAGAAGTTCAACAGTGCTTATTAAAGACCTTCCAACACCTTATGGAAAAGTCTATAAAGACTTTCTGTTAAAGACTACTATAAAAACAGAAGTTGCTTCCTTATTCTTTATCACTAGGGACACTTGCAAGGCACCAGGAGCTTTATTGCTCAGAAGTGGTTTGTTCACACTGCTTATTCCTCACCTAAACTGAGTCCTCTTTTCGTAGCATTTGGTTCCTGTAAAGGTGATGGTAAGGCTGCAGGTGGTGTGTTATGTCACCAGGAGAAGAACAAGTACCAATAGCAGGTCACATCTCCCTCAAATTCCTCCCTGAGTTCTAGCGTTTCTGGCTCTTCAGAGAAGATCTTTGGTTATTCTTGTAAACACATCTGCCTGTTACAACACAGACCGTACGGTATTGTCTCATATGGAAGGGGAAGGTGAGTATTTCAGTCAAAGACATTTTACCTTTAGATCAACATGAGAAAGCAAGGAGTCTTTGTGCAAGATAACAAGGGATGTGTATCTGTCTTTTTGCTGCTCTAATCTGCTTTGAAATGAACACAAACGGGCAGCTTCCCTCTGCATTCTTAGAGATGTGGCAAACATTACAGAAGATAAAAATGAAACCTGTAACAGCATCCAAAACAATTTAGAGCATGTGGGAATGGGAACATAATAGTTAACTTTGTTGATCTCATTTTTTTAAAGCTCAAATGTAGCAAAAGTTTCACCAGAATTCCCCTATTCAGTAATAAAATCAAGCAAAAGAGAATGCATTCTTTATAAGAATAATTGTCTCTTAAATGTAAATATTTTTAGATGTTACTGCTCAATAGGAGTTGTAACGTGCAGCTGCCATGCAATGCAGAACTTTGAAAATCAAGTAATAAGTCTGTTATGTGTTTCCTGTCAAATAAAAGGCAACTTGAAAAAAACGTCTGGTTTATCTGAACAGTTAAAATGTCAACACACAATCCTATTTAAAGGAGTGGGAAATGAAATATACTGAGGATAATGGTGCATCATGCCTGTGGCTATTTCATAGAAATTTGCTTATTATGAGATTAAAAAAACAAATCCACACAAACAGAAATCACACGTGACTGTACTGTGAAATATCCTGAGGAATAGACACGTACACAGGAAGAGGAGATGCCTTTTCAGTTATCCCACTGAGAAACAAAGTGCTGTGCAAGCAAACTGACTCAAAACAACTCCTCTTACCTTTTTTTTTTTTTTCCCCCATTTAAAAGTGGCTCATGCCATTTGTTTGGTTCAGCTTTCAACAGGGATTTATGTAGTTCTTTATTTTAGACTGAAACACAAAGATGTGAAAAGATGTTGTTGACTTGGCTGAAACTCCCTCTTCCAACTGTTTTGTTGTTTGTTTCATCAACATGAGTAATCATTATTCTGTGGAAGGTGTATTGAATTTTAAACTTATCCTATTAAGTGAAACATAGTTACTTGCAATGATAAATAGTTATTAATTCTATTATAAATTACTAACAGTAACATCCTCTCTATAGCTGGATGAATTTCATTCTCATGCATGCATTGGGCTTGTATCAGATAATTTCCTGTAATTTCAGGACTGAAGGAAATATTAATAAGACAAGGGGAGAAAATCCTTTGAACATCTGACTGAGTAAATGGGCCTGATATTTTTGTAAAAGCTTAATTTTTGGCTCAGTAGACTTTCAAAAATATTCCGACAAGGGAAGCGTAAGAGTCAAGACAAAACCTGTCAGGTCTGTTGACCTATTTCCCACACAATAAAAATATTTTTAATGCTTTTGAGCATTGCAGCACCTGTGGTACTTGTTTTCTTTCCTGTGCATTCATAGTAGGCATTTTACTAGCAGCCCTGGAAGCAGATGTTTTATTATATCATGCAAGGCCACAGTGCCTTCGTCAGCATGGTGCCAGTTTCCTGGCACGCTTTCCTTTTGCAGGTTTGCTGAAGAAACCAGAAGGAAGAAAGAGCTACCATTGACTGTCTGGCCCTCTTCTATGCCTTGTCTCCAATGGTTACCAATAGCTGATGTTTAGAAAAGCGCAAAATGTATAACTATTAAACATTGGGTTTCTTTCAAAATTAATGCCAAATGCATTCTGATGAAGGTGAGGACAGGGATATTCGATAGTTGTTCATTTTCTTCAGGAGCCCAAGCAATTGCGGGGGTTGCAGAGCTGGAGGAGATCTCATGGATGAGCACACACAGGTTGCAGCGAGCAGCTATTGCACTCATTGATCTCATTCCTCCTGTTCCCCAGGGATCCACAAGGGCTCAGCGCTGTCTCCAGAGAAGCTAACCTAGCTATCAGGCTGCAGCAGCTGCCTTTAAATCCCCATGGAGGTACCATGACACGTCATTCTCTCCTCCAGCAGAGGCAAAGGTGAGTTTCTGTTCCCTCATTCAGAGCACAGTGAGGTTTTCTGGCCCAGGTGGGTATGCTCCGCACCATCCTTATGTGCTCTGCTGAATTTGGCCCTTTGATTACAAATAGGAAAAAAGCAAGCTAGTGCCATAGAAAAAAAGACTTAAGAACTCTTCCCCCTCCCCTCCCCCGCCTTGACTTTCTCTGAAATGACACTACTGAGAACTGCATCAAATTTGTGGCTATTGATATGCAGATGTTACAGTCTTTCACTGCATTGGGACAAAGATGACTGCATTTCCATGTCTGTTTTGCACATAAATATGTATATTATCTCAGTGCCCCTGCTTCCGCCAAAATGATAGCAATTGATGTTCAAATAGGACAGGCTATACAAGACAAAAACCACAAATAAATTATGCTTATGAAATACTCTCTTCCCTTTCCTTGTTTCTGATTTTTCTTTTCCTCAGCTATACACAAAGCTCAGGCCAAGCAGGATCCCTCTGGCTATATGTGTGGGCGGCCAATCTGGTTTTCTCCCAAGGTGACAGCTGCTTGCTTTTCATTAAGGAATATGACTGCCCTCACCTGGTGAGAACAACGCTTGGAAAATTGCCATCCCAGTGATCTCACTGCCTGTGAGCATCTCTGTCACTGATGACAACTGAGCGATGCCTGCAAAACAAAGGGTCACCCACGACATAAGAACACAGTTTCTAAAAGAAGTTCTTTAAAATAGCTCCTGCTGTCTGACTTAAAATACAAACGTGGTAGATTTGATATTATTAGATTCAATGAAAGACTGTTCTGGCATTTATTCTATTGTTACAGATTTGAAGGCATTTAATATCCTTATTTTTAATCCTATCATAAGTTTCTGTGATTATTCATAGAAACAGAGCTGGCTAATAAATGTTTCTATCCAAATCTGCTTAGTCTATCACACTTGATTACGTATTATTTTGAAAAAAATACCAATCTCAGGGTGTAGTTCAGGTAAGTCAAAAAAGATATTTGAAGAGTGCAAGAAAAATTTTTTAAACTGTTTATTTTTTATTTTACTTTGTTCAATATTGCTACTTTGTAAGATGTGATTTTACAATGTTTAAAACAAAAAATCTGACTTCATTGAAACATTTCTGATCAACTCAAAACAAAACGCCTTCCGTCATATCTTTTGCGGAGAATTTTGGAAAGGTGGGCTTTCATTTCTCTCTCAAAATCGATTTCAGAAATCTTCAGGCCCTCCTTGAAACAAGAATTTTGCACTCTGCACAGGGCTAAGTCATGAATGTGGAACAGGATCAGAGACTGAAAATGCTAACTGGGGTGGCAGTTCAATTTTGCACATGCAGTAAATTAATTCTGCCACAGTATGAAAAAGAATAAGTATGTAAGATCCAATTTTTGAATTACTGTCTTGGAAATTGTTTACAGATGAGGAATCCCTTTCCCCACTGCATTCAGAGAAAGCTGAAATACACAGAGCCCCTGGGATCAAGTAGACTCATAGACACAAAAGAGCCAGCCACCCTAGCTGGATTCAGAAAAATACCTAGCACCACATTAAGCCTATCCACACTTAGAAAAATGCTTAAGGAATATGTTTAAAGTTGATCTTAAATATTTTATTCAGCTGGGACCATTTGCTGTGTTTGAGTCTTTTCAGATGTACCCCATGGATGCTGGGAGGCAGTGCCTCTCTTTGCAGGACATGCACTCTTGTGAACAGTGAGGATACGAAAACAACTTGAGCTTCTCTCTACATATTCACTTCTTGAGACTTCACGCGTTAATCTAATGAGTAATGTCGACTTGTCCACACCAGGGTTGTGATGGTTTTGGTTATTCATACATAGGGACTGTGTAGTGCAAGTCAGTATCACGTGCATTTATGTTTTGTGTCACTAGCAACTGGGATTATTTATCCATCAAGGAGAAATTAACTTGATTGGAGTTATAGTGAATCCATATGTGGTTTGCCAGTCATCTTCAATTCAATTGTGTTTTTGTATACCTTTTTCCTAAACAAGGGAAGTTTCAAGTAGGAAAGTGTCCCTCTCCTGCCCCACCATTGTCACAAGGCTTTTCTAAGGACTGTGTTGCTTGATCTTCCCTTGCCAACTTGTGTTTTACATCTCTTTGGGTGCTCCTTATTTAATTTCTTGCATATACCGCTTAGGAAAACAAAATTCAGTGTAGTCCTTCATCTTGCTTCTGAATGTGTATATCCTGTTAATGGTAACAGCTTGTGATGTGAGTGTTCAGCACAACAGCGTTATGATAACAGTGTTCAGATTCTACAGGTAATTCACTGATAAACGTTAATGGTTTCATATCTTTGACAACCTCAGAAGTAGCAGTACCCCCCCCCAGTTTCAAGAGGAATTACTCAACTCACTGTACCACCTTACGGCTCAATATCCTCATAGAGATTAAAATAATAACACTCTGAACAACACATCCCAAATAAAATAGCGTAACAGATATAACTGGTGAAGTTCAGCTAAGCGGCTATACAGATAGCATCTGTGTTAAAGGATTTTACACATTACCATCCCAAAAGCACCCCGCTCTCCTTCAGAAAACAGCAAACAATTTTCAGAGAGTTAATCGCTGCCCATTTCAAAGTATAACAGTATAATTCTTCCTTTTAGGCAGACAAATTTTATTGGTTTTTTTTTTTTTTTTCTGAAGAACCAAAGCTCTTACTGTCACAAGCTATCACCACCCTCAGGCTTTCTGTTCCCTCCAAACCACAAAGCCTTGGCCCGGTTCTTAATGTGAAAGGGAAGAAATTCAGCAGCAGTACTTCAGGCTTCTTTTCAGCCCTGAAAGGGTTCAGTAATTCTGTACTCCAGAAAGGCTGTGAGGATTTTTGCCCTGCTCACCCAGTCAGTGACAGTGGCTTGGAAGCAGTAGTTATTCCACGAGAGTCAAGACCTCACTACTAGTTTTGTGTAGCCAGTTCTTCTGGCTCAGCTTCATTTGAGGAAAGGGAGATTGCATGAGGGTCATTAGCTGTTCTCCCCATCCCAGGTCATGTCCTCAAGGTAAAATTGTCTTTCTTCTGAAAAACAAAAATCACATTTCTTTAGGTGAGGATCGTGAACTTATCTTGAGGGCTGCTTATAAAACCTAATTCTTGTTGAAAGGCTTCACCGTGTATTTGGGTCTTCTCTGGAGACATCCAGCCATCTGATTCGTATGCAAGACTCAGCCAGCCTTTGTAGAAACTCGGTAGTGCGTTGTATCAACTGGAAAGCAGTTCTTCAGCTTGTCAGAGGCCTTCTCCTGCTATGAGCAGCTTTTTACTTGTCCTCTGGGTCATTCTTTTCTGCCAGAGCTCATTGGGGAGATTCAGCGTGGGAAAAGATACTCCGTGTCCCACCACAGCAAAGGTGCTACTTGTGTGTGGAAATAGAGCTGTGACTCATTTTAGTGGCTCAGTTGCTGCTTGTTCTTAGAAGTTCTGATGTGGTCAGGATTTCCATAGTGTCTTCTATTTCTGGAGAGCTGGTGTTTGTCCTGCCAATCCTTTCTGCCCTATCCAATTCCTTTTCTGACCTGAGTAGTGCCACTCAGAGATGTGATGCATTTCCCCAAGCCCTCCATCTGTGTGTACTTCAAGACCGACATGCAATTGCAAGTCTCAATTTCTTCAGCCTCTTCCACAGACATTTGACTGTCTTTGACTTCCATCAATACATCCCTATCTACAAGCTCAGGTCAAGCAAAGAACATATAAACATATAAACATTGGCCACTTTCATCCTGAAGTTCTCAGCAATGTACAAATCTTCAGAGGTCCTCTGCCAGCTTATGTAGCCATTTTTTTCACCCCCTCTAGCTCTTAGCTAGGCAAAACACAGTGATGACAGGCTACAAACCATTTTATTTTGATCCTTATCAAGCATCAGTCAGTTCTGTATAATTTCTGATCCAACTACTGAGTTAGATTCTGCAGCATTATTGTCTTGACCACCTAAGATAGCAGTGACAAACTCACCTTTAAGGTTGTCTTCCCTGCCAATCAGTAAAATTATGCTACTGAATTGAATCATGTAAACCCAATAAAATATTTTTTTCTGAGATAATAGATTATCTGAGATAAACCATTCTCTCTTCCTGGGACGTCTTCAGATTAGAAATGTGGTAGAAAATAGAAAAATTTCTTGCCAACTTTTCCATGATGATGTCTGCATCATGCCAGTGTACCAAAAGTTAACAGCATGAGGAACCCACCCCTTCACAGCCATCTCCCCTGTTAGTAGGAGTGGAGTGGAGGTGGAAGGGCCATGGAGAAAACCTCCTTAAGCCATATATGAGATTGGAGATGACCTAAGTGTCAGCTGAGAAAAATAGCAGCACCAGATTTGGTGTAAACCACAGAAAATGAGAGGAATTAATAGGTCAAGGTAGTTATAAATATAGCTGGTTTCCAGAGGTGATCTTAAAGGGCACATTGTCAAAAGTAAGTGGAGCCAAAGAGTAGAGAAAAGACTTTTGTCTCAGTTAGAAACAATCCTGTGGCAATTCAGCTATGGATTTCAATTTGCACAATGTGACTGTCACGTTTAAAAGGTTAATGGAAAGGGTACTTTCTGCAAGTCTCTGTTGGCATTTTGATTATACCTACATGATATACTGGTCCACGTGAAAGCCCTTGAACAGGAACAAATGTGTTCAAAAATGTCCTGTGAGAGCTTTAGTGCTGCTTCATAGAAGGAAAAAAAGAAATAGAAGTCTTGTTTCAGAAAAAGTAATTTTTTTGTCAACAAGAAGTAATTCCACATACAGGATGTTAATTTTGCAGAAGAAAAAAATAAAAATCAGAGCTCTACACATTTATGGAAGTCTTAACTGCTTTTTCTATTGTTGCTACATGGGCTGTGGTTGGTGGGGAAAGTAGGACCCCTCTCCTACATTTCAGTAGCAAGTAAGCGGCTGAGAAAATCTATTGCCTGTGCCTATGTAAAGTCAGAGAGCAGCAGAACTGCGCACTGAAAGGGGGTTTGTGAGTACTCTGTGACAGCAAGAACTTTTAGTGTGCTCCAGAAGGAAAACAAATACTATTTTGAGTCACATGTGAAAGGAATATTGTGCAAGAAAAACTGTTTCTTCTTGGATTTTTTCAAAGAAACAGAGCTTTGTAAATAATCGCCTTAAATAGAGTACTGGTTTAAAAAAAAAAAAGTACCCCCTTAGTTTCTACTCACGGGAGCCACCAGAGAGCTCTGCCTCACTGCTCTCATGCAGATAGACAAGAGAGAATTGCTTCATTTTATACAAAGCGTAATAGATGGTGCTGTATGTTTGGGAAGGATAAGCACTGCCCATTTTACTGTGGCTTCTCTCCGGGTGCAGCGTGCTGTGGGAAGGTATTAGCAGCTCTGCCAGACCACTTTGAGACGTCTGACACGCAATTGCTTTAGCATTTCTGCTGCTTGAGGAAAGAGCATTTTCAGCTTTTGCTAAAGGAGAGCTCTTTGCTTTCCCAGAGGACTTTGAAAGACTCAATCCATTTCAGCACAGAAGGCAAAGGAAATACTCCCCTTGACTTCAATGAGAGTTGGGTCTAAGCCCAAACAAGGACTGATGAATGAGCTGAATCAGCTGCAAGTGTTCTCTGCCCTTGTGATTGCCATCTTTTATGTAGAGATGAAAAGGAAAGGGGATTGGGTTTTTGTCCTCCTTTCACTACCTTCTGTATGCCTGCTTGAGAAAGCTCAAGAACAGGACATGTTTCACCCCAAATCTCAGCTCTTTGTTTCTTTGCCAATCACTGCAACAGAGCACCAGTAACCTCTGCCTCCCTTTCTTCTGCATTGCAGACCTCTGAGCTGCAGATCATTAATTACCTGTTCATAGTGTACTTTCTGTGCATGTGCAATGTAGCCTGTATATATGTGTTCTGGCTGATAAAGAGCATTAAACAGATTTCCAGTCACGTATCCCGTTCCTGGTTTTCAGTAAATCCAACTACATTGTTCATTTATCTAGCTTTTTTATATTAGCCAATAGAATTTTTTATTATATTGTTCTGAGGGCAAAGGGGTTTGTTGTATTCTTACTGCTCATTCTCATATCTCTGATATGAAAAAAAAATCAAAGGAATTGTCAGGATATTTAAAAATACAACAAAAAATTAGTTAGATATAAAAGAAGCCTTTAATAATGTATACACACACCAGAATATATTAGTTTTACTATATATACATATTAGTTTAACTATATATGTTCTCACTAATCGTTGTTCACCACAAGGAACATGGAAACAGCAATTACTGGCAACTAAGCTTTAGAAATCTGTAAGGTGTATTTTAGCTTTATAAAACTGATACTGCTGAGTGCGGCATACCAGTATTGTGCTCAGCGGAAAGAGTTGTCCTGCTAACCATGCGCAGCAAGAAAATACTAGAACACTTTTATAGGTGTGTCACATTTGATATTGTCCCAATCCTTGGGAAGATAAGCGTATTCTTTTTTTCAGGAAGCTAACAGGTTCCTCCGTGAACTTGCAAACTGAAATTCCATGACCAAAGTAAACTGGCTGCAGAAGTTCTGCTTTTTCATGTTACTGAAAATGAGATTATCATTTATGAATGGTAGATCTGACAATGCTGGAAACTGGTGGCATGTAGAGCAAACACAATAAAGTTCCCCTACCTGATATTGGTGGTTTGCCTCCTTGTTGAAGGACATCCTTCTGCAGAAGAACAGAGCACTGGGCATGAATTATTCTGTCCCAGATAGCTAACTAACACATGACACATTTCTTGCCATCACAGTTCATTTTAAATTTGATTAATTTTCAAATAAGCCACCAAGCACAGACCAATATAGAATATATTTGGCCACTTTTAGAAAAACTTGTCACAAGGATTTTTAATTAAAATTCTCAAAGTTCTCAAAAATGGCTTTTAAAATAAGCAACTATAGTTCTTCTGTCCTTTGTCTTTTATTCAACAAAAGAAAGTTGTAGGTGACTTGAAAAAAAGAAGTAAACAGGCTGGCATTTTTTTCACACAATCCTAAGTCCCCATGTACACCGGGTACTTCCCAGTCTGATCTCTGGTGGGAAGTGGTTCCATCTCCTTTTCCAGAGCATAATCTAATTTTGCTTCCTAAACTACATATTGTACCAACATCTGAATGGAGATGGAGATCATGGACTAGATTCTCTGTCTGATCCTTGGTTGTAAATCCTGATCAAGGTCCCCCTGCAGCTCAAGTGGTCCTTTGGACAATGCATTCAACACATGTACTTCTCTGAAACTATTCTGCTTTTGAAAAGCAGTTTGGGAGACCAAATTTGTCTCTAACTGAAAGATAACAAGTGTTAGTGCAAAACCTGTCACCAATCTAAAGCTGGCTAGACTGAGGTCATTACTTTGTTTATGTGGAGCTTTCTGCATGTAGAGAATTGTAACTTTTGACAATTGGGTTTGTATTTCTGTAAAGTTATGTCCTTTGGGAAATGAAATCAACCAACAGACATTCATTTAACAAATTCTGGGTGGTCTAAAAGCCAGCAAAGAGTGAGATTCTTAAATTGTCTCCAGTGTAAGTTATATGTGTGCATGTGCGCGCGTGTTCAGATATTTGATTGCCTTTTGACAGCCTGCTGAGTTGCATTTGCTGATCTTCCAGGGTGTCCATTTTACAAATTAATGGCAATGTTACTTCTGAAAATATAGTTGATGTTGGTTTGTATTTAATTTTCTTGTATGAGATAATTATCCTCTCTTCTTTCTTCTAGATGTGTTCCCAGGCACTTGGCAATCTTCTGAGTTTCTAAATTGGAGCTGTCTCATTCTCCATCTCTCTGATTGTTCATTAGGAATCAGTGCAGTCTTTCCCCTGATATCCCTTCGTGTTAGGGAAGGACCCATTTAGACTGCACTTTTATTCTGTGTCACTAAGTCTTCCACCTATTTTCCAACTCTCACCGGAAATTTTATTACTATCTTATGCCAGTGTAACTACAAATTGTCATAGTGACTCAGTTGTCACCCGCATCAGCAAAGTGGTTAGATTCTCCTCTCGGTTGCAAGACAACTCCAAGCCAACACAAGGCAGATGATAGGAATAACAGGTATTGCCCTTTTCTTGTGTCAGGCCACTGTCAAATCACTATTAGCGCACCATAAAATCATTTTAATTATCTGTGAGATGTGTTGGGAGCAGGCTCTGTGAGCAGGAACCAAGTAGACATCTGTTTCAACATTGTTTTCATTTTGAAATCCCAAATCATCAAATTTGCCAGTTCATGTCTTTTCAGCTTTTTCCTTCCATTTTCCTTATTCTTCCTTTGCTCCTGAGTTTTCTCAAACATCTGATTTGGGGGAGTGTGTTTTTTCTTCTCTACACTCAGTTCCAAATCATCAGCAACTCAGTATTCAGTAGATTGAGGGGTACTTTTAATTTATTTGATTCTGTACCCTGTACATTTCAAAAAATTAAAGTTGGATAACCTTCAAAGCTATGAAACTGAGGAAAAAGGGGATGGTTTAGGGAAAATACCTTGGAAGTCATTTAGCTGATTGTACTCACTACCATAAGTGAAAAGAAAGGGGAACAGAGAAAATCCCAAAGAACATAACCAAAAAAGAATCCCATTTGACTGACTGATTGCAGGAAAAAAATAATATTTCAGTACTTAAAAATGAAAAGAAAATTCACCATTTACACACTTATTCCTCCTCTCTGGCCATTTTTCACTATTTTCACACATGGGCATTTGCACTCTTTTGGTAGCACAACAGTGTCACTTCTGTGAGAATAGCCACCATTATAAGAAAGTGTAAAGCAGATTTGAAAACCTGTTAGCCATAGTAGAAATTGAAAGTCCGAAACGATGAGATGCTCTTGTTCTGCGTTGTGTGGGCAAGGATGAATCACTGCCCAAAAAGCCATCCAGCAGATTAAGCTCCTTTTGAAAAGTCCCTCCATACTCTGACTCACTGCTTCTTTCCAAAAAAGCCTATGACAGACAAAACATCTATTTTCAAGCAAACAATTATGAAAAATAAAATAAAATAAAATGACTGATGACCAGTTTCTAATGTGAAAAGCATAATTTCTAATGCCAATTGATTAATTCATTCCATTGGATTAATTAGATCTGCTACTTCCTGTTTGAAAATAAATTGCTTTTTAAACACATTCTTGCCATTTTCAAACTCGTAAAAGTATTGATCTATCAGCATCATTTGAGGAAGAGTATTTATGACCAGGGAAAAACACAGCAAGGAAGGCTGTGAGGTTGATGGCCGCAGCTGGCAGCATGGCCATAGATCTCTTGGAGCAGGACAGAAAGGAGTGTCACCATGGACGCAGAAGTCCCAGAGTCAGCAGAGGCTCGAACAGGATAGGAGAGAAAAAATGTTCATATCTGCCTGTATGACTAAGTGACAATATTTAGATGGCTAGTCTAAGCTACTGTTGTTCAACTCATGTCCTAAACCAGCCTACATGTTTCCATCCAGCATGCCAGTTTCTCTCCCAGGAATGTGGGAACATGGCTTGGAAAAGGATGTCAGTATAATTTGAAGATATACCATGTGTACTTTGGGAAGACTAGAACAGTCATGTTGCTATCTGTCACACGTTTGCAGATCCCTTGGAAAGGCTGAAGCTTACTCTTAAATATTTGAATGTTGATGACCTGGATGATTAAACTTAGAAAAACATTAAAATTAATTAGATACTGTATACATCCCCTCATACTAGCTGCTGCACTGTCTCCTGCTGAGGTGTTGCAGTTTGGAAATTAATCTAGTACTGCAGCAGAGTGTATTCAAAGAGACATTTGCACTGAAGAGACCTCTGAATTAGAGCAACTTACACAAATGCGCAACGTTACACAACGGTAATGGACCAGATTGGAGTCCTAACTGCTCAGTTTTTCACACAAGTCACGCAGTTGGTGACTGTTTTCATGGAGCAGCTCACATGAGTAATAGCTCAGCACTGTGAGTAAGGGATCTGCAATCTGTCTTTCTATTATTATTTGTCTAATTATAACCTTTGTTAACTTGAAGTGCAGATTTGCAGTAGAACCTGAACACGCTCACCTGAAAGTCGCATAGGTACCACTCAAAGCAATAAGATATGGTTTCTATCAAAGAAAGTTTGCAACCTAGAAAGCAGTTGTGTAATAATAAAAGAATATAAATATATATATATACACAAAAAAAAAAAGAGAGCACTCAGATAGGTTTAATCAAAATAAAACAGAGATATAAGTAGGATTAGGAAGGAGGCATGGAGAGCATCATTCCGGATCTTATAATTGGTAGCTCTATAACTTATAGAAGTAATTTAGAATATGCTTACATAAATTATTGGGTGTATTGCATCTTACGATTACTAATGTTTGGTAAAAATGGCATGAGTGCCATTGACCTGATCAACATAATATTTTTTTTTCTGTAAACTCTCAAAAAAACTTGAAATTTGTAGGACTTGGCCCTTCAAGAATGAATGGAAATAAATTTGGTCCAAGCAACTTTTACAAAAATTTACTAAGACAGCTCCAGAAATTTCTAAATGGGTAAATGCATTCACATATGTATTTATTTTTGTCTTGATGTTTTTTTTGCATTTACTGTTAACACAGAAAAAGGTGGCAAATTGCAAGAAGCCATGCTAATTATTCTCTGTAGTAAGAAGATTTTTTCACTTGCCTCAAGCTTTGCTAGCATTCAGCTGTTTGGACTGATAATTCTAAATGATGTTTCAATGGCTTGGAAATATTTCAGCTAAAACTAATTCTAAAGCTAAGAAAAAGTTTGGCCCCTGTGGAGAAAAAAACCATGTTACTTCTTGTCTGCAAACTACCTGATATTTGGTGTGGTGGTTGTTTTATGCTTGTTCTTCTCAAATTCTATCCAAATTGGGTTTGCTTATAGGAGTTTGAAAAACCACTGTTCAGATGTAATCTGCAGATGGTTTGAACTGGGGTTTACAGAGCAAAGATCAGGACTGAGAGGAGAGCAGCATGAAATGAGGACCATGAAATAGCTAAGACACGAGGCTGCGAAAAAGGCAGTTTGGAGAGGACAGGGGAGAATGGGAAATTGGCAGGGAGAATTGAGGCTTTTAAGAGAGCACACTTCAATCAAGTGCATGGAAATGAACTGGGAATCATCATTTCTCTGCTGTCACAAATATCTGTGAAAAAAGCTAGTAAAGTCTCCGTTCCTCTCTAGTGCTGATTCAGACTGAAAATGACAACCTAAGATTGCCGTCCATTATTCCATTAGCTAAAATGACTGCAATCTCCTTAGTGGAGCCAAAGGTTCGAACCCTTCTGTTGAATCACGCACCTGGTGTCAGTACAATCCTAGATGATGGCATCTGGGGCTCTGGCTTTTAAAAGCCAGGGAGCAACACTGAAAAGGTGAACTTGGAATGACTTTGCTGAAGGTGGAAAAGGTGCATATACTCTTGTTAGGAACTCCAGTGTGAAAGTTTCCTGAGCGTCCTCGGTTTGGCACCTTCTCTGCCTACATGAAACTCCAGCAGCAGTAGCGTAGGCTGGATTCAGCAAGCAGAATGGACAATGCTCACTTCAGGAGCAACTGCTTAATATTTTATTTATTTGTCTGCTGTTCAGTGTAGGAAAAGAGTGTTTCTGAGAGCCAGGTGCCTCTACCTGTCCCAGGACAGGCAGACCAGCTGGGTGGAGGGGCCGTGCTTACCCTGTTCAATGAACAGCTTGTACTCATTTACTGCATGGTGTTCATACTCCTTGGCAGCACAATTGCTTCCTCATAGATTTGTTATTTTTTTTTTTTTTTCAAATCATGTCCATTGTAGTATCTGAGCACATCACAGGCATTAATTATTTGCTTTTACTGACTGTGAAAACAAGAATTGCCATTTGTTTTTGAATGACCACAACCTGGATTTCCAGACATGAGCCTGTTGATATGCTGAACGCATGGTGTCCATTGATTCCAGAAGCAGTGAGGACTAGTGAGCTTTCCTATAGATATATATGTTAAATATCTATAAACAGAGACACACAGCTAGTGCCCACTTTTGACACTCTCAGTGTAAATGACATATATTCCACCACATATGGAGAAGAGGCAGATGCTTCCCCAAGGCGGTATTCAAATCCCTGAGTCTGGAAACAATCCTTACTCTGGCTGGAATCTCCTGTCTCACATATCACATCGGTTCCCACGTCTGCCACATGGGAGGGAGGGTTCTACAGACAAGGTATTTCTTTATTAGATCGGTAGAACTACATTATAGTTATACTGTTATGAGTCATTGTTCTGAAAAAAAATTAGCATAAGCATGAAATTTAAGGCTGCGTCGCAATTCCTGAGTGATGCATATATGTTCTTAAATTTTGTGTACTTGATTCTGCAACAGCGGTGTTATTAATGTCCTTTGTATTACATAGAAGGGGAGATTCTGTGGACACCTGTGTAGGACTGGTGAAATCTTGACAGGTGAATTCAAAACAAGCAGGCTAGGATGCCTTTCTTAATATTTTGTCAATTATATATTTTTTGCAGACAAGTTATAAATTAATATTCTTATACGTTAGTTACAAATTAGTATTTTATATTTTTATTTAGATATTGACCTTCTTGATACGTCTGAAACTTGGAATACCTATCAGTCACTGAAATACTTACCTAGGCAAGTGCAAGACATAGTCCAAAGCACATTACAGAAGGTTCAAAACATATTATTGAAGGTCCTGGGCCTGGTAATAATCATATATTTAACTGAATAGTTCTGTGGATGTAAATACAGAACCTGGGATTAATCAGGTGCACACATGCTTGGAAGATCTAAAAATGTTAAAATAGCAAATCACAAGTTTTGAACAGTTTTCAAATATGATGATAAAATCTGACATAACTTTTCTAAGTGAGATAATGGAAGTGCGCTATAGCAGCTGTTACCACATAATTAATATCCTTTCCAATATGTCAAAACCAAACCCAAAAAGCTCCTCACTGAAAGCGGAAATCCCAATGAGTTGTATCTGGCAATTTTAGATTGAATTTCTGTAATATACATAATAAATAATGTGGTTTAGGGATTGCCTTAACTGAACATATTACTGTGCTTTAACAGTACTAATATTGCAATTGCTTCTGGTTCAAATACTGGACCACTGCAATTGCTTCTAAGTTTAGTGCTCTTTCCTTGGCAAGGGCTGAGGGTAAAACAGCACATTACATAAAACTGCTGATCACATGATTGCTATATTAATGTTTGATTCCCTCAAAAATGAAACTAATGGGAAAATGCTGGAAAATGCACCATAAATTAAAATTGCAAAATGCTACAGCTTATTTAATCTTCTATGTTGAAAGGCAGACTGAGTATCTAAATAGTTCCACTGAAGTTGTATTTCTTTAGAGAATATCTTTAACCTTGATAAATTACTGAAGAAATTTAATTAACCTTTTGACATGAATGGGTCAGCTGTCATGCTTAAAGTTACGTTGGAAAGACTTGCAGAAATTAGAAGTACTTTTACACACTTTCTGCAAGTTATACTTAAATAGGCTTTTCTATATTTAGGGACCATCTAGATTTCTTTGACACACTGCCCCAGAACTGTGAAAGATTTACTGCTCAGAATGCTTCACTGGACACAGTTATCTTCATTTACTCTTTTGTGCAGGCATTTTAGAGAATGCCAGAGTTGGAGTGTAGCTGTTCAAACAGCTGAGAAACATGGTTCCTGATTACAGCACACGTATTTTCAAACTTAAATAGGTTAGCAGTTATGTTTTGAATAATTTATCAGAAGACAGATTTCCTCTGCAAAAACAAGGTGTTGGAAAACATGTATCACCGCTTCACTATTCAGTCACATTATTCAGTTCCCCACAAGATTTTAAAAAACCATTCCTGTGCTGGGCAGTATGGCTGTTCTTACCAGCTTTTGCAGTCAGACAGCCCAGATACTGACACGCACAATCAGTTTCTTTGAATTCCCCTGTGGGACTTTTTAGTACAACACACTTTGGGCGGAGATTGGTTACCTTTTGTGTCTAAGTTTCCTGTCCTCCATTGAGTTTTCCACTAAGCAATCCATAATTTGGTGTTTTTTTCCAGATGAAAGATTGCATCTAAAGAATCTGTGAAACATATTGACTTTATATCAAAATATGATTGCACTTGTTCTCTCACCCAGAAAAAATAAATTACAGAACTGATGTTCCAGGAAGTCTACTTTTTGTGTAAATAAAAGCTTCAGTCCTAAAGTCTTAGAGTCTTTCTGAAATTCAGAGCTGGATATTCTTCTGGGGTAAAAACTGCACTGCATTCATTTTCAGTACATGGAGATCAGGCACACAGGGTTTTTTTAGACTTAATTAATCATCTGGCTGTGGAGTTTTAATCTATATTTCAAGATGATACAAACCAAAAAGGATCATGGTAAAAATGTAAATGTAGCAGTAGACCCCCAAGCACTGCGTAATTGTGAATCAGGCTAACTTGCAGAGAACCTATAATTCATATTGTAGGTGATCATCATTCATTATGTATTTTCATTTTTTTAAAGAGACTTACTGTATATTTCAGGTTTTGTCAGTACTTACATATTATAAACATCATTTTTGAGGGCTTGCTAATTATTTCCAGGGGCATCAGACCAAAAAAAGATGGTAGCAGAAGTCCTTAAAGAGAACTCATGGTTATTTTTTACCCAATCCCCAACTGCTAGTGGAAGCATCACACATTTAAAGTTGAGGTGCATCTGTCTGTGCATCCTCTATGTGCCATTTTCACAGCTGATAAAATCACCTTCTCATTTACAATTGTGGCAGCTGAGAGTAATTTCAGTCAGGGCCCTGTAATGGCACTTTGGTGAAATTATTCTTTGTACAGTCAAGCAAATTACTTTTTCTTTGTGATATCTTTTCTATTTAAGCAAATTCTTTTCCGATTTGTCTAAAACCCTCATGCACAGACTTAATGTTAGATGAGCAAAGGAAGACAGAGAAGCAATGTTCAAGGTAAAGTCTGGACTCCTGTTTTAATAGAAAACCCAGACAAACCACGAAGGCTGTTCTCCATCTGTTTTGGAGGGTATTCCAAATCTGGGCTGAGGTACTCCCTCTCTAGCCTGATTCAACTGATTTCAGGAGTATCATGTTACACTAAAACTAATGTCAGTCACCTGTATTAGAAGTCTATACCTTGGCTTTGCATTCATGCGTGGGCCTCTGCAGCAGGCAGGGGTTAGCCCTGGACTTACTCTAGCCGCATAGCCATAATCCTCCTGAAGGAATTGCAGCTTTGCACTGCTGCAAGCACTTACCCCAGCCCCATTGAAATCAATCATAAGGTAAGAATTTGCAGTTTGGCCCGTTCTGTTTAAAGAATCTACATTGGAACAACATCTGTGATTGATTTAAGCTTGAATCTGGGGAAAAAACCTTTAAATATAGTAAAAAGTTCCAAGGGTATGGAAATTATAATGCTAATAGACCTAACTGGAACAAAGGATATTAGCTCAAGAGCAATTTGGAAATAGGTATTCTGCCTGGCCATGATAATTAAAGTAATAATGACACACCTGTTCAAAATAAGTTCAAACTTCTTTACCCACATCAGGAAGAACTGATCACCGCTAGGTTTTCGCAGGTGTACAAGGTCAAAAATAATTATAGGGGCCTGATCCAAAGCTTGTATTTGTCTACAGATCTGACCCATAATTATTTTCTGTATTTTTGTTTCTTCCCTATTTATTACCTAAATACAGTTATATTTTAGGCCTAGCTAAATACTGGGGTATGATGACAGCTGATGGTCTTGAGTCTGACACAGAGGTCTGTGAGCAGGGAGGGGAAGGTAAGGAAGAAGGCGTTAGGATCCTCTGTTAGCTGGTGGCACTAGGGGAACAGGTCCTCTGGGATGCTTAGAGAGGGTGGAAAGGGCCAGCTTACACCCGTTCCTTCAAAGAGAGATCTCTGGGTACTGAAGGAGGCCAACACAGGCAGATGGATAGATAAACAGATAGGTGCAGGGTGGCTTCTTTCCATCTGTCCATACTTGTGTATAGTTCTCCTTTTAAGGAAAGTGTACAAATCTGTTGTACAAATATTATGCATATTTTTTGTGTAGTTTCGATTAGGGTAGTGTGTCTAGGGGAATTCAGTCTCCCAGGCAAAATTCTACCTACTACCTAAGCATAACTTTGGCCAAATTTTATCACTACTTAGAATCATCTTTTTTTTTTTTTTTTTTTTATTCCCTGACTTCTTACTTGTTCTAGACTTCTCAGTGTGGAAAAAAGAAGAAAATAATGTAAAACATATATATATATATGTATGTATGTACATACATATATATTTCAGATAACAAACTGTGGAAGTAAATCTCATTTTGAGAGAAAAAATGGGATACTGCTTAACGGCTGGAGAACAACAACGAAAGACATTAGTTGACAGCTTGAAAGAGAAGCTCTTTCCTATGGATTATTTCAATTGCAGCAAAATCACAATTTCTGAGAGAAATTTATTTGGGGAGGGGGGAATTGCCAATGAGCCCCAGGTGTCAGGATTCAGTCACCAGCCGTAACGGAGCCCTAGCAATTCACCTTGCAAAAGTTATCTTAAGCAGTCTCTCCAAAGCCTCTTCCTCTTCCTGATGTACTCGCTTGCTCACAGGGAGAGGAATAGCTTTGTGCAGTGCCTCTCACAGTCATCAGCTACTTCTAATGGTACGATGCAGTTTTCACTTCCTTATGGCTTTTTTAGATGTTACCCATTTGGATTAAAATTTTTGCATGTAAGACAAACCCAGAGAAATGGAGATGGAGGTTAACGGGAAGAGCTGACCATGGTAGAGGAGCAGAGCTGCCTCCTAAGGTACTCCAGAGCTTGAGGTATAAAGGCAGAAAGAGGCTAAATCAGCTGCTGGGGTAATGCTAGAGCTGCTGAGGTAGAAAGGTAAGCCCAAGAATGGAGTCAGAGAAAAGAGATCAGCAATGGGGTTGGGTTGTCCCCAGAAAAACAGGTCCAACTTGGTGGAACCTGCAGCTCTGCCTATTTTTAGGCCCTCACCACCAATGCTTGCAACGGAATCCAAGGCTTACACGGTCTGTCCTGAAGGAAGATATCGTCTACTAGGAAAGCATTGTCCACATCTCTAGCTGGCAGAGCAGGACAACAGCTTTCAGTTTTTATTGTTGGTCAAATGCATGTGGTGAATTGCAGAAATACTTTAAACTGTTGTCAAGTCTAAAATACTTCCTTATTGTCAAGCACAACCATATTGGCCTCAACACAGAGGCTCTTAGTAAGTCAGAGGCTCTAAAAGTCAGCCTGCACTGACCAGTGCTGCAGTCCTTCACCCCTTGGCAGGGAATTTGCTGCTTGTTGCCGAGTGCAAGAATGATGGACACTATCCAGCCCTGGGAAGGGCAGCCCGGCTGCCACTCGGAGAAAGGCGTCCAGCTGCTAAATGAAGATTTCCTGAATCCCACAGAAGTGGTGGCCAAAAGCTTGGAGGTATTAACCTGTGAGTCAAGAGCCAGGTGAAGGGCCCGCTGGAGTCACAAGACTAGCACGGTGATAAATCCTGCCCTGGCAGGAGGTATCTTATTGACACCGGGAATCAATCCTAGCTTTACTTTCAGCATAATTCTGGCTATTCTCAGTCCCTGCCCTAGCTTTGTAAGTATACTGGCCATTTCTATGCTACGGTCTTCTTGTCATGTTTTCTCTGCCTGATAGATGATGAAGTTTCTTTCCTTTTCTCTTCTGTCAAAAGATGCCATAGTGCATGACCACAGGAGTCAGTAGGATCCCTTGCTGGGCTGAGGATTTTCTGGAGCATGAGGAGCCCTTTTCCTTTCAAATAAAAATTGGTATCTTTAGCCTGATCTCCTTTGAGTTTTTGTTTGGTGATGGCACAATTCATCAGTATAAGTATAGCCCAGATGAAAGCAGTCTTCACAAAGATGTGGCTATTCTGAATGGCCTTTCTGAAAGTGAGTTTTCTTGTGTAGTCTGTCCATACAGAGGGGAGCAAATAGGTTTCTACCCCACTCTAACTTTTTCTCCAAGCTGTAGTCTGCTAGCAGACTTGTCTGGGTGCTTTGGTTCCATATTTTAAGTAAAGTAGAGCGTACACGTAAAAGAAAGAGTCAGGGTATGTGGGGTCATGGGCAAGTTTGTGGTAAGGAGGTGCTGCTTTGTAGAAAAAGTGTTGGCTAACACCAGGTCTTTGAGATGCAGGGGATGCCCCCTCCTCCCCCAGCCTTGGATGTGCAGGTTGCCTGTGTTGTAAGGGTTCTGGGGGCTTCCTGTGGCATTTGGGGTGGGGAATACTCACAGGTCAGAGCGTGGCCTAAGGAGCACCCGCACAACCCATTGTGTGTGGTCAGGAAAGTCAGCTTCAAGGGTGCCGGGAGAGCGGCAGCAATGTGAGCGTGGAAGCCTCCCTAAAATGGGGGAGCTCATAAGAGTGAGCAGTGCTTAAACACCTGCAAGGAGAGAAATAGCTCTGTCAAGAACAATTCGAATTGTGTGGCCCTGGGGTTTATTTATGGAACATTTTGTAGCACGATGGGAAGGCAAAGCTTGTTAATTAAGTAATGCCCCTCCCATTCACTGAATGAGACAGGTGATCGCAAAGAAATTTTCCTATAAGATACCTGTGTAAGGCTATGTCATAAAGCATGTATTTAAACAATCAAAAGGGATTTTTCAAGTGGTCTTCAACACATCTTGGCCACCTTTTAGGTTTTGAGTATCTGACTTAATCTGCTCAACATTTACACGGTACTGATTTTAGTGCAACGTATTTACACAGTTAACCTTTCAAACTGAGCTGAGAATTTGGTCATCCTCTCTGTAAAACACAGCTTTCTTGGGAATAGTTGTCCAAAATAGCCATTTTCAATAATCACTTTTAAGGGTTTTATCAGGAATTGCTCAGTGCCTTGCTGCAGAGTGACTTAGATTCTTAGGATCTGACCAGAATATTAATTTGGCCTTGAATATCAAAGCACAGAAAAGGACAATACATTCAGATTACTTAGTGCTCTTATTTTATTCCTATAGCTGTAGAAATGCTGGGGTTTTTTTGTGTGCCAGTTATAAGAACAGACTCTTAGCTCCTCCATCTGGTTACTAACTACACATAGTGAAGTGGTTTATGAAGGGCTGATTTTAAGGCAAAATGTACTATTGTGCAGTTTGTTGTGGGCTTGATTTTTTTATTTTTTTTTTAATTAATTTTCCACCCTCTGATTGTCTTTATACTTGAGATGGTGCTGTGGTATTCTAATACATTTTATACAACTTTCATAAGAAAGGTACTGTGAAACAATGCAATTATCTGACTATATATAGCCTCTTGCCAGTCTGACCTATCGTTCAGGAAATACTCAGGTTTTATTCAAAACCATGTCAACAGGAGATGCACTACTTTTTGAGAACTTGGTAATGAAAGCAGTGGGAAAAGCTGACGCTGTTTATTATCTTGTGAAGATATTCAAAACCGTCTTATATAATCACAGAACAGCCCTCCCAAGAGCTCTCTTGAGAGATTAATATGGATGTTACAGTGCCTCAGGATAATAATATGCATTTTCAGTAACCGCCTTTGGAAGACTTCCTGTTCACAAGAAACACAAAAATGTTCGGGTTTTTTTTTTTCTTCATGTTTAAATAATATGGGAGGTATGAATACAGACTGACATTAATAAAGACAGCTGATATTTAGACCAATACTATGCAACTGAATGTCCACGTGGTTCTGGACCCCCCTTAAGACAAGCCTGTAGTGTCAACCCACCCTTTTCTGCAGGCTGTTCTCCAGTCCCCTGTCCTCCTTTGTCTTTCTGTGTGATTTTTGTGGGTTTATCAAATCTCTTGGGTATTATTACTCAACATGCAGGTGCAAACATACAGTAAATGTTCCAGCTGCATATCCTTAATCATAACTTACTGTGCTAGACAACTGCTTTGCCAAAAAAAAATTAAAAATTACAAAAAAAAAAAAGGCAATGGCTCATAAGATGTTGCAGAATTTGTGGAGACAATTTAATAAGGCTTTGAAAGACAAGTTATCAATATTCTGCGTTTGGCCACTTTATTGTATGCGAGGTGTTGATTTAATAAGCTTCAATGTATAATTAAAACTTGCACATTCAAAGACGTGGTAAAGTCTATTGTCTGCAAAACTCACCATTGCCGTAGTAAAAATGGTAATTACAGTTAAGTAGTCTGGAATGACAGCTTCTCTGCTGTAGAAATAAAATTAGTGAAAAATGTTTCTATGCCAAAGGTCCTACTGTAATGGAGTCATAATGATCTTCCACCACTATGTAAGTGCTAAAGTAGGACACATTGATCTAGGGTGGATGCTTTATAATAGAAGACGTTGTCGCCTGAAATATTATAATAGCTGGCTGACTCCATGGACACCAAAGTTTGGTGTCACTGTGCAGTTGGGTCCATCCTCTAACTGCAGAATGACAAGGATGAAAGAAATTGCTCCTCCTGATCCAAATGGAAATGCCCCTGCTTCCTAGGTTGAAAAGCCAATGCCAGTTAGCTTTAATCAGGATGAGAGCTCTGACGGCATGGCACAGTGAGAGCCAGTTGGTAGGGGGTAGTGATACATACACCTGACACTAGCAGAGAACTTTGTTCCTTTTTATGGAGCCTGGGCTGGGTACTGAACTCATTTCTCACAAAACTGGAGATTAATGTTGATTTAAACAGGGGGCATGCTGGAAAGTGTTGCGGAAGAACACATGCTGTAACTTACTGACCTGACCTGTCACCTTCTGACTTCAAACATATCTTAATAAAAGCTGTTATTTAGTTTTATCTGTAAGAAAGTAAACCTTCAGTTTTTAAAAAATAATGAATTATAAGGTAGGTGGTATGTCTCATGTTTTAGGACCCCATACTTTATTAATAATTCCTGAACTATTAGTTGACAGGCTGTTGTTTCATAGAGAAAATCCTGGTGGATTTAATTATACTCTTTAAATGGGTTTGTTCTCAAATTTGACCTGCTGGACACATATAGCTTTAACCCAGACAGTTCAATTTTAATAGTGTTTATTAGGGATGCGGAATGAAGTACAAACCAGGCCATTAAACTAAGGAAGCTCATGACGAATGCAGTTCATGAAAGAGTCGTTGAACTAGAAATAAAGACTTTCCGAGTGTTTAAGAAGACAAAGCTTTTTCACATATGTTTTCCATTTTTTCTTTTTTTTTTTTTTTTCCCCCTAAGGAGAGAACATGACAGAAAGGGCCTGAGCCCAAATACTGCACCTACTATCTTCAAGAAAAAATGTCCTTAGATATTGCAGCTGGTTTCTCTCTTTTCAGAGGGCCAGGTCACTGTGTGAGGGTGGGATGGTCAGTAACACTGCACATACTGAGAACCTGACGGGGACCAGGTTGCCTGGTGGGTTCTTCAGACCCAGGAGCCGTGTGTTGGACCCACTTCATGCTCTTTTCTAATAGGCACAGCTGCTGTGCTTCTTCAGGCAACTGTGCAAGGAAGCCTTTTAGCTTATGTAAGTAGCATCTTTATTTTCATTCATGTTCAAAGCAAGCCTCTACTGACAGTAATTCCTTGTAAAAGTAACTGCTCAAGTCCCTCAGGGTTGTGGGAGCCTGTGACCTTAGTTTTAGTCCCTTGTGCCTACTTTTTAAATAGAGAGTCATGTACCACTTCAGAGTATCTTTGGATAACTTCCATAAACTACCTGGTCATCCTCATCTTGTAAGTATTCTTTCTTCCTCATTGGGAAATTATCTGTACAGTACACTGTACCGCAGTCTGTGCTTTCAGCCAAAATTTTGTGGTTTGGGACTCTGTTTCCACCTAGAAGAGTTGATTGCAGTCAGCTTTTCATTTTTTTTAATGTATATTCAGGTTAATTTACAGAAATAATGTAAAAAATCTGCCCCTTGGACACATGGTGCTTCAAACAGAATTTTTTGGAGAAAGATAAGACCAATTTCTCTCAAAAGTATTATGCAGGTGTCTAGCCAGAGACACTGTCCAAGTACTTGGTTTTGGAATCTACTTGACACTTCATTCAGCTTGTGAATTTTTTTTTATTATTTTTTCTTTTTTTCCTTCTTCCCCCTTTTACTGTTTCTGGAATACACCTGCAGCTCCACCTCCCACTGACTGGCCCCAGCATTTGAGTTCACTGGCTTTATCTGTGTTCTGTGATGTTCCTCTTGTTTCACTTAACCCTTTACATAAAGAGGAATATAGAGGGCTTTTTTTCTTCACCAAGTGCAACATTAAACATCCAAATCCTAAAAATACTTTTTCTCTGAGGAAAATGACATATATGAAGAAACAGTGTCAAGACACCATAAAAGGATTTCTAAATGTTATGGTTTTTACTTAAATAACGCAAGAAAGATGACACGTGAAAGAAATACAAAATCCCTACCTCTTCTCCAACCTCAAATCTCCTTCCTCTCCAGCCCTAAAGTTCTTTGAGATTTCTTTACTGCCTGGCCTGGGAATAGATTATGTTCCTGAGCACCTCTTTCTCCTTCTTTCTGCTCGTCTTGCCTTTTTAGTTGCTTTGAGAGTGGGATTCAGAGAAGTCCTTGTCTTTTTGTAACTTGTCCCTCCTGGAGGTGGTTTTTCCAATTAATTTTAAAGCCCAGCTGGGAGACTTGATTTATAAAAATTATCCTACCCGAGTTAGTATTTGTTAGAACTTTACTGGAGGTGCTGTCCAAGTGAATAGATGATGAACAAGCAGAAAATTTTTATTTATTTTTTAATGAATCTTTTCATCTTAATATTTAGAAGTAAGATACAGGCATAAAACATTTTATAGTCAAAATACAAAGCAAAGGGAACTGTTTAGAGTGATCTGAATATATACAGATGATATACTGACCCATCATACTTTACACTGACATATGAATTTGATCACTGAATACAGTGATATTACACTTAATGTAACTTAGACATCGGTTTCTAGTATTTTCCTGTGTTTTTCTTTTCTATGATTGAAATATTAAAATACCCAATTTATCTTTAAAAAATTACAGCTGCAATTTAAAGTTCAAAGTCTTTACATATGTTTTTTTCTGTAATATTCGTAAGTGAACTGTGTTTGGAGTGTTTTGCGTTGTAGTCTGAAAATTATTTTTTCAGTTCTTTGTGGAGAAATCATTATTTAGAAATTACATATCCCTGGTGTTTCTATGGAAACACCTTCACCTTATGCTAATGACATACAAATTATGGGAAAATAAAGTCATTTCTTTTAGCATAGAAAAGTATTAAAAGAATATTTTTTTGCAGATTGGAAAAGTTTAATGCAGATACTTCGTCAACTCCAGACTCTCAGCACAGCTGCCAGTACAGATTCAGAAATGGGTCAGGTTCTTCATCCTGTTCAATGTTGAATTCCAGAAGCTGGATGGGTTACCGCGAGGGTAAAACAAACATGCTGTTTGCTGGCAGTGATGTGTCTAAGTCCTTTATTTTAATCTGAGTCTAGGCATCTGGGCTCAGCAAGCAGTCTGTCTGTGCATGTTTTCTGCTTCAAATAATGTTTTTTGAGTTTTGCCCTATTTGACACGATGTAGTTAACATTTACCCACTGTGATAATTTTACTCTTCCCAGCACTGGGGAGTAGGAGGTAGAAGCTGGTGGCGGTACTACTGTAATTAAGAGATGCTGGGTTTATTCCCAGTTCTACCACAGGGGCAAAGCTCCAATCCAGTTTCTTGTAACAGGTGGCAAAATTTCTTTTGACTTCTGGGACAATTGCACCAACTCTTCCAGGATCTCTGGGTTCTGTGTGGCCTAGACCCACTGAAGAGCTTCGGGTGGCCCTGAAACAGGATGCCTGGCTGGCAGTCAGGTGGGGAGTAGAACAAGCAATATTCAAATGTTCTTTATTCATTGATCCGAACAAAGCCTGTGCTATCTTCACCTATGTTCCCAAGCTGAAGCTGCTGCTTGGGCACCGTGCTGTGGGTCTGATCTGGTGGGTGCTCTGCACCTGGTGAGAGCAGATGTGATGCATCACTGCTGGGCGCAGGCTGCCCCAGCCAGTTGTGGCCATGAAGATAGTCCTGTCACAAATATTTGCACGCCAGTGGTCCTGTGTGTCCTAAAAGACCATCTTGGACAAACTTTCCAAAATGTTCTTGGTCCTGATAGCAGGTGGTTGATGCTGCTTTTGGGGATTTGTGACTGATTTTTGTTGGTTTTTTTGTTTGCTTGGTTTGGTTTGAATTTTTAATTCTTTTTTTTTTCTAAGGGAGTTTTTCTGTAAGAAGGACAGGAAGAAAGGCAAAGTTTGGTTTGAAAAGTGTTTTTATCTTCATAGAATCATAGAATGGTTTGGTTTGGAAGGGACCTTAAAGATCATCTAGTTCCAATCCCCCTGCCATGGGCAGGGACACCTTCTACTAGACCAGGTTACTCAAAACCCCATCCAGCCTGGTCTTAAACACCTCCAGGGATGAGGCATCCACAACTTNCTCTCAATCCATTCTCTGTCCAGCCTGTGTTCGTGCTTAGGATTGCCCTAACCCAGGTGCAGGACCTTGCACTTGGCCTTGTTGAACTTTGAGGTTTGCATGGGCCCACTTCTCAAGTCTGTCCAGGTCACTCCGGATGGCAGCTTTTGGCAAGCTCTTCCTCTTATCACAATAAAACCCCCAAATTGATCAAAAAATATTAAGGATTTTTTTAATACATTTTTGTAAGGCATGTTCTCTCTAACAGGTTCTTTCAGACCTCTTGGTCAGTAGTTTCACTTGAGTTACATTACTTTCACAAGAAGAAATAATATATAATCTGCCATGCTTTGTCACCTTAATTATGCAGTGTGAAAAGTCTTTTCAAATTCCCTTTACACTGCAGGAGATGCATGCTGCTGAATAAAGGCCATGCACTGGTATTGTAAAAAACGCCAATAGGCTCCTATGTACGTTTTCAGTAGTGTAAAGGGCTAATCAGAATCAAGATGACTTTTTTTCTAGTTATGGATATAACATATACACACAAGCCTTTATGAATATTGTTTTTAAAAATGAAACATCTAAGTGATTCTTCTAATTAGGAATACATACACTGTGTATGTAGTTGTAAATACTACATATGCTTGGAAAACACATGCATCCTCATGCACTAATTACCTATAAAATTAGTTTTGTGGGAGTTGCATTCTTATAGTATTTGTCCTTAAATAACTTTGAAATCACTCAGCAACACTTATACACCTTTTTTCTCTAAACGCAAGCTGGGTAACAGAAATATCTACCTCATTCACACTAAGAATTGGCTGACTCATTAGGGAGTTTGGAGCTTTGATGAACCATGAAATAGCTTCTGGAAGAGCAACCATGAGGTGGTCACACACAAAACTTAAGAATATGTTTCTGCCAGATGCCGTACTCAGATTTTACTGACAACATACAATAGCTATTAATCTTAAAAACATGAAGGTAGTAGTTGAAAAGACCCATCAATAGTGGGGGGAATAAAGGTTCGAACTACTACATAAAGAATGTCATATGGAGAAAATACTGCTGCTTGAGTGGTTGCTATTTGGAAACAGCTCTAATCAGTGTAAAACTTTACTCAGACTTTATTAGCCTCGATTTTGTTCATGTGACTGACGTTAACAGACTCAAGCCATTTCCAGTCACGTAGGTAAGAGGCAAACATAATCTGTAGCTCATTTAACTATTGGTGAATTACGCTGGGTTTTTTTGTTAGAAAAAGGAGAAGGAAATTTGCCCTGAAAATGTGAAACAAACAGCCATCAGTAGCCTCAGAGACTTGCCTTTGTTGATAATTGTACTCAGTCAGAAATTTTCTGCCAATTCAGCCTCCTGCTGCCACCCGCAGCCAGCTGTGTTTAGGTGTTCTTCAGCTGACAATAGTCAGACAGGAGGTGAAGGGGTTTTGTGTGTTAGGAACACAAAATCTGAAGAAAAATTGAAGTGGTAATGGACTTAGAAGAAATAAAAATTTTAAAAAAAAAAAAGTAGTCCCAAAGCTTTGGTTTATGATGTCTGCTTTTTCCAGGTTCAGAGTAGCAGCAGCTGTTGTCTTTCTCTTGGTCTCTGTCTGTGTACTGTATTTCTGCTGCAGAGTATTTAGACTGAGAGTTTCAATCATTGGAAAACAGGGTTCAAGGATTGCTTGGGGTCTTGGATAAAGCAGCTGCTGAAAGCAAAGCTCTTGGCACTGTATGTTTTTGTGGACCTTTCTCAGCCACCGGTGAAGCTCTTCAGTCCCATTCCAGGCTGGAATAGAGCCATGCTGGACTGCTGCTCATCCAAGGACAGGCTGCTGTCCCTGAGGTGCCTTTTGTGACAATAGAATATGGCTCTGAATTGATGGATTAAATATAAATATATATATCTCCAATAAATAGCACATTACATCATGTAATTGGTGACACACCAGACCCCCAAACAATTTGATGGGTCACAGGGTTGAAGCTAACTTGTGTGTGGAGCAGAATCGTTTTTCCTTTGTGGAAAAGGGAAAACATTAATCTTCACAATTGCAAAAGTTTTTCTCTCCTTCTCTTGTAGCATAACATGAAGCGTTTAATCTGAATTCTTCAGAATTAAAAACTTGCAGAGGTCAGTCTGACTTGGCCTCATCTCGTGGGAAGGGAGGGCAGAGCTCCCTGCAGGCTGCACTTTGGTCTGTTTGTGATAAAACTGTGACATTTCATGGGCACTTAACAGGTGTCCCCACTGCACAGTAGCCTCTTATGAAGCTGTGTGTGGCTGAGGAATGCAATGAAAAAACAGAAGTGGAAGAAGAGTGCTTCAGCAGCTTGACCAAGACTACAGAGGTTATTTGTGTCAGAACCAGGTTCAGCAGCTCTCCCAGCTTTCAGCCCAAGGTTCTGTTCAGATTTTCTCCCTGTACCCACTTTCATCCATAAACTGAAGTCTCAGTCTCTCGTTTCTGCTGCTGTAAGTACCACCATTCTTGTCTCTACTCGCGTGAGTGTGTTCTTCTGGACAGAACAAGATCCTGATGGGAATTTACTCCAAACACTGGACTAGCTTTGTTCATGCATCAAGGGATGGAGGCCAGGGTTGACAAAGAGTACCTTGGCTGGGCATGTCAGTATTATTTTAGCAGGAATGTGTCTCAGTTTAACTTGGACATGTTAAACTGCTGTGGTTCATCAAATATGATATTCTGCTTTGACCTTTGGCTTTCGCCCCCTAGAATTTTAATCAATTGGCTGACTAAATACAGACTTTCCAACCTGTGGCCAAAAAGAAGGGTTGTAAACATCCCCTCTTGGCCTTAGAATGGTTAGTGTGTTGTGAATGCATGGGCTGTACAGTCAGCATATGAACCGAGCCATACTAATGTGCTTGTACAAAGCTGGTATGGAAAAATCTTTGACATGGCTGGTTGTTTGACACATAGCTTCCTGCAAAGGCAGCATGGTATCCTCCACACAAACACAGGGGATATGCCAACCAGATCCATCCCA